>CM059285.1:21728979-21753979 GCA_030347295.1 Setipinna tenuifilis
AGAATCTGACACAATATACTGCACAACAAAACTGACAGAAAAGAATAGACAATAGCCAGAAAAGCACTTAGAGAGCACAGACCACCACCAAGCAGTTTGCCCCCCACACCTGACATACTGTCAAAGTTTCAGAATGATCAGTTCATGACTTTGTGAGTTATTTTGCTAACAAACAAGCAGACAGACGGATAAACGCCGGCAAAACGAAAACATAACCTCCTTGGCAGAGGTAACAAAGGGTACTAACGGCATTTAAGAGATCACAATGAATGAACAGACAAACAGTCAAAAGTCATCTTTCTCCCTGCCAGTTTGGCAAACACAAACTGTTGAGTAAGGTCCTAAGGAATGGTTCAGTGCTTCACCGGCAAGAAGGATGGATAGATGGATGATGGTGGTTGTAAACTGACTGTGTGCATTGGTGGGTGTGGGTCACAAGATCACATCCTCTTGTCATTGTCCCCACTGTGGCCATTACACCCACACAGCCTTGGAGCTCACCTGACCTCTCACCTCCGAAGGAACTTCACCTGGCTCTGTCACAAGACTGAGTGAATGCAAGACACTTTGCATTTTCAACGTTAGGAAAGTGTACAAATGTGTTCATGCTAAAGGAATCTGAATAATAATAGAAGTTGTACATAACATTTTTAATGTTACATTTTAATGACACATTTTTTTATTTTATTTTATTTTATATTCCTAAGTTATTTTGTATTCTTGTAACTCTCACTATCAAACTCAGAGCTTTGTAAGACACTTTCCTAAGTACTGCCCATATCTGTGTCTGGCCTCTAGAGGTGAGGTGTTAGCTGTGTATTGTGAGCTTGACTGTTTGTCCCATTAATTTGACTGTCTCAAGACGTGCCACATCCATGTTTCACACCTGGAAGGAGCTCCTCATTCCCGCCAAATTCTAACAAAGAGCCTTTGCACCAGTTGTCTAATGCATATTAATTTAGGGTGGGTCTAAAGGGTTACTCCCCCTGTTGACCTGTTATTTAGTGTTGTGTACATCTCAGTAAGTTAGAGATATGGATGAATCAACACCTTGAAACTTCTGTCTCTCCATTGGTAACAATGTAAAATAAAGCCTTGTTCCTGATTCTCCACCACGCTGACTGAGTCTCCAAAACCCGTAGTAAATTAATTACTATCAACTCTTTTCAAGCAGTGTGTGTATGAAAGAGTGATAGAAGCAGAGAGAAAGAGACAGACCAAGATTGAACAGTAGCGAAAGTGAGGCGAAAGAAAGAGAAAAATACGAGAGAAAGAGACAAAACAAGGGAGCAGAGTCCCAGAGCAATATAGGCCAAGCGTTCAGCATCTCCTTTTAAAAACCACCAGAGCCAAAGGTGTTGAAATATGAATAGCCGGCCATGCACCTTCCTCTCATGGATCAGAAGCAGCACACTGGGATCAATAAGCAGGCCAACAGTTCGGGCCTGAAGGATAAACAGCGGGGAGTGCCGGGGAGACCCACGGCTAAGAAGGTGAGTGCATGTAATTTTCCGCCGGCTTGCCGCCTTGACAGGAACATGGCACCACGCTAACCAGCAGCAGGGCCCGGGCCTCGCTCCACGGCTCCAGGCTCTGACCCTCAGCCGAACGAAGCGAGCCGGAGCCAGCTGAAGCTCACGCAAGTCGGTGACCTGACCCCTCGGCCCCTAGTCTTCAGGAGGGCGATGGAGGTTTTTGTGGCGCTTAAGTGAAATCACCTCGAGGGGTGGAGGGCAGCACTCACATACAGTACAACACACAGACAGGGTGGAGCTGCCAAAGACCTTATGGAGCCCTATGGCTCCGTCATGGCTTTCATCTTTTGTACAATGTGGATCGATTACAGACCCTTTGGAAGAGACCTGTAATTCTTTATGGACACTTTTTCTTTTTGGACACTTTTTTTTTGAAGAATTCCTGACACTTGATCTGTAAACCTTTACAGAGTTAGTTACAGATACTGCGGTTACTGTCCTTGATTGTAAATGACTGAGAACCTATACACATTAAGCCGAAAAACTATTAATATGCAAAAAATATTTATTCGGTTAGCGGTACAAAATTATTATACACATTGATACGGCACATCCCAATGCCGAAAACGATGCTTTTTGAAAACTATCACTGAGGTGGATAAATTTAAAAATGGTGTGTATGGTGTGTTGTGGTGTGTACAGCATACTGTACACAATGAGTTTCAAATACAATGACGTTCAGTTACGATAATGCCAAGGAAAGTTTCACTTCTGATTGGCAGGAATGATTCTACACAGCAAAACACAGTGTATTTATCCAGGGGTGCGTGTGTACAGATATATTTAAAAAAATGCTCCAGTGTGGACAGAAACCATTTTGACGATTGATATGCATATTTATATTTATCCAGCTTAACCTGTGCATGGCCTGAGCCATGTGTATAGCCATTCTAACATTCTTTCCATTCCCAGACCTGTACGGTGTTGGTGATCTGTGTTATGATTGACAATGTGCTGTAGCTGTTTTTAAAAAAAAAAAAAAAAAACGTTAAGAATAGCCTCTTGGGACTTACTGCCTAACCTTAACACAAAGCAACACTTTGTGAGAGTCAGTCAAAATATATTTAACATATTCAACGGTATTACTTACTTAATTACTTACTAATTACTTATTTACGCTATTACTTACATGTCTAAAACTAGTAGGAATTGAGAAAGGTATACATACATGCAGTTTATGTAAGGCACATGTTCACAATGTAAATACAGTTTGATGGGCCCTGATTGATGCCTCATCACAAGCTGTCCTACTGCCATATGTTACTTCACAGCAGTGGGTGCTTCCCCATTTGTCAACGTCCATGTGAAAAAGCCGGTCTGGCTTCTTCGTGTAGGATGCGAGCTGTACTGGAAGTAGGGGTGGAGTGGTGCAAAACAGATCTCAAAAATATCCACGAACGTAATAGAAAAATATACTGTTTTTATTTTATAAACAAAAACCGTGCAGCTCTCGCACAAACAAACATAACGAAAACTAACGACACTGAAACCGAAAATAAACCTGTGCAGAAAAAGAAAACTCACACTAACACAAAAATTTTAAAGTCTCAGTTCGTTCTCTGTTTTTTCTCTTTCGTTTGTTCGTCTCTCTGTGTTCTCTCTCCGTTCGTCTTTCTTTTCCCTCAGCTGAGAAATGAGGCTCTCTTAAATAGTGCAGTTCAATTAGAGCTCATTACAAGTCAATTGGACGCTACCGCCACCCGATGACGCCTTTCCCGCGCTGCAGGTTCAGGTGGTGGCAAGCGCAACACAAAACAAAGACAGTAAAAACCGTGAGAGGGAGAGATGGCCAAAGCTCACCCTCTCACATTTCCCTCCCCTTCTCGAGTCTCACCACACAGTGGCGAGACGAAAAGAGTTCATAATGTTCATGGGCCCGACCTACAGTTCGTTCCAAAAAGTCCATACAATCAGTCAGACAACTCCCATATCCACAGTTTCCCCAGACCAGCAGATGTTACTAAAAGTCTACTATCAGCGTCAATCTTCAACACCGTGGCCGCCGCATCCAGCCACCAGGTCCAGGGCAGCGACTGCCCTTCTCAGGACCACACCCTTGCCTTTTGCAAGAGAAATTCCCCATCAGGTCCAGGGCTACAACTACCCTCATCAAGACCTCCCATACTTGCCCGTCGCATGCAGGCCACAGGTCCAGGGCAACAACTGCCCTTATCAGGGCCCCACATCCTTGCCTCACCGCAAGCAAGGTTTCGACCACTCACCCGTGTTCAGTGGTCTTCCATACACACATTCACACATTCCGATTCCATAGCTGAAGCTTTTAGTCCTTTCACCACTGGTCTCCTTTCCAGGCGCTCTGTCGACGTTGTCCTTCCATATAGTCATCTCTTGTCGGGCCCCGCACGCTTCTCCCCTCGGCCTCCAGTATCTCCTCGGCGTCGCATCCCACTTCTGACACCAAATGTGAAAAAGCCGGTCTGGCTTCTTCGTGTAGGATGCGAGCTGTACTGGAAGTAGGGGTGGAGTGGTGCAAAACAGATCTCAAAAATATCCACGAACGTAATAGAAAAATATACTGTTTTTATTTTATAAACAAAAACCGTGCAGCTCTCGCACAAACAAACATAACGAAAACTAACGACACTGAAACCGAAAATAAACCTGTGCAGAAAAAGAAAACTCACACTAACACAAAAATTTTAAAGTCTCAGTTCGTTCTCTGTTTTTTCTCTTTCGTTTGTTCGTCTCTCTGTGTTCTCTCTCCGTTCGTCTTTCTTTTCCCTCAGCTGAGAAATGAGGCTCTCTTAAATAGTGCAGTTCAATTAGAGCTCATTACAAGTCAATTGGACGCTACCGCCACCCGATGACGCCTTTCCCGCGCTGCAGGTTCAGGTGGTGGCAAGCGCAACACAAAACAAAGACAGTAAAAACCGTGAGAGGGAGAGATGGCCAAAGCTCACCCTCTCACAGTCCATCACAGACTGAAAAAAAAAACAGGACAAAGTTGGTGAGCATCACACATTGCAAAAACCTTGTAAATATGCGCCCTTCTTCATAGATGAGATGTGACCTCTGTACCTCTCTGTTGTGATGATTCCTATAATGATGGAGATAAAGCATAGCAGTTTTCCAAGTTAATTGAATTGTTTTGACTGAATAAACCTGTTGACTCAGTTCCAAGTAAAAGAAACTGTGAACTAAGAACTGAATTTTAGGAGCACGGTTGGATGGGTTTCCTCACAGTTGGATGGGTTTCCTTGACTTGAAGTCAGCCTAGCCCCTGCTATCCCAATTTCATACTTTTGGGGGAGAGCCTTTCCCAGCATGTAGCCTGCCTATTTTTAGCCTGGCAAACCAGCCCCTCATACTACACTTCATTTCATACAGAGGGACTGGCTGTGCTGTATTGACAAACGTTTACTTCCTGGATGGGCTGAAGTGTGTAGACTCTGCCGAAGTTTAAAACGATTGGATCTACCCTTATCCAATC
This sequence comes from Setipinna tenuifilis, assembly GCA_030347295.1. NCBI lineage: Eukaryota > Metazoa > Chordata > Actinopteri > Clupeiformes > Engraulidae > Setipinna > Setipinna tenuifilis. The sequence goes on from CM059285.1 coordinate 21,733,966, forward strand.
ACTAATTTGGGTCATAACATGCAGTTAGCCTGGCTATAAGCATGCCTACACACTACAGTTCAAATGTGGCACACCAAGTTGACATCATCGCTCACAAACACTCCCTCTGTTTGCTGATTGGTTAGGCAAGATTCTGCCTGACCATGCCAATAGAACTTCAGCCAGCCCCTCTGTACAAAATGAAATGAAGCACTAGGTGGTTTACCAGGCTAGCCTATTTTACCAATTAGAATTAGGCTACACACTTCAACGAGGGTGTTAAACCCACTAACAATACTTATGCATGATTCATGGCACCACTGACATGCAATAGACAGCCCTGAGAGGCTATCCCTGTTATGTACCCAAATATGCCTCTGCATGGTACAGTAATGCCATATAACACACCATGCTTTTGCATTCAGGTAAGAGAATCTGAGCTTTTTGTGGCTAGTAGCGTTTTCTTATAGTGTAGCAAAACAAACACAACTGATGCTTTATGGAAATGTTATTTATCATCAAACTAGCCATCAGGACAATTGAACAATTATCACTTTAATACATTTACATGTGTGTGGAAAACCCTTTTTTTGCATTTCATAAACCTGCATATTTCACATATAGTGCTTATGTTCCACCATTCATCAGGATGATGAAATGTAGTGCCATATATGTAACATTATTTCCAGCTTGAGTAGCTGTGAATGTGATCTGAGGGAACTTTGCAGTTGACAGAGACTTTTAGCTATGGCAGTTTTAATACTCACTTAAACCCTTACAGGAACCCTTAGTCAGCAACTCTGACTGAGATGGACTTCCTTGCCTAGGGTCTGCAACCATTGTAACTAATCACCCCATTAGTACAAAGCATTTAGCCCGAGAGCACGCCAACTGCCATTTGCTGTTTATTTCCCGGATTAAGCTGCAGCCAATGTGTTTATGAGTATTTTATTGTTGATCACTGCTACATGTTTATAGACTGCGTTTTTTGTGTAGTTTATAGGTTGCGCTGTGTGGCAAGGCAAAAAAAAAAAGTCGTTACTGATGTTTTCTACTCTGCTCTCTCAAGCCAGACCCAGTGTCCCCCATATCCATCCATCACTTTCATTGGCCTGTTAACCATTTAACACACTCATTATACTCTCTCTCTTTCTCTCTCTCTCTCTCTCTCTCTCTCTCTCTCTCTGCATCATTACTTGTACTTTACTTTTTACACTTTTCCTACACTAAAATGACAGGAATTCACCATGTTTCTTACCAGGTACAAATGACAGTGTTAAAGTTAAAGGGGTCCTTCCGTCAAAAACCACTTTTAGTAGGTCTATTTACAATGTGATGGGTCACAACAAGCAGTATATGCACGCAGCATTCCAAGACGTGAAATTCGACCCTCATGGTTTTACTTGTCATTGAAGGGTTGAGCTAACCAAAATGAGCGGATCAGAGCAGGCTAAACCTATCTACTTCACTAGGTCGTAAGCCCCGCCCAGAGCCATGTATGGCACGCTCACATCCATTGAGAACAGTGGACAGAAGCTAGGTGAGCGTAAGACAGCGAATTTGCCCAATCAGAGGTGCCTTATTGACACATCATGGATATTCACGAGGAACACCGGAAAAGCCAGTTGTTCAACCACTAGACCTGTTATAGCTTACAGAAAACAGCGTCAACCAAGAGATCTAGGATATAATTTTTCACAGAAATGACGCACAATGCATTCAACCATAGTGGCGACACAGAAATATGAATAAAAATAACGATGGAAGTTCCCCTTTAATACAATAACTGAAAATTGAATAATTAGTGATCGGATGGAAAAAAGCAAGAAGTGAAAAAATGTATTTTTATTTAGACGTTTTGACATGTTTGTCTCTGTACAAACACACACACAGACGCACACAGACACACACACACACACACACACACACACACACACACACGTAAATGAACATGTGCATACTTTGTGCACACAAACACAGATTCACACATTCACACACACATGTCCACACAAATATGTCTTTTCCCCTGTATTTTGTGTTTTATGTTCCTGGTGCTGTACAAGTAAAGATTATTGTTATTCCAAAAGTCCTGTTAAGTAATAAACACTGTATACATAAAATGTATAGGTTTACATAAAATGTCTTACACTGATCACAAATTCATTTTTTAAAGGCCTCTTGATGTTGTTGAGAAACTTTTTCCCCACTAAACTGTATGACTAAAATGGAAAATTTTCCTCCATTAAAAAAAACATGGCCTCTCATGAGTTTATGATGAATAATTAAGGCCTTTTAAAACAAGGTGAAAACATGAGCTAGTCCACATGTTCAGTGCCCCCCCTTAGTCACAAGCCCACACTCTGTACGACACTTCCCCAGTCTAAGTGGTCAGAGATCTCTAGCTGATCATCTAGTATTTATGTGCTGGGCTTAGGGGTACTGGACACTGAGGCTGGCTGTGAATGTTAAATATGACTTCTTACATAACATCTGCCCAATACTGTGACCTCAACAGTAAAAAATAACACACAGGTGGATCAAACAGTCAATTGTTGGTTATTTGGACAGTCAGTTGAGAGCCGTTTATGAAGTAATTACAGTTTAAAGAGAATTGTATTACCACAATTTTAATTGGCAAATGAAGAACAAAAGAAAACAAAGAATGCTTTTATCACAAGCATTTACATTCATCACACTTAACAGGCATGTTGGAGAGATGCTATCAAAAGTAAGAATAATGTCCAAAGTAAACTATGTTTAATATCGCTCAACTTCAATAGAGAGAAAACAGTGACAACAGTGGAATCTAGACAATGCAGGAAAAAAAAGTGTTCAAAACAAAAACTGTGTAAAACATAGCTCTTTTTTTACCAAACCGCTATAAATATCGGTCTTTCATTATGGTGCATTGGATTAAAAATAAATAAAAATAAAAAATGAAATAAAATAAAATAAAATAAAATCTAAGTGCAACACAGTTTATTTATATGACAATCCTGTGACTTTTACTTGTTTGCCTGTTGTTGCCTTTGTTTGTATTTTAAGGCCTGGAAAATGTAAATAAATGTGAAGAAATGCCTGCCATGCACATGAATAATGGAAAACAGTTCTCCTTTGATCGTAACCTCAAAATGTACTTGAGGGCTGTAGGTCTAGAGGTGTGTTTCGTTTTCGGAGTGCCGGGGCTACATGGTGTCCCTCGGAGCTCCGGAGGCACCAGAGAGCAGCAAGCAGGCAGGCAGGCAGGCAGGCAGGCCAGACCCTCGGGGCAGAACACACAGCAGGAGGTGACATGCAGGGAGCAGCTCTGTCTGCTCAGGATGAATCTGTCTGAACCATGCTGCTGGGGGACGGGGAGGACACCGGGGCTGCTGCCCGAGAGGGAGAGGGGGGAGGGGAGGAGGGGAGGAGGGGAGGAGGGGTGGTGGGGTGGGCGGTGGTGTGGGGTTTGGGTGGGTGGGCGTTGCAGACAGCAGCTCTACACTCACTCTGGTTGTATTGAGTACACACATAGAAGAGGAGGTACAGAATTATATTTTTAAGGGGTACAAAGCTTGTCACACTGGTCAGTACCCTCAAAGGCACATAATTGTACATTTTAACCACTGTTTTACAGCTAGTTTGTACCTTCTGCAGAGGTAAAGAGGTACACATCAGTACCTTAAAGTCCAATTATTAGCCTTTGGGGTACATTAATGCTGATTGTACCTTAATATACAAATTTGTACCCCTACTGTCACATTATTTCTAAGAGTGTAGCAGTGGTTGGGTCGAGAGTTGCAAGTGGGTCTACCGCTGGACATTCAGCTGGAGATCTTTGAAGCTTCATCACGGTGAAATGTGTAATCAGTAACTGAAGAGCAAAAAAAGGAACCATTTTTGTACATGGTGTTTGTGATTGAGAAGAGCTCTGAAAGTGCCTTGAAGAGACTGTAAGGTCTAAGAAACGCTTCATCTCTTACTAATAGGCTGTTTGACTTTGGTGCCCTTAGTGTATAGTGACAGACTGAAACAGCATTAAGAACATTAGATTATACAGAGCACAAGGTTTTTCTACAAATTTGCTTTGCACCTTTTTTTTAAATCTCCCTTATTACTATTATTTTTCATGTGGATACAAGGCCAAATTTGTCTCTATGCCACCCTGAGATAATCACATCTATTTTTTGACATACCTTCACTTTGACTTTCCTTTGTTTTGACATCCTTGTTTGGAACTCTAAATCAGGAGACTTGTCAGTGTGGTTATGTCATCAGTTGGAAACCAATGCCTTTAAAGGTTATTTGTGAAAGCTTTTTTTTTTTCCTTTAAGCTGCCTGCACATGCACACTTGCTATTTCTAGTGTAATTACAGTACAATATTCATTACATTACAATAGTGTAAGTACATGTGACATTCTAAAGATCATCCCAAGATGTCTTTCTTTCTTTCTTTCTTTCTTTCTTTCTTTCTTTCTTTCTTTCTTTCTTTCTTTCTGTATGCATGTATTTATTTAGTTACCTTGCTGTACTGTTGTGTGACCCATCCTTTGAAAACGTTTCACAGAAAAGCAAACCAAAAACAGTAAGCTTGTCCCTAACATATCCTTATTCAGACTGAAGTAACTGAAGTAGGTGGGATAATTTCATTAGTGGTATCACCCTCGTCTAAAAAAAGAGCTCCCTGTGAGGTGTCTCCATCTTCGTCTGTGATGGGGGTGTTAGAGAGACTCAGGTGCTCATGTGTGGACCAGCTTAGACATTCCCTGTACATGGGGGGGGGGGTGTGAAGAAATGGTATAAGAGTGTTTGTCAATGTATTCACGCAGCCTTCCACCCAGCTTCCCTAATCACTGTGTTATCCTTCTATCAAAAACCTTGCACAGTGGCCATAGGGCTTTGTGGTGTGTGTGTGTGTGTGTGTGTGTGTGTGTGTATGTGTGTGTGTGTGTGTGTGTGTGTGTGTGTGTGCATGTGTCTGTGTGTCTGTGTGTCTGTGTGTGTGTGTGTGTGGTGGAAATGTAACAGCAACTCATACTAAGGAAGCATTTAGGGGGCCCAAGACCACAGCTACTCAATAAGGCATAAGCCAGCACCATAGTGACACACACCACACACAGTCAGTCAGGACAGTGTGTTAATTAACACACACAAAAAAAACAACCATTGACAAAGTGTTGCTTTCTTGTTGCATCAGAGCATTACAGGCCCCCTGTCTTTTGTTCTCTGTGTAGACTTATTTATTTATTAATTTATGCATTTTCTCTCTCTGATCTGACTTCACACAGAATATAGAAGACTTGTCCTTTTGGCTCTCCAAGATCGTTCCCCAACACCATTCCGCACTGACCACATACCCCTCTCCTGTGTTTGTGTGTGTGTGTGTGTGTGTGTGTGTGTGTCTGTGTCTGTGTCTGTGTGTCTGTGTGTCTGTGTGTGTGTCCTTGCACATGTGCATGCATGTGACTGGGAGGTCTATAAAATATAATTTTAAATGTCTAAGGTAAAAAAAAATCTATTGACAATTAAATTGAAATCACCAACCACAGGGTAATATCTAGGATATTAAGAAATTGTGTGAAGACGTTTTAGGCTTAAAAAAGAAATATAATGGAACCAGTTTAATCTGAAACTGCTCTCGGGACAGTCATTACTCTCCTGTAAAAGCCAACCAAAGAGCAATAATGACAATCACTATTGCAGGAAGGAAAAAAATGTATATGTAAAGGGTGAATGATACGACAGGCAGAAGATGCCACACATTTATATGCAGCATATGGAATAAAATAAATTTCTAACCCTAGAAATTGAAAAGGCTATGAGGTACGAAGCTAATTTTTGAACTCTAAAGGAGGTGAACCTTAGCGTACACGTAATAAAACACACACATTACACATGGGTATGTCTTTTCTGTCACACAGACAATATATTTAGTTATATGGTATGTCCAGAACAAACTGCACCAGGTTAATTCTGGCCTATAAAATGATGGTACAGCGAGTTGCGAGTTGCGAGTTCTGCTCTTTGTGAGTTGCTACTGTCTCAGTGTATGTATTGTCTATTATATATTATATTTATTTTACCTGCATTATTGTCTGAATGGTATACAATTGTCAACAATCTACCATAATTATTTTACCTGTATTGTCATGCAGCGCTAAACAAAAATCTGACCTCTAATAACATTAAATGTCTCAAGGCTATCGGTCACACACACACACACACACACACACACACACACACACACACACACACACACACAAACAATCCTGCATGTCACTATGGAGACAAACACAGACAGACTTGAACAAAGACAGACTTGAACAGTCTGTCACACACACACACACACTCTCTCTCTCACACACACACACACACTCTAACAAACACAAAATACTGATTAAAAAAAACCTTAGCTTGAACCTTAAATTCAAAAGCTATTTCTTAGTCATTAACAGAACAAAGAAATTAGATATAATATTAAAACAGACCTCTGCAGCCCATATGCAAATACTATGCATATATTTATGTAAATGTATTTGCACAAAGAATTACACATTGTATTTTCCAAAACACAAACAGCATTCGTTATTTCTCTCAAGCACATATACAAAAGGTGCAATGCCCACAAGCAACACATGTTTGTCCAATAGGATGCATTCAGTCAGGGGCGAATCTAGACCATGTTTAGGGGTGCCAAGCCCCCCCCTGAAACTGCTCGGCACCCCCTGGCTCAGTGCAAAATGAATAATATATTATATATAATAATAGTGTTGTGTGATAAGCACTGGGGGCCGGGCACCCCTAAAGACCAGATGCTAAAATCGCCCCTGCATTCAGTTACTAAGGCACAAGTTATCTCGAGAGTTTGCATGTTTTCTCTTCGAGCGGTCCAGTGGCTTTGGAATGTTTACAAGCTTCAAGTTGGAGATGCCTGCCAATTCTTTACTAAAGGCCAGCGAAAAGTTAATCAAAAAGTTAACATAAATTTGTGTAAATAAGTGCACAAGTAGTTTGACAAAAGAGCTGTTTTTTTCTTGGTGCAGGCTTCAAAGTTGACTGTCCAAGGTAAGTCACAATAAGTGTTTTCTTACATGTTTCCATTGGCACATAATCAGCTCTTGAATCAATTAAATGTCTTTCCATCAAACGTGTTTTGGGTTAAGCCATGTCCCATCCAAAGAACTGTTAATTTAATTAAAGCTGAAATTACAATGTTCATGAAAGAGAGATGGATGAGCAGGCACTAGATATTTACAGGTAACTTAATTACTCTCACTAAATAAAACACATCTAGGTCACAATGAGCTGAATCCCAAATTGGCAATTAAGCCACGGCTAAGAGCCTGATTAAGAAGAGCAAAGTACATAAAGTGGTGGAAGTGGGAGAGTGTCCCGGGAAAATGGCTTCCCTGGAACGCTATCTATCACGGGACTAAGTGCTAGAATGGCGGCACAGTTCTAAATTCTAATAGCATTAATCCCCACTAGCTGCAGCTCCTATCTGCCAGTATCAATAACCAGTGTCATAACTCATCCTCCTGAGCTCCCACCAACCCCCCCTGCAGCTATGCTGGTTAATTACCCCTCCCTGGTGAATATGGCCCCTGTTTAACACGGCAGGAGAACAGGTGGGCCAAGAGTCGCACAGATAGGCGGACAAAGGAAAACCAAGAGAGGCAAGAAAATGAGAAGTGAAAATGCACAGGCTGATAAAGGGGAATAAGAGGGAGAGAGAGGAAATGAAAAGGAGTGAAACAGTGGAGATAAAAAATGAAGAAAGAAGAATGGAATTTCCAACGCGGCTCAGAGCTGAGTGCAGTGGAAGAGATAAAGTGAGGGACAAAGAGCAAAGTGTAGGACATGAACACGGGAGATACTTGTGTGATTACCCGCCCTTCCATGCACTATGTGCACTACTACCTCCTTCTTGACCAAGTGCTCGGACATCACCGGGGTTACTGAACATCTTCAAGCATGACAAGATCTCATTTATTAGACGGCAACCTTCACCAGTCCCCATCGCCAAAACAGAGACTATCATCTCCGTAGGAATCCGCGGCCCCGTTCACGCTGCTATGAATAGATTTTCACACTCTCACTGAAGGCAACTGCATCACTAATGACCCTCAATTATCTCATTTGCCAACATGCCAGACAGTTTGGCTTTTGCAGTAATCTTGATAGATTAAGAGCTGAATGTGACTGTGAGACAGATAGATGAACCGGTCACGGCTTACATCTGGGACCCGAGCCCGACCGTGTGTGGTCTACACACATTAAAAACATAACGTCTGGACGGGCTTCGGTGAACAGACTGTGGACTGTGGAATTTGCATTCTCGTCAGATTAAATAATCAAGCACTCATGTAAAAGATTCAGCCCTTTTGTGCTTCCTGAGGACATTGGCTATGCTTCAGCTAAACACTATACTTATAATACCTCGGTTAGAGATGGTAATTTTGCTTATTTGGTTTCGTAACGTTTTTATATATCTACAAACAGAGCTCATTAATTCCTACAAGGTGGTTAAAAAGTCTTGTCATATTGTGGCAACAAGTCTTTCTATTGTTCATTATCCGTTTCATTTTCTTTTGTAGAGATGCTATCATTATTCACAAACCAGAAAATTAGCTTGTGTTCACCAGCTCATCAGATGGTGTTTATATGACAATATTATTATACAGTTCACATCCGCTTATTATCTCCTACAGAAGTTATTATGTTGCTATATTGTTGACGCTGCCATATTTCAGACTTTACATTGCAGATTACTTATGGCCTATTTCCTGGTGAAAAAGGGATGTTAGGGTAAAGTGTGAAAAAAGAAATGAACAAACAAGAGCAAGCAAAACAAAAAAATCTTTGAAGCCAATAATGTGTTTCTGAACAAGTTATTAACATACTATTTAATCTGTACTGCATACCTGTACTAGTCATCTTGTAATTCGGGTTATCCTTTAAGGCAAGTTTACCCTCAGGTTTTGGTCCCTGGTGAGGACGGAGTGGGCCTTGACAGCCCACTAAAAAGATAAATTGTTCCGAGAGCACACGGTCCGCTGAGAATACCTTTGGAAAGGGAAAGCCAACATTGCGCAAACTGGCCAGATTTTAAAAGGAACAAACCCGTTTCTGTAGAAATGCTGTATGAACATTGGCAAGTTTGTGCAAAAAATGAGTATGAGTATGAGTAATAAGGACAGCATGGATTTCAGTTGCATCCACCTTTTACTCAATTGGCATACAAGTAAATCTTCAGAATGGCTTCTTATTTAGGAACAACAAAAAAATTTGGTGCAGTATAAAGTAAGACCTAGACATCCCACTTTAAAAGTAATGTTAAAAAACATGGAGATTAGGTAGAGAGCTGTGATTAGCAGGTCTAGACTAGTGTTGACTAGAGTGCCACAGGTATTAGCAGACGATGTTCTCAGACAAGGTAAGTCTCCAATGGATTATGCAATTAGAAGCAACTAGAAAAGACCTCCACCAAGCAGTTCAACCCCCCCCCCCCTCCCTTTTTTTTCTTCAATTTCATTAATGAGATTTCCCATGTTAACATTCTGAGGCAGCGACAATACAGACATACTGTCACATTTTCAAAACAATACATTCGTGATTTTTTGAGTTATTTTGCTAACAGACAGACAAACAGCAAAAAAAATCCTAAAATGAATTATATTTATTAATTATATTTATTTATTATGTATTTGTATACATAAGGGAGTCCTTATACCCTATCCATGTACATGTTTTACTTTGCTGCTTGATATAGGCGTACAGAAAGACTGTGAATACCAAATACTTTGCTTTAAAGCTGGAGGGCGATCATGGCAGTGTCCTGATTTAGAGGCATGGAGCTGGAACTTGTACCCAGCAGTCACATCTGTGTGTGAGCAAGTCCTTAACCTTTGCCACAGTGCAAAGGTAATGAGATGGAATCAAACGGGGTCCATACTTAGACTCCACACCTCCTGAGGAATCTCATTTTCCAAGTCTTTTATTACGGTCTCTGCACCGAACACATCCACCAATACAAAACCAAATTAGCATGTCTAATCATGACTGACAAGCGGTATATAGAAGTCTTCATACATATTCATAGTACCCCAGCAGGACATGAAATAAAGGTGGTATTTTCTCCCGCTTCCACCTCCGTCTCTCTCTCTCTCTTTCTCTGTTGCTCTCTCTCTCTCTTTTCTCTCTCTCAGTTGCTCTCTCTCTCTCTTTTCTCTCTCTCTCTCAGTTGCTCTCTCTCTCTCTGTCTCTCTCTCTGTCTCTCTCACTCAGTCTCTCTCTCTCTCTCAATCTTTCTCTCTCACTCAGTCTCTCTCTCTCTCTCTCTCTCTCTCTGTCTCTCTCTCTCTCCCTCTCTCTCTCTGTCTCCCACACATACACGCACCGCTGTGAGGGAGGCCCATCTGCTGGCTGGCTGGCTGGGGTACTGGAGCCATTTTATATATAGCCGGTGATTACTGGGTTTACAGAGGCCATAAACTACCAAGGTGGCGCACATGGTGTCAGGAATGTGAGCCTGAAACATATTATTGAGCCATCAAAATTTGACACAACTCAAAAGTATGAGAATCAGTTTCAGCTCGAGTTTCCGCCACTACAGTTTTATCTGTTAGAAAATAAGGTTGTTTACAGCCGGGGGAAATTTGAGTATGGAAAACCTAGTTTGCCACGTTTCATTTCTTGAAGCGAAAAGGAAAGAGATATGGGGGATAATAATAAACCTGAATCCACTCATACTGAGTTGCAGAATGGCCTTTGCACAACTGCCAGTATCATTTAAACCATGAAGGCCAACTCAACGTGATACAGGGAAAAAAAACCTTCTCTCAAGCTGCGGCTAAGCCAACACTTGAAAAGGTCAGAACGAGATGGCTTAAGCATGACTTCATAAAGGTTAGCACAGGTACCCCGACACCTATGTCATCGATGAGTTTATGTCTTTCTCTCGCTCTATTTCTCTTTCTTTCTCTCTTTCTCTCTCTCTCTCTCTCTCTCTCTCTCTCTCTCTCTCCCTCCCCCTTTGTTCTTTAAATGCAGCTTCATACATTCCTCTGTCTCAGTCTTGTTTTTGTTTCCAGATAAATGTATACATTTACTAGGCAGGTTTATCCAAAGCAACACCAGTGAGCCACACATTTTTTATGTAGCGGAATATTTTTTTTTGACACTTTTATATGATTGTATTTTTCATAACTTACAAAATTTCTCTCTCTTTCTCTGTTTCTCTCTCTCTCTCTCTCTTTCTCTTTTTGTGTCCTTGTTTGTATATGTGTGTGTGTGTGTGTATGTGTGTGTGTGTGTGTGTGTGTGTGTGTGTGTGTGTGTCCACGCACATGTGCTTTTCACATAATCTAGTCCTACACCACCTAATCAGGGTCTTGGAGTAATTAAGGGCCCATCGCCATTCTGCACGAGGCCGTAGGGAGAGCGGCAGCCTGTTTGTACTTTGTCCTTGTCTCTGTCTCCTGTCCTGTCTAGGACAACATGACATTACTGTACGTGAACACAATGAGTATGACAATGACACACATTCTTTTTTACAACCTGCTGCCATTTTCTGCTGCCTAATGAGTGTGTGACCTGATTCCCTTCCAAGGAGACTCCTATCTCAGATACTACTGACACAGACAAACTGTCATAGAGTGCACCTCTCTCAACTTTATGGATTATACCCGGGGTTGTGATGTCATCTAATGGTAGATTTGAATCAAGCATTCCTCAACGGAGGCTGGCGGACACAAGGGTCAACAGGAAATCCTTCTCTCTGTCCCTCTGACACCTAAAGGCTGCGTTCAGGGAAGCCAATAAGGGGCTGGCACTGAGTGACTCCCTCTACTGGTGCAGAGCAGGACTGACGGGGGGGGGGGGGGGGGGGGAGAAGCACCAGGCAGGCAGGCTGGGCGCCAGACGGGCTAATTTATGGAGAGTCATGAGAGGCCAGCGCTGGAGGATTTGTTGAAGAACAGTAAGACAAACACGTCTGTGAATGTAAATGTGAATGTGTTGTGAATGTGAATGATTCTGAGTGAAAAACAGATCCATCCTCTCCCTCATATTCTTTTACCCCATATGCTTTGGATATAGTTTTGAGTCTATAAGAGACAATCCGCAGTACAGGTTTAACCAAAGACTGTAGAAATCATTTACATGAAGTCATTGGGTTTACAAGTGATCACCCTCCAGTGTAGACAGCAGCAGGACGCTGACTGCATCCCGAATGTAAGTGTCGGAGTGTTAGACTGACATTATAACATTATAACATGTTGCATTGACATTATAACATTAGTGACTTGGCTAAGAGCGTGGTGATGGTGAAACAGATGCCGGCACACACACACACAGATAGAGAGAGATACACACACACACACACACACACACACACACACACACACACACACACAGATAGAGAGAGAGCGAGACACACACACACACACACACACACACACACACACACACACACACACATTCATCTCATTTACGTGCCATAATATAAGTATATGTGACAGGAGACGGAAAGGAAAAACGGTACAGGTAGCTTTGGTCCGCTCTTTTTCACAACTATTTTTGTCCCCGCGCCCGGCATTACTTTCTGTCTGCTCAACAGTGTTGTCAATCAGCGGGCACGGTGTCTTCTCGGTTTCCCGAGCAGGTGGGTGGAGAAAGAAGACGGGCGCCGTCCAAGTGTTCCTCCGTATGGCAGCGATACGGCTCTGGCGTACAGAGACAGAGAAGCTAATTTTGCTGGTGTTGTAGTGACACACGAGATGGCCTCCTCTCCGCCCATGCTGCTCCGCCTGTCACCCTGATTAAAGGGGAGTATGGGGAGGGGGGGACGCATAGTGTACTGTCCCAGCAATGGAGCCAGGAAGGAGATGGAGAGGAACGAAGGGCACAACAAGTAAGCAAAGTTAGATGTTTTGGTATAGCTCAGCCAAAGAGGTTATTTAAAGTCGCTCAAGCAAGCTAAGATATTAGGTGTTTTTGGATCGACAAATGTTATTATTTCAACAGACTCTTCTGCATAAAATCTACATTATACCACTTAAAAAATGAATAAAGTGGCAATTGATAACTAGATTAGACTAATTAGACTACCTTTGCAAATGTATCTTCGATTGTATAGAAGATTGTGTTCTAGAGTAATAATTGTGTTCAGGAACATTTAAATGAATTAGAATATTGTGGAAAAGTTCCTTTATCGTCATCACAATGCAAAAGCAGGCCCATCAAGTACTGAGGACATAAGCATGAATGTACTTTTGAATATTGAACATTATATTTCTGTAACAGACATCCTTTTGTATTGGTCTGGTGTTAATATTGTAATTTTCTGAGATACTCTATGATATTCTAATTCATTGCAATGTGCCAGAGAGTGAGAGTTACCACAAAATTTCAGTTCATTTTAAATAAATTCCTCTGAACCAATATAAGCAATCAAAGACATTTGTGTTTTTGATGCAGACATCATTACCACGCTCTGAATCATTCCTTATGAAGTGAATCAGTCAAATCAACATTCTGTGATTCTAGGCTACTATTATTTTCTGGTCTGCATATGGAAGAAAAGAAAAGAAAACATGGCAGTGTCCATTTTAATGTTAAAATTAGACCCTCAACTGAACAACAGTTGCAGGTCTAATTTTAACATTAAAATGGGCACTGCCATTGTTGCAATCCTGGGCTACCAGATACCCAAAACATGCATAGTGTTGTATTTTAGAAATATGAGCGGTTTCTGCCTGTAAAAAAACAATTACCAGAAAATGGTACAAAGAAGACCCACCAGACAAATAGGACTGGCTGAAAACTGTTAAGGACATACATGTCATGGAGGACTTGACCCACAGAATAAGACTAAAGACAGATTCTTGTGTGGAAAAATGGACAAAGTGGATTATTTACATTGCAGTGACTGATTGAACATATTGGACATTGTCATATCCCAATTCGGACTATGTATTGTTGTGTGTGTGTTTTTTTTTTTTTGTTTGTTTTTCCTGCCTTTTCCCCTCTCCTTTTTCACACCTTGTAACTGTTAAGTGAGAAAAATAAAGTTAAAAAAAAATATATTTTCTTTTCTTTTCTTCCATATGCGTTTTAATACTCCATATAGTGAGGTTTTGTGTGTGTGTGTGTGTTTGTCTGGGGTTGTGCGTCTGTGTGCATGTGTGTGTGTGTGTGTGTGTGTGTGTGTGTGTGTCTGTGTGTGTGTGTGTGTGTGTGTGTGTGTGTCTGTATGTGTGTGTCAACATGCAAACATGTTATCAGAGAACACCATGATGAGTATTTTAATATGGTCACAGTGCCTGCACAGACCTCACCTTCCCTTTACCTGACTGACGAAACAGACATAAGAGGAGCAGGGGGACAGTGAGGTGACACCAAGCAGTTTTAGGAGCATCTGATAACTTGTTTGAATTCCCTCTGAAGCCGTATTCAACGAGTCTGAATGGAAGAAGTTGACATGAAATCATGCAGGTTCAAACAATCTTCAATCAAGCCACAGAAGGTGCAGGCAAGCTGAGTGTATCAAAGCAGAGAGACATAGTCCCTTATAGGCTTAGTGGAGCACACTGAATTAGGGGCTTTCTGAAATCTATCGCTGGCTGGCAGGTAGGCGAAAGTATTGTCACTTAACCATGTTTCTGCCAGTGCTCCACAGCAAAGTGGCCATGTCAGCATTGCTATTCAAAGCCCACTCTCACCATCAGATAAGCACTCCTGCTCCACTCTCTGTGCTACCCCGAACACAGAGGAGCAATCTGCTATCTGTCTATTACACAAAGAGAATTAGGCCTGGTATGCATGTGGGTGGGGGTCTCGGAAAAGAACAGGATGTGGGGTGCAGGTAGTAGTGGGGTTTTGGGGGTGGGGGGGTGGGGGCGGAGGGGTGCTTAACATAGGGCTTTGATGAGCCCGACTTTGACCTTGACCCAGGGAAGACGGGCATTACAATTAATTATGAGTAATTACTAAGCAGCCATGAAACACTGATGACAATTGTATATTTTGCACGTGGAAGGACACCTTCATGTCATTACAGAAAGCACTTAATCTCTGCGCTATTCCATGACCCGCAATAGGTGCTGTAAAGACAAGGATTTTGTAATGACCATGACATTTGTAACGAGATAATTTACTGGGGCCATTTTGTACTCATCTTTGATAGCAAGCTTGCAAGAGAAACTGCAGTCCCCAAAAAGCAGCTACTGGGCCCAGAAAGACACTGAACACAAAGACCTACATAGCTCCAGTCTCTGCACTGCATTTTCCACATCACTGAGTATAGTAAGTGCTGCATACTCCGATGTTGAGAGGGTATTTAGAGAGAGAAGGAAAGAGGGAGAGGGGGAAGGAGAGAAACAGACACAAAGAAAGAGACAGACAGACAGACAAACAAATAGAGAAAAAATAGCCAGATTATCTAAAATTGTTCAAGGAACTTAAAATACAACAATATTGTTCACAAAGCATTCCTTATGAAATGTGGAACAGAACAACAAAGTAAATCACATCAGTTTTTTTCACTTCTGAAAGATAGATTAAGCTTGAGATAGCGAATACATGTCATAGCACAGAGCAAAAGCAAAAAGATATGCATAACGCGTTGCTGTTGTCTGAGGAAAAACATCCTTGTGATTGAGGCCAGCTCCTGTCCCACATGCTGTTTTTAAAAACATAGATAGATATGGGGGAGGATGTCTCCATTCTTGAGGGGCATTTGAAATTCATGAGCAAATAAAAGCAAATGGAAGAACAAAAAAGAGGTTACTGGAGAAATTCATATGTCCTCGCACAACCGTGGTGTTCGGCAAGGACAATCAATGTATGCTAAAACCATCTGGGAAGGTAAGGTTAGTGTTGGTACATCAATCTCGTTTTTCACATGGTGGGTGTATTTGTGTTTGTGTGGGCAGAGAGGGTTAACAAAACTGACTAAATTCAGATAGCTAATCATCTTTTAGCTCGGATTAAGTCTGGCAGTCAATTTATTGCTCATAAACAATCAGCTTAATCACTTTAATGAAATTATTATTGACTGCACTGCACTGCCTGCCTTGCCTAACACCTCCATCACAAGAGATATGCACCCCTTCCTATTCTTATCCAACCACACTTTCTCTATCTGGGCTAGCACAATGTCTTGCTTCCTCTTCTTTTTTTGTCTGTCTGGCTTACAGTCTTCTATTCTCTGTTATCTTTTCATCTTTGGGAGAGATGGTGACCTTGAGGAGCTGCCAATTATCCTTCTCTCTGATGACTCTCCAGCCTTCGGGAGCTCCTAGCTGGTGACGATCAATCAATCGCTGCTTGGAGCTGCAAGCTCAAAAGTAGAATAACCAAGAGAGAAGGTTCAGCCCACACAGAAACACACACACACACACGCACACATGCACGCACACACACACACACACAGACACACACACACACACACACACACACACACACATGCAAAGTCTCCACTATACCAACCCTCTTTCTTTTTATGTTGCCCTTTCTCTCCAGCTTTTTTTGGCATTCACACACTCACATACACAAACACTTTAATTGTCTAACTTACCCAGTTACTTCCTCTGTCTTCCTCTTTCACACACACACACACACACACACACACACACAATAATAGTAGCTGATACACACACTCTGTTTCTCAAACACCCACAGACAAACACCACTACTTTGCTTTTATCCGAGGTCAATGTGAATCCGATATGAGGATGAGGGGAAAGTCTTTCTCACTCCCTCTAGCATGTTAGTCGACTTTGTGCGTGGAATATCGCCTAATTGGAATCCTCTTTCAGCAAGAGTTACTGGGTTCAACTCTCTGCATGCCATGGAAGTTCTAGCATTCAGGAGTATCCACATCAAACCAGGTTTGAGACATACATGATACATCATTAGTACAATATATTTATCTAATGAATGTATGTTTTCTGTTAGAACTTGTCAAACATGCTTCACTCTGCTTTCATCTTTCCAGGATGTCATCCATTGCACATCTGTGCATGCATTAACTTGATGGGAGTATATTTGACTCTATATTTCTCTGTATATTTGTTGATGTTTTCCTTATTCACTTCATTCAAACGCATGTGTCTGTGTGTGTGTGTGTGTGTGTGTGTGTGTGTGTGTGTGTGTGTGTGTTACGTGGCCTTGCAGCAGTGTCCGCCAATTAACTGTACCCTCCCTGTCTGCTGTGATCATTGTGTTCAGGTGCTCCTCCTGATTGACATGGAGGAAGCTCATCCCTTCACATGGACACGTGCTGCTGTTTTTCCCTAACTTTGGCATTTTTGCAGGCAACCACTTCATTGTTTTATTTTTTACCACTTTAAATCGTGTTTTTGTATGTTTATGTGGGATGGTGTTTTGTTTTCTTTCTCCTTTTGTGCACTTCGCGTAGGTCAGAACAGTGCAGCAGGTCAGTCCTGTGGAAGATGCACATTTTTTTTACTTTCAAGGAGGTCAGGTAGTTGTAAGGAAAGGTTGCAGGGCCTGTTTTTTTTCTATTCCTTTTCTTTATGGACCATTACTGACGTCTTTCTGTTGCTGTTTTTGTTATCTCTTTTTCAATAAAACATTTGGTTGTATCTTCATCTCCTGGGTTTCCTTATGTTGCGTTCCCATATTTCAGTAGCTCATGGGGTCGTCACAGTATGTTTGTGTGCATATGTGTGCACGTGTCAGCATGCATGTGTGTGTGTGCATATGCATGTGTGTTTTCTGATAAAGTATGTGAAGGCTTGGGAATGTGACAAGGTGTTTTTAAAACAGTTCGAAACATATTGGTGGATCAGAGCCCCATATGTTTGGCTTCCTACAAGTAATATCTCTGTTGCAATTGGTTTTACTCCTCCTCTTTTCTCTCCAACACCCGCACCTGATTTTCCATCTCTTTCATCTTTCATCACACTGTCTTCCTTCCACTCTGTCTCTCTCTCTCTCTCTCTCTCTCTCTTTCTTTTTCTCTCCTCTCCCAGTGGACTTGGTTTTTCAGTCTGTGTTACCTGTGTGACCACTGATAGATTTAACATACAATTAAGCAGGGGTCAGGCAAATGCCACGTGATTATTAATCCTTGAGGGGAATGCAATCATATTTAGACTGCATATTTGATCAGTGGAAGTACATAATTAAATAATTATTGTATTAGTGTACACAGTGATGAAATTACATCATTATGCCCTTTTGTTTGATTAATTAAATTACAATGCTATGAACTTACATTCTAAAAGAAGTGAAACATTTTTTTATATAAGGTTTTATGGACAAAATCAAATAGTGTGGTCTAGTGGATTTGGTTTTTTTATACATCAAAAGGTTCCTACATTAGCGTGGCACTTCACTTCCCATTCACTTATTCCAGGAACACTGATGTGAAATATAAAAAGCAAAAAGTCATTCTATATTTGTGCTCTATATCCTCTAGCCTTGATTTTTGTATACAGAAAAGCCACTTAAAGGCTGTTTTGCTCCAGTCCCTAACTACGTCACTCTTCTGAGGAACATACTGTCTCTGCCTTACTTTGGTCAGAGGTCTCAATCAAGTCAGAGGTCTCAATCAAGACTGCTTCTTTTGTGATCCATCAGTGGTAGAGTGGCTTACCTAATGCTTTCCATTCTAATAAAACCCAACACTGGCTTCTCAGCAGCACCTGGTGTACATCAGTGTTTCTGAAAGTTTTTCAGACCGAGGACACTTGAGAAAACTCAAGGACCACTACCCCCCTCCCCACCTCCCTGAGGCTAACAGGGCTACATAAATGCATAAATTGGTGCTGCATCCCAACCCTAACTAGGGAATGGCATGAATATACATGTTGTTTAAACACACTGTGCATAGCATATGTAGCTTAAGAAAACATGAAAAAAAATGTTTTTAACACATCTGCTCGAGAAACAGCTGGGATTTCTTGCAGAGCACCAGTGGTTCGCACACCACACTTTCAGCAACACTGGCGTAGAGTGAGGCCAAAGAGTGAACCTGCAATGTCATTCCAGCACACAGTGGCTCTTATGGCATACCACAATGCTTAAAACCCTCTCTCTAGTTAAAGAACAGTATCTATCCTGAAAGCTTCAAAGAAATCAAAATTATTTAAGAACACTTACACAACATATAAAGGTCCTTTTGAACAGCATGTTTTTTTTTTTTTTGTCTCCTGTGGCACTGCTCTTCTAAGTCTATGATATTTACAGAATTTGTGAAAAACTGGCAAACCTATTTGATGAAGAGGAATGATATTGTGTCTCATCAGCACATCGTGATGAAGAGCTCGTTTTTCAGGGCTTCATTATTTTAGCATCCTGAATCGAAACAAATGCTGTTACAATTGGAACCTGGCCAAAAATACAACAAATTAGCCAATATAAATTGCCACCAAATGGCTCTTTGACAAAATGCTGTTATTATACAAACATAAACTGACAAACCATTTGCAGTCCAGAAGGCATGCATAGCTAATTAAATTCCTTTAGACATACGTCAACATCAATACATTCTCAAATACACTGTGAGCATGTCTAATGCATTGTTATCAAAGCCATATTTTGTACACTTCCCATTAATTTTAATCTCGCAACTCACAACAAATATGAATTGCCTCAGAACTCATAACACAGGCTTTATGAGACAATGCACAGCATCTGGAAAAAGAAAAGAGCATCCCTAATCTGGAACATTTCATGTTTAAATAGAGAGAGAGGTGCGGGCAGATGTAAGAATTATCCTCTACTTCGGAGGATCAAGGCTGAAATCTAACCTGGTGTGTCAGTGATGGCTTTTGTCATTGTTATATGGAAGATGCACTGAGGGACCTGTCCAGTCAAATTGAGGTGACCGTACATCTCACATAGCCCATGAGTGATGAAAATAAATCACCTGCTGACCTCTTGTCTTGCTGTTATTGTGTACTATTGTTACTATTACTTACAGTATATTTGGAGGCCTCTCTCATTACAGTCTCTCTCTCGCTCTCTCTCTCGCTCTCTCTCTTTTTCTCTCTCTCTGTCTCTCCGTCTCTCCATCTCTCTTTC
>CM059285.1:21763979-21768979 GCA_030347295.1 Setipinna tenuifilis
GATTCTAATGCAGACAATACCACTGTAAAAGAACAAAGTCAGGACAGCCAGTATATGCATTCATTGTAAACTGAATTTATTCAGCATTTATTCTGGAAAATGCACTTCAATCAAGACTGGAACTAAGTTTAGATACCAATGACCACACCAAGTAATCCTAGCTAACTCCTGGAGACCGGATCAGGCAAAAGCTGAAAAAGTTGAAATCTCTGTCTGTATGTGTCTGAGAAAATACCTTGTATAATGCCCTAAGAAACTAATTATTTAAGGAGTTAATGAAACATGCAGTGTATTTTAAATAGACAGAACCAGGTACAGAGTATATCACAGCAGCTAAAATCACAAAAATATACACGTCTAAATATAACACTACTTGAAATGTATAAGTTACTTTACTGGTTATTGGCACTAGGCCGAAGAAGGGTACAGCTGTATGCTTTGAATTCCTTTCTCTTTTTGTGGTTTCACTGTAGCTCTTGCCGTTAACTGCACTGGCTTTGAAATTTTAGCTATTTTTCCCATCCATCTTTCCACTCCCGCTAGTTCTTCAAGGTCCCACATGGGACATCCTGTCTATTTCCCTTCTCTTGTTCTTTCATTTTTTTTTTTTTTTTCACGTGTCAACATCACTTCAAAACTTCCCTTTCATCATATTTTCTACAACGCCATGCTTTATGTGTCAGGACTATGCTGATCGCCCCCCTGGATGAGTGCAAGGCAACTACCTCAGAACTGTAATTACACTTTATTGTTATTGTCAAATGCGTTCCATTTATTTCTATTAACATTTCAATTAGTGCACATGAGAAGCTCTCTGCAGGGTTTTATTAGAAGCTCTCTGATTTTAGTGATTGGGATTCTTTTGAAAGTCATGGCGAGGTTAAATGGGGGCTTCTAGGCGTTGGATGATAAAGTAATTAATGTTGTTGGAAATGAGGTTTGTTCACATAATGCAGTATTTAACATGGGGGAATGTCAGAATGGCAGTTTGTGGCGCTGATGTAGTGGAATTTCTATGCCTTGTGCTCTTGACACAACTGCTAAGGTTTTTGTTGGGTGTTTTCCAGGGCAACATGCCTGAAGGTTGAGTGAATTTTGTAATTGTGAGGCTGTAACCTTACCTGTGATGTGGTGCATCCAATGACATGTTTACAGTGATTAATGCATATATTTTGGGCCACCTTGTTCATGCAATAACAGCATTAGTGAACACTTTCCTCTTTAATGGTTCTTCATGGGAGCAAACCTTAAATTGTGCATGTGGACACACAGACAGTACACACACACACACACACACACACACACACACACACACACACACGGACACACACACACGGACACACACACACACACACACACACACACACACACAATGGGGTTTTGGAAGCCAGTGGGACCTCCAACATCTTTAAGCACAAGATTGCTCTCTTCATCATGCTCACAGGCCCACGGGCTACCCATTTGTCCAGCTGGGCCAAGTACACTGCCCGTGCTGGACTGAACTTTATTTAGAAAGAGGCGCCCCCCCTTTTCTCCCACGCTCTGCCCCGTGCCCCCCATGTTGTCCACTTGTAGTCCATCAGCTCACCTGCTCCGCTCTTCCTGAAATGCAAACACACACACACACACACACACACACACACACACACACACACACACACACACACACACACACACACACACACACACACAAGAAGACAGAGACAAAAAGGGAAACTTTTTTTAACTTTGTAAATTATACTATTTCTGTAACAAATACACAGAAAAAAGGTATAAGGTGAGTCACCCAAAATCATGAACCGAAATCATGTCTGCGCTGCCTTATCATTTTAAGGGCTATGGTCTGTACCTAAAGGCTATACTCCCCAGTCCCACCCAATCATTAATATAAAGCAATAATAATTACAGAAAAATAAACACCCAACCTCTTAGGTGATATAACACAGCCTACTTGTTTCTGATTGGAAGGCATATCCCAACGACAGATTTAAGGATGTGCAATCAGTTGAGAAGTTAAGTCACCACCTGGTGGTCTGGATAATGGTTACCATGACAACAGTAAAGCACTACAACAACTAACTCATTTCAAGCAAACCTGTAAAATAGGCAATCAATGGATTTAAGTGTTTTTTTGTGGAATCTTCATTGTGTGTGTCAAAGTTTACTTTGCTAATTGCTATTGTCTAATGAGTAAGAGTATACAAAAAAAATCACTTATCAGAAAATAAGAAAATAATGGAAAGTGAAGTGCAGCAAGTTCAACTGCAACTTCCTTCAGTTTAGTAGGCTACATGTTAAGTACTTTATTTATACTTACACAACATTTACCCAAGTGCAATGTGGGTGAATGTAATACACCTGGAACAATTCCAAACAATATCAAGGTATGAAATGCGTTTTACCATCTGCTATAAATATTTTCATACACACTGAAAGGATTTCACATAATCCTGTCATTTTCTGACACACAACACTGTCGTGCTATATGCTTTGCAAAGTGATTTTCAAAGGTAAAAAGCCTCACTTCAGTAGACAGAATTCAATTAACCTGCTTTATGCAAAATTTGACCTGGTGAGAATTTGACCTTAGGTAAAAGGAAAACTCAAATATATCAGAAAACTTTAGGGACTAGCATGATTTGTAATTGTCTTGCAGTAGCCATTGAAATGTCATTACCACAGGCAAGTGGACGATTCATTTGCCTAATTAAGTGGAAACTGTAACCCTTCACAAGCACTAACTGTTCAGCTTTGTCACAACTTTACAAAAAATGTTATTATTTCTAACATATTTCTTTTTCTGTGTGCAGGTACATGTACCTATTCATACAGAAGTACGATGGTACAGACACAGTGCTTCAATGCATTGAGTCATAAAGAACAGGCAGTGGGTAAATGCCAAGGTTGATAATTCAGTTTACAATTTCAACAGAAAAGTCTGCTGTCATGTAGATCAAGGATATGTTTAAAGTTTTATAGGAAGCAATACGTTGGGGATAATGTACAGCAAGAAGTTCAAAATCGCAGAACAAACCCAGAACTGTAACATCCAGAGAGTGCAGGCTTCCACTAAAACTAATATAAAGGGTGCATCTGACAGCATTGCTCAAAGTTCATGTTAAACTAAAAACCCACGGTACAACTGCTGACTTTTATGAATACATTGCATGTGTCGAGGTCATACAGTTAGCATGGTAAACACTGCTTTTATCAAGAAATTGAATAATCCAGATTATTGTGCTAATATATTGGTGTTACAGTATACTAGAGGTGTTGTGGGTTTAGTATTATCTTGTTCCAGTTATTTAAGTGACCATCCTCTCTTGGGTTATGTGTGTTCAATATCAGTAAACCTACAGTGAATGCTGATTAGACTGTGCACAACAAACGTTTTTGACAAAACTGAAAAAGAAAAACAAAGTGTTACACACACTTTTTCTTGCTTTTTTTCTCCAATTGAATGAAACAATGTCCAAACTGTCATGTGAGCCAAACCAAGGCTTCTGTGCCATTCCGCCCCCAACCTGCAGTGCAGACATGTATGGGTGCTGGGTGCACATTCAGTGTAGTCTAAACGTACTCAGCCTCCAACACTTTAGCATTTGTCAGGTTTAGTACACCTATTTTGGTGGTGATTACTTTCATCAACTTCTTACTTTAGTTTAGTGGCTGTTCTTTATCTGTGGGTCACTTTCTGGCAAATGAATCCAAATGTAGCATGAATGCTACAAGTTAGCTGACCCAACTGAATGAAGTTGTTGTCATCTTAAACCCTTTTCAGCCTCACACATTGAGGGCTGTGACAAGCGCTAGCGATGGCTTAGACAAGCATTAGGAGCCCAAACTATTAGGGCTCCATCAGACAATCCGGGAGTGGTGGAGCGGATCCCTGCTGGGCTAGCCGCACAGGTTTGTACAGCCCATGTTCTCCTCTTGATGAATTACCTACACCAATATTAGGGTCTAACAAACAGCCATTAAGGATTTCCGTGCTTGTTTATTGAGTCAGTGAGTCTGATCGATGAGTCAGCCTTAAGTTGCACCGATTGCTTTCAAATGACTTGTGCAAGTTGTTCCATGCTGTTCAGCTCTGGGAAATATAAAAGCGCACACACAAATAACACAGGCATTAAAATCCGCTATGAAACATGTTGTTTTTTTTGTTTTGTTTTGTTTTTTAATCACATGAACGAGCAGTCAATCTCTCCCAATTTAATTACTACAATATTTTTCTCGTCTGGCCTCACACCAAACCATGCACCAAACCACACCACACACACACACACACGCACACACGCACACACACTTACACAGAGCACTCAACGAACTAGACAGCTTTTTAAATTATCCATGATATTGATACCAGTGGTTTTAACAACAGTGCATTTTAAAAGTCAGTTTTGAACAGCAATGTCCAGCATATGTCAGACCTTTAAAAGAAGGGGGTTAACAATTTGCAATATACTTAAATGAGATTCAATGTTGTCTGTACAAGCAATTATTCATTTACAGGAGCAGTTTTACTGCTATACTCTATTACAGACTAAATTATTGAGATACTAAGTTCAGTACACTGGCGAGTAAAACGTGTCTTATATTATATTTATACATCCACAGATCATGATGTGTGTGATCCTGGAAATTATTATTTGTTTCTTGGTTTTCGGTGCTTGTTGCATCAAGATAACATTTTTCAAAAAAAGGAGAAAAAGTTTCTCAGGCCAAAGGACTCCACATTTAAAATGTATTGACATGTCCAAGAAAAGGATTAGTTATAACTAGTCTTTTGGGCATGGCAGTATAAATACAGAGATTTTCAGTAAAAAGTGCCTTGAACTGAGAAACTTTTTCTCTTTTTTGAACAATTTTCTTCTCTATGTCAAGACAAAAGTTCTTTTAGGATACCTAGGCACACCACAATGTGTATGTTACATTTCTTTGGGGTGTATGCTGAGGTACATGTGTTCGCTTGGTTTACTGTATACTGTATTGTGATCTCT
>CM059285.1:21773979-21793979 GCA_030347295.1 Setipinna tenuifilis
GAATTGTAGTGCCTAGGCAGGCTTACAGCCAGGCTAACTGCATACGTCATAACCAGACTTGAACTTTTTAACAGTTTTAAACTTCAGCAGAGTCTACTCCTCTAGGAAGAAAACGTTTCTCAATACAGCACAGCCAGACCCTCTGTAGGAAATGAAGTGTAGTAGGAGGGGCTGGTTTACCAGGCTACTCTATGCCAACACCTGACATGTTTTCAGCAAGCCTTTGATCAGGTGGATGTACTCTGTGTGGCTTTTATCTCCGAACTTCAAACCTCTGCCCGAAGCACTGTCACCCCACCTCCCAGTGACTCCAATGTCGGCTGCCACTAAAGCCCACGTGACATTTTAGAATCTTTGTTCTTATCAGACACAATGCTATGGCTAAACTTAAATGGCTCTCCATTAGACCAACTGCTACAGAGTACATGCTGGAATGACGCAACAAACAAGGGTGATACCGTGCGTCTACTGTTGTTTTTCTCTAAATAAGTATATTTTATAAATGTGGTATGCCCTAGGACTGATTTGTTGGCAGCTCCAACTTCTGAGCACACTGGACAGGTGGAGGGAACTTAGAAACATTCAAGCACGTCCTCACTTCAACTAAAGACATGGAATTATAAACAGCAGACTAACAAGATGACAGGACATCTCTATTGATTTCTGTTTTGAGTGAATACAGACCTTTTGAAGAATGGTCAAATAGACTAGGTTACGATATGCTACAAAAGTGAGGCTTTTAAAACGATACATGACGTGAAATGGACAGTGTAAACAAGGACGTTTATTGTCTCTCCTAACTTATACAGATGTTTTTTATTTCCGATGCGGAGTGAAGTTCTCTTACCCTGCAGTGCTGTTGGCTCGGCTTGATGTCTCTTTTAGTCATGTAGTGTAATGGGGTGGGTCATCCATTGCTCTTGCACATTTCTGCTGGGTTCTTGCGTTTGCCGTCTGCCACGTTCACTGTATGAGGCTCCCAAGTCCGTGTCATAGGGGGATACAAGTCTGGTTGGCTGGCAAAAACGTTCATCTGGGACACAACACATTCTGCAAGTGATAGTGCAGGTAGGTAGTTACAGGTAAAGCGCAGTATCATCAATAAGCTATCATCACTATCGATTCGTAGTAGAATAAGATTTGTAGTAGCATGATAAAGTATGCTTTAAGTTCAAGTAGTTATAGTTAGATTTTTGTCAGCAGCCTACAAACATGTATGAAACACATAAACAGTAGAATACATAACATGGGCCATTACAGGCCATTTTTTTAATTGACCAACTGAATAGAACAACTATGGATTGCTATGGCGTTTGTAACTGAAAGATATCAACAAAAGCAAACTATGTGTGATACATTGAAGTTTCAACCCCTCAGTCCTCCAAATTCAGGTTTGTTGAGTTTAGTGTTGTATGTGTTCCCCTTGAAAAATCCATGTTTAAGGCTAAATGTGCTGTTATTTTTTACTCCATATAATGAAAAGAAAATATTTGTAAGAGGAAGCAAGGAGACTACACCATTCTGCTGGGTGTAAAACTACTGCAAATCTAACCCCGTCTCTAAATTTGTGTTGTGCACGTATGCAACCTTACCTTACTTCTGACAACTCCACATGTCAATAATCCAACTGAAATGTTGTTTATTATTTGTAATGTGGAAGCCATGAGCAGTGTGAAAAGGGGTGAAATGCGAAAAGGAGTTCTAAGTAGTACGCCATGGAGAAAGATAACCTCTGCCTCCCAGTGTACAATTTGGTTTTCATTAGCAACATTATCCCTGGTGATGATTTTTGAATTTGGGTTTGTGGCATTAATCCAGGCGCACTGTGCTTTGCTGAGGGATTAGGCAGTGACAACCTCAAGTGAGAGGAGAGATGTAAGGGCATTTTAAGTCTTGTTCCAGTAAGTGCATGTCGCAATATGGCAGTGGAGTCTCCTATGCACATGACACACGCACAGACATCAAAGATGCATGTCCAAATCCTCAATAGGATTTCATCATCACTGTTTTTTTCTTTCTTTCATTTTTATTTCTCTCTTCTGACCATTCACCACCCCGGCCTGCCCTCAATCCTCCTCCCCCCTCCAAATCACTTTTCACACTCCTTTTCTTTGCAAAAGACTCCAGCTCTTTGATGCTGTACCCCATCAGCATCTCGGCACCAGAGCCACTGTTGAGTCAGAACAGGGTTTGTACCTACACTGCACGAGTGTGCACATGCACACACACTTTTATGAACACACACACGCAAACACACACACAAACATGCACTACACATGCACCACATGAATGCACACACACGCACACACACACACACACACACACACACACAAATATACTGTAATGAGAACGGTGCAGTACAGGAAGAACAAGAGTTTGTACCTACATAGCATTAGCAGGTGCATACACACACACAGACGCACACACATGCTCACCGACACTGGTGAAAAATAATCTGTTTTTATGCAGTTGCATTTTCACATACACATACTGTACCTGAATACACACACACCTGATATATGCCTGGACTATAAATTAAGGAACAGTCATAGTGAAGTTAAAGCAAATACGCAATCCTCTCAGGTGTTTTTGCCATGCTCCATTAAAATCCTTTTAAATTCTTTTGCTACCCTTAGGAAAGACAGGAAGAAGGAAGAAGACAGAAAAGAGGAGTACTTGCTTTTTAAGTTGTCATGGATGTGTGGTTATGCCGAGACATGGGGCTATGTATTTTTTATTTTTTTTGCCTTTCCTTGATCCCTTGGGAACCGTGTAAACTAACTGCTCAATCCTCAGTAATTAACTTCAGTGGAACCCGAGGAGTAACTGATGTTGGCACAGCGATACTTTAAGCCCATTTACCATTATGCTTATGCCGCACCCTCCCCAGGAAAGGAGGCTTTAACAGCCCCGCTTGAAATGACAAGTGTATGCCATCGTGCTGTACCTGTCTTGTTTTGGCAAGGCTGTGATGTTTGGGGAAATCACATGGGGATTTCTAAAGGGTTGTCACAGAAATTACTTTCACAAGATGAACAGGTTTATCGACTGTGCGCCAGAACCAACCGCAACCTGTCAGACAACAAGTCTTTACTTATGTGACACTTTTTCATGTGTTTTGCACGTTTACAGGCAATCTTTAAATGCCAATGAAGTTTAAAAAACTTCTGGAAGTATGTCAATATTGATGAGACCTGAAGGGTCCTTTCTTCACTGACCCTCTGTGGCCTAGACTAGTATTTGCTGATTTGAAACCAGATTTAGCTTAGATTTTTCTTTTACTTGACTAAGTCCATCTAAATACCATTTCTAACGAATGAAAGAGAGAGAGAGAGAGAGAGAGAGAGAGAGAGAGAGACAAAGTGTATATGTGTGTGTGTGTGTGTGTGTGTATGTATGTGTGTGTGTGTGAGAGAGAGAGAGAGACAGAGGGAGAGAGAGAAAGAGAGAGAGTGTATGTGTGTGTGTGTGTGAGAGAGAGAGAGAGAGAGAGAGAGAGAGAGAGAGAGAGAGAGAGAGAGAGAGAGAGAGAGGGAGAGGGAGAGAGGGAGAGAGAGATAGTTTACTGAGAGGGATGAACAGAGGTATTTACAGACTTTGACGCACTCAGTGGGCCATGCTGAGAGTAGAGTAGTAGAGAGTGTGACATTAGGATGTTGGGTACAGGGACCTGCCTCTGAGAGAGTACCATAACGATGGTGAAGGTGGAGCAAAAAAGCTACATTCGTCATCTGTGTTTTGTCAGCTGGTACTTTTCCCTGTGACTGACAGGAACATATAATGACTAGATATTAAAATGGCTACTGCAAGAAACTGACAGATTGCAGAGCACACCATCTGCCACGAGCAGGTACCAATCACACAGATACACACCTGCACATACACCTGCCCACAAACACACACACACACACACACACACACACACACACACACACACACACACACACACAAACACACACACACACACACACACACACACATACATACACACACACTCTAGCTTTCTCTCTCTCACCAGCTGACACACACACACACACACACACACACACATACCCATACATACACACTAATATCATCAAACAAGTCAGTACACTTAACCTCACAAAATGGTTAAAAGCTAACAATTTTTTGCTGTGAAAGACAAATATGACACTGACCACTCACTGGTCATCACTTGCAGCTCTAAGAGTGCTGCGTTCTGAGCCTGGCCGCAGATATGAATGCATAGCATCACTGGAGCACAGTCAGCACAGCTGGGCAATGCTGAACCCCAAACAAACACAGCAGGCCAGCAGCAGTCGTGCCAAGTCCCGCCACCACCTTCCTACACAGAAAAAGGCCTAATTGGTGAATTTGCATACTCTTAAGTAACATTTTCTCACTCGAAAAATCAAAGACTTTTTTTTCGACTGTGTAATGAAAAGAGAGCAAACAAAATCTCACCACAAACTGCAAAAAAAAAAAGAAATCAAAGAAAGAAAATAAGCGATAGAGATGAACATATGTTTTACTGCTAAATCAAAAAAAAAATGATGAACACAGGCCCTGGGCAGACAGCAGGAGTTTAGTACTGGCTGCCTGGAAACCAGCAAACAAACAAAGCAGACACTTATTACTGAAGCACAGCCACACACAGCAGGTAGCGTCTCTTGTCCAGCGCTGGAGCCTGGCATGGCCAGTTAAAGGGTTTAGCTCTAATAGACATTGTGCAGTGGTAACTGGTCCTATGGAGTGTTTGGAGAGTGTGTGGTGTGAGCAAGCCCCACAACAAGGGAATGGACGGTATATGGTATAAGAAGGAGTAATATAGAAGAGCAGTGTTGAGCTTAATGAACACACACACACACACACACACACACACACACACATACAAGCACAATCGCAAGCACGTATGCATGCACACACACATGCAAGCGCACACACACATGCAACACCCACACACGCACATATGCACACACACCAACACAACCATATATCATTTTCTGACATTCTGCACAGAAGGAATTGTGTGCAAATATAAAAGTACATTCACATACAATACACACACTCACACACACACACACACACACACACACAAAATCACATCAGAAAAACCTATCCAAAATGTCACCACCAATGATTAAAGAAATGATTATTAAAGATGTCTAATGGCATGGGTATGTGTACTGAAATGCCCAATGACGTCACAAAGGACAGCCTTCTTTTTTTCATTTATATGAGAGAAATATGAGATTTTAATTACGGATATTGCTGGCTCTTTGCTGCCCTTTAAGTGAGTGATCGACATAGGCCTGCTGGGCCATGTACGCATTTCAGAGTGATCAGAGATGTAGGTCATTTGTGGAGATTGTGAGATGCAAAAGGTCATCATGGAATTAATTTGTGGGGAGTCAGATATGAAGTTAATGACATGGAAATGGTATGTATTGACATAATACAAGACTAATATGCAGCAAATACATTTTTAGCAGACTAGGAAAACGTCATTCTTAAGTTAAAGCAAACATATTTTTAGGTAGTTGTTTTTATTTGTGTAAAATGTTATTTTAAAATGTTTTAAACATCATTTCTCATCTTGAGGGTTATATTAAAAAGCAAGAAGAGCCTGTTCCTGTTTGCTTGTTTTTTTACAGTGAGTTGATTTATGGGCCCAATTTTTCTTTGCTAATGATGTATCAATAAAAATCAACCTTGAGTAATTATGCACCATCCTGCCCATAATCTGAGTCTGGCAGCCTAATGCAAACATAACCCACCTATTAGAATAGGGGAGGGGGGGGGTCATCAGGACCCAGAAATATGCCTAGCAATAAAGATGACTAAAAGGATATGACAGGGGCATGTTGGAGAAGATATGTGTTATTGTGTAGACTTGGCCATAATTTGCAAGACTATCTCTCTCTGTCTCTGTGTCTCTGTCTCTCTCTCTCTGCCTCTCACTCTCTTTCTCTCTCTCTCTGTCTGTCTTTCTCACATCTTATTTGTTTCTCCTTTTCTCTCCCCCTCTCTCTAATTCTCTCTCTCTCTTTCTCTCTCTCTCTCTCTCTCTATCTATCTCCATCTTTCTCACAGACACTCACATGCATGCACGCACACACACACACGCACACCCACACACACACTTGCAAACATAACACCACAATCTGCCAAGTCCCAGCAGCCTGGAATGTGACAACATCATCTGTCATGGCTGCTTATGACATCTGTGATGTCATGAAACTCCCACAGCTGTACACCAACCCACAGCAGCTTTAGCATCCGTGTCACTGTCAGGTAGTCTGGGACACAGAGACAAAAAGAAGACAGGGCAGAAAAACATCCCATCACATCCTATTGTTCCACTTTAGATCATCTCGAGTGCGATCAAAGGTGGCTGGCAATTTTAAAGGTTTCTAACAAATGTGATCAAGACTTGCTACATGGTCAAGGGATTAGACGTGTTTATTTATTAAAATATTTAAACACCATTTTTTTTGTACACCGGCTCGCATGCCTCAGGCAAAGTAAACCTAGCTTAGCTGAATGAAATAAAAGACTCAATAAATCATGAAAAAAAGTTAGTTTGGTGTAAGCCTGTATAAAAGCATAGCACGTTCACAGTCTTCAGATCTTCAGTCTTCAGGTTGTGGTACCTTATGAAAGCCTATTTTTTTAGACAAGGTAACTTGCTGTAGATATAGTGTAAGATAAGTATCCTGTCACACATTACACAGGTGACTGTGCATACTGGTCTGTCTGTATTATGCTCCCTCCAGGCATAGTTGCCGTTAGAGTACCCTGAGAAATGATGATATATAGTACAATACTGAGAACTGTCTTTTATGGCAGTCAGTCAATGCATTCATACATCATTACTGTAGTGACATAAAATCCTGAGGTGTGGTTTACTGGCGCTAGCCAAAATAAATATGGCTGGGAACATCTTGTGGACATCTCTAGTGGACAGACACATTACAGGATAGGTCAGACGTGTAAGGACTTTCAGGAAGGGGAGAGATGTGAGCATCCAGAGTCAGTGAGAGCACAGTCAACATTTACACGCTAATTAGGTTAGCCATGGGAGCACTTTTCCACAGACAAAGACATAACCAAGGGCCACAGAGAATCACAACATACATCAGCAAAATGACAATATTCCAAATCCATCACTGCTAAACACCTAGAGGCCTATTATGGGAAAACACTGTCTAGAATACTACATAATTATATAGTCATTTGTCTGTACATGAGATGTTTCAAAGTAGATGACACTGGAAGATACATAAAAAATGCCCCCCCCCCCCCCCCCCCCCCCCCCCTGCACACTGCGTATGGTCATGTCCTTGGAGCAAAGCCTGGATGCTACCTACAATTTACTCCTCTCCTCGCCTTAGGCATTGTTGTTTGTCCTTAGACTGTACCCAATCTCAGCAAAAACAGCAAAAACTTTAGGTGTATAAAATACTGCAAACCCTAAATAGTAATGGCACATAGCTTGTTAGCATGCTATAAACAATGCAATATAGTAAAATGCCAATCTTTTCTTTTCTGTTTTGTTTGTCATTCAGACTGAAGCTGATATGAAAGATGTGGATGCCCAAAGGGACCTACTGTACAACAGAAGGAAGCTTATAAGAAGACTGGCCTAAACAGCAGCACACTCCTCCACTGATCTTGGAGCACAAGACTGCAGTCTGAGGCAGATTATACTCCAGTGCCATGGACAAACCCTGGAGGATGCACAAACTATAAAAATCTAACAGCTGTACTGAAAACGATCTCTTCCTAGAGCATAGGCCATATAGGTCAACCTTTCAAGAACTAGCATGAGGACCACAAAGAGTCTAGTCCTTTAGGAATTAACACAATTCTGAAAATCTGTACAACATGTGTGTGTGGACTCGTGTGTGTGTGTGTGTGTGTGTGTGTGTGTGTGTGTGTGTGTGTGTGTGTATGTGTGTGTGTGTGTGTGTGTGTGTGTGTGTGTGTGTGTGTGTGTCTGTGTGTCTGTGTGTGTGTGTGTGTGTGTGTGTGTGTGTGCGTGCACACACAAGTGACAATCTACTAAACAAAGGCACCCAGTGACAAGGAGCTGACGTCTACAGGTGAAAGGTGATAGCAATTACAATTGCATGTGTGCTTGCTCAGTAAAAAGGACACACTGCATGCTGCTGGCAAACGGTATGCATCTACGTACATGCAGAATACATATATTCTTGAAATATATATATATATTTTTATCCCTCCCTGTTCCCTCTTCTTTTTTATTCCTCATATTTTCCTTTACATCAGCAAAAATGTGACGGCCACATAGTGTGTGTCTGTAAAACTCCAAAAATAAGTGCAGCTCTGAGAAAAAGCAGGTGTGGTGAACAGGTGTAGACACAGCAAAGTCTTATCTGCAGCCCTGCATTACAGGGCTTTGCACCTCTGTCAGGGGAGTCTGTGGGCGGATGGGGAGGAGATTGGCTTGGTTGGGTGTCTGTGCTTTAGCTCAAGATAGACACGCTCCCTGTGTAGAGGTGCTGAGTGCTGGAAACACAAATCTCTGCTTGATTCAACTTCAGCATTCACCTGTGTATAAACAATCTACATTATCAATACTGGGTAACACACACACACACACACACACACACACGCACGCACGCACACACACACACACACACGCACACGCACACGCACACGCACACGCACACGCACACACACACACACACACACACCAAGGCTGTCAAAGTATTAAAAGTTTTAAAACATAGCCTGTAGCCTGTAGCAAAAAACATCATTGTATTAAAAAATTTAGACAGATACAGCATGTTTCAGGAGTGCTCGTTTTTACTGAAAACCAAAACCAAACCTCATGTCTAGTGCACTCTTTTAATTATATCCAAAAACTTACCTAACCAGGTCAGCACCTGTTTACCCCCAAAACATTTAAATACGTTTCTACTTTACTGTCATGGTACCAGCTAATATGTTAGTAGACCAATTGGTCTACCCAGATACAGTGGTACCAGAGAATTGTACAAGCACGTGACATCCCACACAGCCTTTACAAATGTAGTACGGTTCCGTTCTCGTAGTACCCAGGAGACCCCCATACGGACACTGGTTTCTCATGGGTACCTCTTCTTTTGGTTCCCATGGAAATACATCCCTGTCCAAGCAGCGGTCCACACTCTGACGTCCCGGCCGTCTCTGGAGTCCAGTGAAACAGCCCAATTATCAGAGTCCCTTGCGAAGTCACAAGCATCCCCTTGCTATTTAATTGGGTCATTTGAAGTCCCACAAAGACTGAATGTCACAGAGACAGAGCACAAAGAGTATAACTTTGCCGCAGTCGCCATTTCAGGGCTCACTAAAATGAGCCTACCGAGCCCGGGCTGACAGGGCCATGATCCTGGAAGGAGTCATTACTTCTAGAGAAAGGAATTTCTCTGAAACTTTTTAGAGGTATCCAACAATGGAAACCTTACTATTGGGTAGAATTATTGTCTGAAAACACTAAGTACACCTTAAGACTAAATGTGAATATCAGACAAGGCAGTAGTTGACATTTTAAGAAACTTTCATACTTTCATACATAATGTTTGCATGGTGGTCTTTCGTTTCATTAAAAAAAAAAAATATGAATTGTATGCAACTCTTCCCTGTTTTGCTTGAAAATGTATGTGTGTGTGTGTGTGTGTGTGTGTGTGTGTGTGTGTGTGCGTGTGTGTCATTGTGCCTAGATGTTTGTAGTTCTTTAATCTTTGCATCTTTAATGACAATGTATAGGCCCTTTTCTCTTAATTTAACTTTCTACTGTTTCCTTTGTCTTCCTTCAAAAACTCTTTGCAACTGTACACAACCATGCCTCATTAAACCGAGACTCGTGGGAGCTGAAGTACTTCTCTAAAATGTGGTCAGTGGCACCGGTTCTCACTGCTGTCCATATCCGCCTCATTTACCCAGTGCCCTTTGAGGACGGTGGCGCCCCAGCTGCTCTGAGCTCCATCTGTCCAGGTGCTGAATCAGGTAGGAGGGGGGTGCTTGCTGTGTGTGTGTGTGTGTGTATGTGTGTGTGAGTGAGTGTGTGTGTGTGTGTGTGTGTATGTGTGTGTGTGTGTGTGTGTGTGTGTGTGTGTGTCTGCTCGCTGTGCCCATTGTGCCCTCCTGTGCCATCAGTACCACCTGCACAACACCAGGCTCCGTCAGGAGCTCCTGACACCTGAGCAGCCCCGGTCGTTAGCCTCAGACTAGCCTCAGCCCCCGCTCAAGTTGTCCTGATTCATGGCTGGAGCACAGGGTTATTTGACCTTTTCTGCTCTGAGCTTAATTGCCAATACCCTGTGATATTCTACCTTATGGCATGTCACAGACATCTGAGGAAGGGGATTGGCAAGACAGCCAAGATACGAGCTGTGATGGAAACACTTATGTGTCCTGATTTTAAGGACAACAATTCTAATATGGAATGTGGAAACAAGTGATAAATACCATTTGTGGACGATTCCGAATCTCAGGAATGTAGCCAGTAACTGAAACAGAAGATATTCTGATCAGTTAGCCTGAATGCAACAGCACAAAGCCAGCAGGCTACGTAATTAAAAACAGACTAACTAAAGCACAAGAACTAATTCAAACAAATGTAAACATGACAGTTAAGGTAAATACGATGGCAAAATGCTAGTTAAGCTGAAGTAACTCTCTCTAACTAAAGGTAGAGTTCATTAAATGTAGAGTTCAGGTAGAGTTCATTAAATGTGTTTGGTTGACATAGCACTAAGCATAACCCTAGAGTGAAGCATGCTCTCCTCTCCTGTGTTGCAAAAAGACATGCAGCAGTGAATTCATAACTGTAATAATAATAATAATAATAATAATAATAATAATAATAATAAATACATAAAACCAAATCACCAGCCTTAGGAAAACTAGATCAGGTAGCCCACAGCTATTTGTCTTTTTCTTCTGCAGGCTGTGTTTTGTTTGACAATCAAATGTCTGTTAACTTGGAAATTGCTGTAGGCATCTGATTTAATTTAGTTATTTTTATTCGTGAACGCCAAGTGCTGGACACACACACTCTATACCACCTGAGCAAGCTAAGCTGAACTGCTGTAACTGATGTGTGTGTGTGTGTGTGTGTGTGTGTGTGTGTTTAAGGAGTACGGTTTGGTGGTCGTGGTGGTCGTGGTGGTTGTGGGGTTTGGGGAGCAAACTTGACAGACCAGGGCCAATTACACCTTCTCCTGCATCCATACGGTGTTCCCCTACCTTACAGCTGTAAGGCCTTAAGCACAACTGGCCATGCAAGCGGGACGGATTATTGGGCAGGAATGGGGTGGAGGAGCAGCAGAAGCATGAAAGAGACAGAGAATCAATGCTGTGTGTGGTGGGGAGCACAAGGCATGTCTTACTGTGGGGTAGCTGCATCACAGTGCTCAGGTAGGAAATGTGTAAAAATAAATAAAAATAAAAATCATAACAATAACCAACATGTTTGCCCATATAGAAAAAAAAAAAACATAATGCACACTAGCAGTCACACACACTGTGCAAAACTTCACCTTTGCACCTAAAAAAAAATCCAAAACAAAACAAAAATAATGATCAGTCATTCTGTATAGCATCAGGTACTGCAGACCTTGGATGCACAGGAAATATGGTCTCTTGGAGTATGGGAGCCTAATTTGTAGTCCAGGTATGAAAAGCTAAAAGAGAAAAAAAATCACAGAATTTTGCAGAGACAGTAATGCAATAAAACTTATTGTCATTTACTCCTTTCGTTCATGACAGAAAAACATTCTAAATAAATGAAGTACCTCTCTGCAGAATTGTTGCAAAAGTTCAGATTTTTCAACCATCTTTATTCCCATATCGTGCTGATGGACACAGAAGTGTCTGTGCAAAGACAGAGAGACTTTGTTTTCACAGTAGGTGCATAGGCACTCCCTATACCTCATCTATTCACAAACAATGGTAATCCTTGCTTGCTTGCTTGCAAGAGCACCAGGCTGCCTGGCTTCGGCTGTTGTTGTTCTTACCTAATGCTGCAGTTTATAGTCCTTGGCAAAGAGGTAGCAACTCGTGTATATCTACTTAGACGCAGAAATCAGTTCTTTAAGTGGATGAGAATGCCTATGGATACTTACTTCTGTACCAATGCAGAAACAAGTGTGTTAGAATACCTTGGGCGCTGATCTTATCTTTTGTTATTTCCTGTGGATTCTGAACAGATTTGAATTCCATGCGGATTTTGTATGTATGTATTCACGTGTACTTTAAGCTTATTGCCTATACATTTTCAAAAGAAAAGAGAGAGAGAGAGCAAGAGAGAGAGAGAGAGATAGAGAGAGAGAGAGAGACAGACAAACAGGCAGACAGACAGACAGATAGACAGAGAGAAAGAGAGAAAGAAAGAGAGAGCGAGAAAGAAAGAGAGCGAGAGAGAAAGAATGCTGAAGGGCTGTAGGGGCAGCATCAGGTAGTGTATTATTATTAACACCAATTTATAAGTGTCAGACTTGACACATAATTTATCAAAGGACACTTCAAGATCAATTATCACAGCTATTTCCTTTAGAAGCTATCACACAGTGATTTTTGCCTCATTTATTACACAGTGCACTTGAGGTGGGTTGATAGGATTTTGTAAGTGTGTGTACACAGTCTGTTAAAAAGAAGCCTGATCAGGGGGTGCAGTGGCGGAGTGGATAGCGCACCTGACCATGAAGGGACGTTCAAATCCGGCCTGCGGTCATTCCCATCTCTCTCTCCCACTTACTTCCTGTCACAACCTTCACTGTCCTGTCTAAAAAAAGGCCAAAAACATACTTGATGAAAAGCCTATAGCCTGATCAAAAAACCTTAGTGTCTATATTAGTCACTATGTTAGTGTCCTAAGACCTGTTGCTCTTCTCAACTCCGATGTCCAAACCTGACTTTGATGTGGCATTTCAAGGGCAGGGGAACAACAATGCTTGATATCATTATTTTGACTCATGTATTTTTAGAGGTGTGTGATTAAATGTTCAACCGTCCTTTCCACTCTTTCAATTTATATTAGATCATATTGATTGAAACAGTCTGTGCCACACTTGACTCTTTCACCTGCAAATGCAGAACAAGCATGCAGCATTTCTAAAGG
Source organism: Setipinna tenuifilis (assembly GCA_030347295.1). NCBI lineage: Eukaryota > Metazoa > Chordata > Actinopteri > Clupeiformes > Engraulidae > Setipinna > Setipinna tenuifilis. Next base: position 21,787,088 of record CM059285.1, read on the forward strand.
TTATTAAATGATAATTATTTAAAAAGTGTATAAATAACAGTCACCTGGGCTATAAAAGGGTCCTTTTGAGAATTTTGGGGATGTCTCTATACTCTCAGAAAGGAAGGTACAGAATTGTACTTTTCGGTGTACAAGGCTTGTCACACCAGCAGTACCCTTAAAGGCACATCATTGTACCTTTTAAACACTGTTTTACAGTTAGTTTGTACCTTCTCCAGAGCTGAATAGGTACACACTAGTACCTTAAGATCCAAATATTATACTTTGGGGGTACATTAATGCTGACTGTACCTTAAGATACAGATTTGTACCCCTACTGTCCCATTATTTCTGAGAGTGTAGAAGCACACTCTTCCACCATCTTTCACACAACTGTGACTGTCAGTTTTTGTTGTTATTTATGTCACCATGCTGCCAACTCTATCTTTATCTCTTCAACCACGCTGTGGATTCATACAAGCTTCCAACGCCATAATGCAACTTCCGAGTTTACCAGCCAGTATTAAATTCACTTAACTACTCGGAAAACATCCAATTTGTGTGGCCCCTGACTGATGCTAAACCACTAAACAGCACGGCAGCCATGGCTTACCCACAACCACACCTGCTGGCTGTCTGAGCCTCTCTGTGGCTTCCGCCAATTACGGGCCCTCATGCCAAATCATTGGCCCACTGTGATGCCACTGGGCATCCTGGTCCTGGTGCCTCTCTCATGCTTGTCTCATGCAAACCCTTATAGATTCAGGTAATGGTACCAGAGGCGCCTTGGTGTGTCAAAATTTGTTTTTTTTTTTCTTTTTCTTTATCAGTTTTCAATTCTCTTGCAGTGATTCTTAAAATACAGCAATACAGTTCAGCCCTAACAACATGGGCTAAGTTTAGACTGCCAATGCTGTCAGGCTACCCCTGTGCAATTCAGCACTGACACACTAAAAGCAAAACCAGCACCAGCAGTTACATGTGTCAGTCACTAATTCAAATGCGTTCTGTTTCAAAGACCAGTGTAACATTTCTTTAAAAATGTACTCTAGATTACCTTTCTGGCTCTCCTCTTTAAAGGTGACCTGAAGTGTGAAGTACTGCACTCCAGCTGATTGTTCTAAAGTGGTAATTAAGAGGGTGCCATACTGCCAGCCCTATGCCCTTGCTGCAGAACATAACTATGGGTAATCAGTGCTGATAAGTGCCAATGTGCCAGTAATGGCCAACAAATCACTTAGCTTTCCATCCATATACACACACAGACAGACAGGCACAGGCACAGGCACAGACACAGGCACAGGCACAGACACACACACACACACACACACACAGACAAAGGCACGCAAGCATGCATGCACACACACAGTTCAGCTTTTCCAACATGCTCAAGACTTATAAGCATTAACTTACATGTGGCCATACATTTCAAAGATAATTAGCTGTAGAATATGTAATGTAATATCATGAAATATCATACAGTACACATTGGTTTTCACAGGAAAGAAATATGTCACAGTATATTGAAATAAGTTGCACTTTATATTTTACTTTAGGTTAATGGGAGAAAAGTAAAAAAAAAAAAAACTAAGACAGTTGACAGTTGAAAGGTAAGAGCTGTTATGTTTAAAGGTCCCTCACACTGGAGATGGGAAACATTTGATCATGATATTATTATACTCTGACAGCTTTACATCGCAGACTGATCATGATTCTGTTCTCAATGATAAATGATAATATTTAAAAGAAAGGCCAAAGAGAATCCCTGCAGTATTTCCAGTGCATTGTATTTCTGCCTACTTTGATTTTATGTAATATGTCTATGAGTTGCTGGAATGGCTCTGTCTATCTGTCTGTCTGTTTGTCTGTCTGTCTGCTTGTCTGTCTGAGTTCTCCAGATATCATTCAAATTACTTGATTGACCTTACATATGGGACAAGTGACTGCATTATCAAGTTTAACATTTGAATAAGAAATTTAAATGACATCAACATAGCTGACCCTGTATGTCCTTGCCATATCTAAAATGAATCGGCAGTAAAACTTAATGTCAGAGAACTTAAACCGTTCTGGCAAAGTTATCAGGAACATAGCATTGTAGTCTGTCAGTGAATGAATTTAGCATATAAGCCGTGATATATTTTAACTTTACAATGCAACTTTGTGATATCTATTCAACCTTTAATCTGCCTTGCTCCATACTAAGCAGGTATGTTGCTATGGGCACACATTAGTGTTGTGATGAGTTCCATGTTGTTTGTATGAAATGAATAGACATGCAAAAGATATTAAGGGGAAAAAAATATCAATTTATTAATTCCATAGACAATGTATTTCTTGTAATAAATAGATGGATTTGTGTGTGTGTATGTGTGTGTGTGTGTGTGTGTGTGTGTGTGTGTGTGTGTGTGTGTGTGTGTGTGTGTGTGCGTGCGTGTGCTTGTGCGCATGTGTGTATGTGTGTGTGTCTACTGTAAGTCATTATAAATGTATTGAGGTGGTGTAGCCAGCCGACTCTTGTGTCTTTGTGGAAGCTGTGAGGCCATTAACCAGACCACCACAAGGAGCCACAAGATGCTGCTTGTCTCCAGGATATGGCACAGTTGCAGGGCCTAGCATCATGCATCGCCCTGACCCTTTCCCTCATTTTCACCTTCTGCTATCACTGGGTGTTGCCTCAGGCTCCCCTTCCTTCATGATGACCCTTTGGGGCTGGCCTCTTCCCTTGCAGCCCAGGAGTAGAGAGCAGCACCGCTGATCGCACTCCACACCCTTAATCAAGCTGCACAACAAGCCTCAGTCAACCCACTGAGACGGTGCGTGTATCAGTGTCATGTGTGTGCACACCGGTGTGTGTGTGTGTGTGTGTGTGTGTGTGTGTGTGTGTGTGTGTGTGTGTACGTTTGTGTGTACACCCGTGTGTGCGCGTGTGCAAGCATGTGCACTGTTATTTAGGGAGTGTGCAGAGAGGTTGGATAAGAATACCGTTTAAATTTGTATTCTTTTATGGTACATTTTAAAATAAGATATGGCCGTTGACTAGCACTAACTGCTACAGTGAAGTAAAATGTAGAGGCACTAAGAAGTACAGTGACATGTATTATTCTATTACATTATCATTGGTTCTGTCCCCAACATGACACCTAGAAAATATTAGCTGGTTTTGTCCAGTGATAACTTGCCTATGCCTAGCAAGCGATATGATTACATAGCCCTAGTTATCCAAAGAAAAATTCGAACTTAACAAGTGTTAAGTGGATAGATAAAAAAACTTTTTCTTAGTTGTGTGGTCCACAACACTTTTTGAGTTACAGCAGATATTTAGCTTTATTTCATTTTGATTTTGAAAAGGGTATAAAATTATACATAAACATCACTTAGCCTTTGTGTCACAGTGCCCATAAAAAATAATAAAATAAAAACAAAATCCCCATATCTCATACCACCCCATGGATTCTCCATATTGGAATCCAGAGGGCCACCACACCCTCGCACACATAAACCTCTGTCTATTTTAACTTTAGCCAGCAATCAAAAATATGTAGCCAGACCCCAATTCAGTTCATGATTAGAGGAAAGATATGGTCGACTGGGGATTGTTTCTAGTGATTTCATCCTAATGGGTGTAATTTTGAGACCTCTAGTTCAGCCTTCAACCAACCAGCACTGATCAATATGATTGCTATACTTCCACCTTCAACAATAATGACACACCCTGATGTCTTGTGAGGAAATTACATCCTTATGTTTCAAGAATACTCCAATTTCAGCCTTTAAACATTTGTTAGCATTGCTAGTGTTGTTTATATCACTTTATCTAGCTCTAGCAGTGCCATTGATCAAAGGCATCTTAGCTTAGCTCATTGAACCATCTTGTACAGTTTCCAGACTATCATTCGAGCAAGAGCTGAGCTATGACCAGTGGGATGGTGGAACCAGGCTACATCAGAGCTACACCTACACCTGTTTACCTCACGTGTGCATATTGGCAGCAGTTTCAGATCCCAAACCACATAAATTACATCACCAACATTAAGTTCTGCAAACAACACTGACGCAAGATGTGTGAGTGTGCTTGCACACATTGCTAGAAAGTTGTAGAGAGGATGGATTATAGTTTATGTGTTATGTTGTGATTTTTGTTTGTTTTCTGTCAATGTTTACTGGAATGAATAAGTGGATTCAACTGCAAACTACATAGCCAAACTCAAAGCCGTCAGTCATTGAACATCTTCAACACATCCTATGTGTACCCATGTATGTGTGATGTGTGTATGCTTGTACACGTGTAATGTCCTAACATACTGTAAATCTTGCATCATGCAGGTTCCTTCTCAACAACTTCATTGACACATTATTGATTAGGAGCCATCTGGGGGATGTTAGATTTCTCCACACCCGCCTACATGCAGTACACTTACAAAGACACCCATACAGACCACACAGGCATTCAAACGCCTCCTCATTCGTGCAGGCAAACACTCAAACACAAAAAGGTCTTTTTTTCTTCACTGACTGATGCCTTGATAGCCTCCTGATTCCCCCACTCCAGTGGGCCTCTCAGGTCCTCCACAGTGCTGTAAGCATATGTGTGTTTTATGTACGCTGGTTGTTCACTGATGGCAGGTCTGAATGCTGGTCTGGATGTAGTAGTTGTGAGCTCAGAGCCAGAAACACACACACACACACACATACATGCATACACACACGTACACACACACACACACACACACACACAAACACACAAACACACACACACACACACACACACACACAAACACACACACACACACACACACACCGAACACACAATCTGAGAGTTAGCATTTCACACTTCTGTAGTTACAATTCAGGCAGTACTTGAAACAGAGACACACAGCAACACCCGTGTTCTTTCCTGTGGCGAACACTGTTATATTGCAAGAATGAGACAATACAGCTTCCAGTCAGGGGGGTGTTGGTAAAATGTCTGTTGTTACCCCTACAACCCCACAGTCTGGACACCACACATGCGGGAGACCAACATTTTGATTCGTCACCAAGAAGCCCCCTCGAGTAAGGCAAGGCCTCAGCGAGGAGTGAATTTTTGGGGTCTGACCTCATTTGGTCATCAGTTGGGATGACACAGGGTCACTGGGTTTGAACACAAAACCCTGTTCCATGAAAATACACTCTGCCCTATGGGTCAAAATAATTTTGGTGTGAAGCAAGTGGACAAAACACTGGGATATTTGTCTTTCCCCAAATGCTTTCCTTGCTTTCTTAGTTTCCAAGACAGTGTGCCCAGAGAGAGGCATGGGTACATCATTTCCTGTAAAGCCTTACAGTTGTTGTAATTGTCAGGATGGCAGCCATGGAAGAATAGTAATAGTTTTTAGGGCCAATGAGTATAAAGTAGTGAGACTTCAGGGGCTTTTAGAATGTCATCTGTATCCATGTGAAACAGGTCTGTCAAGGGCTTGGGGAAGCAGGGGAGTGGTTGAGCCTTAAGTCTTGGTTGACAACATTTCATTTTGTTATTTAATGGTTAAAACTGCCTTGTATACTGTACATAGACCACTGAGTTGTAACAGACCACTTCCTAAGGCCACTGATAAAATGGTTAGGTTATTACACAAATGTGTAGTTACATTTGTGACGCACAAAATGCTCTTGTATTCCTCAACAAGGTACATAGCAGAGGACCTAAACCCTGTATGACATATGAAGCAGAGAATAGCTGCATGACTAAGGCTTTCAGTCGATGCTGGTTTGACTGAGTGGAAAGATTAGTCTGTTAAAGAGTGTGTGTTTGAGTGTCAGAGAGAAACAGAAAGAAAGAGAGAGAGAGAGTGTGTGTGTGTGTGTGTGTGCGTGCGTGTGTGCATGCGTACGTACGTACGTACGTGCGTGTGTGCATGCCTGTGTGTGTGTGTGTGTGTGTGTGTGTGTGTGTGTGTGTGTGTGTGTATGAGTGTGTGTGTAGTTCTTATAGCCAGCGGGTGTGATGAGGGGCGTCTTTGGTGAAACAGATACGACCTTGAAGACGAGGCTGGAAGATGGAGAGAGTCTTGGCAGTAATTAGGGTGTGAACATGTGTGGCTAATGACCATGTTTCACCTGAGGGTGTGTGGTGGAGGTGGTGCCGGTGGTGGGGGCTGGGGTGGCCTGGGAGCGGTGGGGGTGGGTGTGGGTGGGATAAGGGGTTTGTCGCCGGACACACTCTCCTGCAGCTCAATTACAGCACAGCGGCCACACATGTATGTGTCACAGACAGGGGGTGGAGGGAGACAAGGGTGCCGGTGGGGTGGGGTGGGGCTGTTGGGGAGGCAGGGGAGCTATTTCCCCTTCACTGACCTTCAAGCTATACCACCCCTGGAGACGTGGCTATTCCTATCTCTACGTGCTGCGCCGTGCTGTGCTGCGCTGCTCTGTGCTCTGCTGTTCTGTGCTGGGTAAGGTCCTCTTTGCTCCTGCTAGATTCACTCCAGCCAGATGGCAATGTCTGATCAGGGATAAAAAGAAACGAATGAATAAAAATGAGTAAACAAGTGCCACAGAGTGTGTGTGTAGAGCAGAGGTAAATACTGTTTGTGTGTGTGTGTGTGTGTGTGTATGTGTGTGTGTGTGTGTGTGTGTGTGTGTGTGTGTGTGTGTGTGTGTGTGTGTTTGTGTGTGTGTGCGAGGAGTTAAATGCCCTGGAGTGCTCGGCTTTGAGCTGGATTTGAACAGACGAATTATGTGGGCTATAACTCACAAAGCTTTGCCACTAATTGCACCTTCAAACTTGGATATCCAGGCAGAAATTCTTGTGAGGAAATTGCGAGGGCAAAAAAGGTCTTGAAAGTTTACTGTTAAACTCTGAAAGTTTGAGAAGAACTTTAAAGTCTGCCCAGAGCATACATACCATCCTGATACAGTAATGAAAAGAAAC
>CM059285.1:21798979-21833979 GCA_030347295.1 Setipinna tenuifilis
GCAAAATTAAAAATAATGTGCTCCAATTTAAAATAACATATTCTCGGCCACATGGCAAGCTGATTCAGTAAGTTTAGAAATGATTAGGACTCTTTAAGAACTGCAGTAGTTCAACTGGAATCCAGTGTAATCTTCTAAGAACACTATGGATGCGTTCAGTGTGGATGGCTGTGTTCGTGTAGAAGAAAACAGATTTGAATATCTTAGTAAAAGCAGTACTGAATATTATTACCAATAAAATAAGTAGGGGTATTGTAAAGTCACTGGCTAACATTCACACATGTTTACGAGAAATGAGATAATACCATCATTTAGTTCAAGAGTGAAAGGAAAAACAATGTAGAAGTGGAATTGTGTGCTTTAATGTCCAGAGAGTCTCTTAATGGAAAGTGTGTTTTTAAAATGGTCCTTTAAAAAGAAATACTCATCCAAAGTTATAGTTGTCATAACTAGGCAAAAGAAAGTGTAAACATGTCAATGTGGTCTGTGTGTGTGTGTGTGTGTGTTTGTGTGTGTGTGTGTGTGTGTGTGTATGTGTGTGTGTGTGTGTGAGTGAGTGAGAGGGAGAGAGAGAGAGAGAGAGAGAGAGAGAGAGAGAGAGAGAGAGAGAGAGAGAGAGAGAGAGCATGCGTGGGTGTGTGTGTGGACAAGGACAAACATCCTGCTTATATTCCTTGTCCTTTGTGTTGGAACAGATTGTATAGAAAAATATGAGCACACACAGAAACGCATGCACACACGCACGCATACGCACGCACGCACGCACACACAGGTGAGCTGACTGACACTGTCACTAAGCACTAGATAGTCTGAGATTATGCTGATACATGTTTCATTCATATGTAAATTGCATTATGTCTAGGATCAGAAGTTAGGCAGATTTTAGCATATCGCTATAAGGATTTGCGTTCCATCTCCTCCTCCATCTCCCCTCTGTCTGCCGTGGAGATATCACTCTTCAGACTGAAATCTTCTTAGTGAGTGGATGTTATTATCCCTCCGGCACTGCTTGGGATACATGCTCCATAGCTTTCTATAACAATGCTAATTTCCTTTTGGTATGCGTGTGTGGGGGTGTAGGAGGTGGGTGGGGTGGCGGTGTCAGATGGAAAGTAGGTGAGCAATTTCAAGATCAAGACAGGTTTGAAGGCTCATTGTAAGGAACAGTGAGGTGAGTTAACATGTATTGTTTAGAACACACACAGACACAAATGGACACACATAAATACACACACACACACACACAACCTTTATTGTCTCTGAATGTTGTGGGTGAAAGGAACATGCTTTCTTTCATTTTGCATGCTCAAAATCAAACAAGTTAGCACTGTATATAGACAACCTTGCTTTTCCACATTTCTCAGAATTACTTACACCTACGACTGTAAAGGCTAATATATAGGATCACATACTCTGAGCAACACAAAGTTCTGCATTCTGGAGTGTTGCCTTGGTCACAAGTGACAGGCATCTTCTCCAGATTAAATTAAAGAGGTTTTTTTTTCGATTTTTCCTCTTTCACCTGCACAAAACTATGAGAGTCTCTAGCCCTGCAACATCTGTCAACAACGTCTGTTTGTTGAGCGAAACTTGTCACCTGAACTATAAATTGCGTTAAGAGAACACACAAAGATAGACCTTCGACTTTGGCTGTCATTGCAACTGGAAAAAAAGGATCCGAAAACAGAAGTGTTTCCTGGAGTTGATACTCTTGTGTCCTTGGTGTGAGCCACCTTCAGAGTGAAGTGGCACACTTCTCTGTTGGGACCTTAAACCACGGAGGCTCAACCCATAATGACAACCTTTACTTCCGTAGAGATGTCTTAAGTCTCTATGCTCTACATACAACTTTAAAAAATATCTTGTTCCTTTTTTTATTCTGTCTTTTTTATGTGTTTCCCTGTCTCCTCTTCAGCTATACTGTCACTCTTTCTGTAGAAATGTTTTTTAAAATTGTGTGTAGGTTATATATCTGCTGAAAGGAATTCCAAACCTTTCGCTGAGCAAATATTTGCCACAGAGGGCAATTACATTGCCTCTTCTTAAGATGGCGAACGTTAAATTGACTGGTAGGGAGTTGTATACATGGAGTCATCTGTTTTTCAATTAACGTTTACCTAATTCTCATAGACCCTGCAAGAAGAGGATTAAGCTGGTCAATACAGCTCAGAGATAACCTGATCACATAGAACCAAATAGAGGTGCAGGCGGCAAAACAATGCGGGGATCCTGAAAAAGAAAGACTCCCACATCACCATTAACCCTTGGAGTCTTTCACTGTAACAAAAGCTAATAAAACATGTATGTATAGTATATGAAGATGCCATCACTCAAAATATAAAAATGTCAGTGAAAGAGAGAAAGACACTTTCTGAACTTGAGAGCACACACCCAAACATACAAAGAGAGAAAGAGACAGAGAGAGAAAAGAGGGAGAGGGAAAGAGCGAGAGAGACAGAGAGAGAGAGAAAGAGACAGAGAGACACAGGGACAGAGACAGAGACAGAGAGACAGAAAGAAAAAACAGAGAGAGGGGAAGACAGAGTACGAGAGAGGGATCAAAAGCAGATGGACGGTTATTGGTCAAACTTGCATGGGAGAATTCTGATTTGCAGAAAGGGGCGGGGCTGCAGAGCAAAGATCTGATCGAATTATCACCTCAAGCTACCAACTTCAACTTCATAACATGGAGCTGCACACAATTAAGACATGATGCCCAGGGCAAAATATGGCCTAATGCTTCTCAATCTATGTTGAGACCACCATCAAACCAGGCCACGTTGAGTTTACCTCACTGGAATACAGTATGTAGGGGCAGAGAGGGAAGCATAAGCCTTTTTTTGGAGGACAGAAGCAAACACTGAGGGGCAAATTAGTTCTAGAAACTACAGTCTAGTACCACATATTCTAAATCAACTGGTTATATCTGTACACTTACAGTAATAACAATAAAAAAAAACGTGATTACACTGTTTTGCTAATTAGAATCAGCAGATTTATTGAATGACAAGAACAAATATGTGGTCCTGGGTTGTAGCTTTTGAAGCCCGGTTGCCCATCACTGCAGACAAACTACTGTATATTGGCTAGCAAGAAACCAAGAGTGTGACAAAATAGCCTAACATTAGATGACAGGCTTACAGGGTTCTTACAAGAGAGACAAGACAGGCTGATTGAAGAAGACACAGTCTAAGAGCAGACACAAAAGCTGAAATACAAGACAAGCAGACATGCCTGGGAAAGATTGGGGTGTTTTGACCCTCTAAAAAAGCAGTGTGAAATTAGGTTATGTGTTTACTGGCAACACAAAAAAAGTAAAGTAAATAAATCTGTATAAATATCTAAATATCTGACATCTGATCAGCCACTCTTGTCGCATGGAGAAATTCATAATGAAAACAAACTCTACCTATAATCAAACATTATTTCAAGTATTTTTTTAAATGTGCACATGTCCAGTTTATGATTTAACATATTACATTATTTCATTACTAATTTTACACATTCATACATGTTATTTATTACATTTGTGCTGCCAGTTACAGCAATTTATCCATTTCTACACATTCTACTGGAAGTCTCTAGCCCCTCATAAACAGTTAAGAAAATAACTCCCGTGTGATCAGCAACACACCAAAAATGGTCTCCCCTCTAATCTGTTAAAAAAGTACTTTTCTCTCCAGCTCTTTCTCTCTAACACCTCTGCTCAAACACCCCCTCCTGGCCGCCTGCCTCTGGAGCCTGATTAGACTGAAGCTCAGCATCAGAGCCCTTTTTCCTCAGAGCGTTTCTCCGAGCATCTCAGCATAAGAGTAGGTTTCCCTCAGAGCTCCCTACTTCAGCGATTGCTCGCTTGCTGTCTGCATTATTTTTTTAATTTGTTTTGGATTTAGGGCGACAGTGGCTTAGGAGGTAGAGTCGGAGTCGGTAGGAGTCGTACAGCAACTGAAGGGTTGCTCGTTCGATTCCACCTTCTCCTGGCTAGGTGGAAGTGTCCCAGTAAGTTATAGAACTGACTTTAAGGCATTGCTTCTTGTGTCTAAAACATTAAAATGGTTGGGACCCAAGTACTTATTGGATAGGTTTCTGCTGTATGCACCAACTAGGTCTTTAAGATCCCAGCAGAAACATCTGTTGGTAAAACCTGCTGTCACAACAAAATGTGGTGAAACAGCTTTCAGCTGCTATACAGTTCAGCTTTAGTATTTGTCCCTACAGCAGTCAGGCACTCTTTAAGTGCAGACCACAAAAGACAAAACCACAAAATAAATGTTGGTAAGGATCACAGCTATGTAACATTTATCCACACTCTAAGCCACCCGACCCCCAAGGTCATTTTATTTAAGAGATACTATGCAACTTTTAGTGTTTTTTTTTTTTTCTCAACAGAGCTCCCCTTAGTGTCTCCAATTAAATGGACACTGTTGTAAAAATGGACTATTGCCCCCCAATGGCCTTCTCAGTCCCCAGATTTGAATATCATCGAGAATCTGTGGGATGACTTGAAGCAGGCTGTCCATGCTCGGAATCCTTTAAACATCACTGAATTGCAGAGGTTTTGCCAGGAGGAATGGGCCAAAATACCATAATCCAGGATCCAGACACTCATTGGTGGCTACAGAAAGCGTCTACAGGCTGTTATTTTTGCAAAAGGAGGCTCTATTAAATACTAATATGATTTTTCTATTAAGGTGCCCAAATTTATGCACGGGCCTTTTTTTTTGTTTTGGGGCATATTGCACATTTTCTGTTAACCCAATAAACCTCATTTCACTGCTGAAATATGATTGTGTTCATCAGTTATTTGATATATTTAAAAATTAAGTTGTGAATTAAAACACCCAATGATTGGTGAATAAAAATAATGCCAATTGTCAAGGGTGCCCAAACTTTTTCATACCACTGTACTGTAATATGTATGGTCATGTCCACCGAGGTAAGTAAGGTCCGAATTTTTTGCAGAATTTGACATGATCTTGCTCCTCGCGATGCTCCAGACTTTGTAAGTCTAAGTCGAGAGAGTCATTATTCGCCTGGTAATGACTCATTTAAGCGTCTAACGATTTGTGAAGATAATTTATTAACTCGAAAAATTTGAATAGTGTCGCTTTAATTCTCCTTACCCCTGTCACTTTAAAACAGTCATATTTTTCCACACTGAAGTGTCTAGCCCAAGGGTATGTGTTTACATACTCCCTGTCAGTACACAATAGTTCCATCTTGGACTTCAATAGTTCCAGGACTTGCACTTCTGACTGTCTGTTTGTTTACCTGTATATTTTGTGTCTAGTACACTCTGTCTTTATAGATATGATATGGTCTTATGTTGATATGAATTATCTGATCGCTTACCATAAAATGTTTCTGCCTTAACACTAACTTTTCCTTTTAAAGGTGTTATTTTATCTGATTTTATCTTATCTTGTCTTATCTTATCTTATCTTATCTCTTATCTTATCTTATCCTACTTTACCTTTTGTTATCTCATTGTCTAAGAGACACACAAGTCCCTTAGCTGTCAGTGCTGGTCATGAGGGGAGGCAGAAGTGATGCAAAGGCAAACAGAAGATGGGGAGTGGAGTAGAACGCAGAAGGAAAGGGGAATATCAAACGGGAGTGAAAAGAGATGACTAAAAAGGAAAAAAGGGAAAGCAGGAGATGGAGATAAAATAAAATAAGACAAAAAAAGGTAGAAAGAGAAAGGACTGGATTTTTTTCTGTGCAGTATGGTCCTCTTAATTAGACAACACCGTAAATTCTGACACCATAATACTGGGGCAGGGGCATTTAAAACACGTTTACAATTTAAACAAAATTTAGGACAAAGCATATTTGGACAATCATAATTGAACACCCACAAATAAATAACCACCATTCTATCAATTTAGCAATAATAACATTGTTATGTACCATGACTATTGTGATAAATAATTTAGTGGAAATATCTATAATATGTGGATTTGTCTATGCATTGCATCAAAACATGCCATATATGTATCTTGGTGGTGTGTAACCTTTTGACTCGTTTGAGTCAAAGTCACTGACACATTTTGAGTTGATTTCAAGTAACTTTCATGTTGATAAAGACATTGACTTTTTGTTGACAAAGCAGTGTGAATTGCATTTTAGGTGAACATGATCTGGAGTTATAAGGTGGACGATGGTGAGGGATTTGAAATATAAAAATGTTATGGTTATTTCATCTCTTTCGATCAGCTCTGCAGTGACTGGCCTAGTTAACTATTGTCTAAAGTCAACATACACTTGCACTTATTACTAATAATGATTTAACAACAAAAGAGACTTTTTTGCTTTTTGTTGTTATCTTTGAATGAAAAGAACACGAGAGGTGATCCACCTTGTATTCCCATAGGCCACCTGTCAACATTGGGATTTCGAGAAAAAAAAGGCTAAAATATTGGACAATCTTGCCAAAAATTGGAAGGTTGACAGGTCTACATTTGGCTGACATTTTTAAGTCATAAAAGTCATACTGTGAAGGAAAGTGACAGAATGTTACATGTATTTCCTGAATCACCACATATTTGACAACAAAACCAGTCTTTCTCCCAAGTTTTTCTCCCAAGTGTTGTTTTTCCTCCCAAATATTGTATTGTATTTTATTGTTCTCTTTTGTGTTAATCTTCTCTTTCTCTACCTCCTCTTCATCTTTTGAAACCCTAAGATACCATTTTGATACTCCTCCTTCTTGACTTATGCCCCTCGCAGGCAGGCACAGACATGGAACCCATCAAAGGAGAGCTTGAGATCTGTCAGGAGAGGGACTGAACTACATGTAGGTAAGGTCAGTGGCGGTTCTATAGTGTTTTACGCCCCGGGCGAGACCACCTCTCAGCACCCCCCGAAACAAATACACCAAACATTAAAGTTAAAAAAATACATTATTTAAAATGGTTAATAAATAAATAGCACAACCATTATTAAACAAAGATTTGTGCAATGACTGCAGACGGCTCTACATTCAGAATTAAAAGACAAAATATATAGGAATTCTACTGAAATACAGCTTTGAACTTAGTACAAAAAACTGCATATATGTTTATGTAGGCCTACGTGTAAATCACTGGTACATTTAAAATTCCCTCTATTTTACATTTATAAAGGTTTCATATGGGAGAACAAAAACACTGTGTACAGAGTTTGAAATAAATACGAAGAGGGAAAATCTACGTAACAGTGAGATTGTTTCTTTTCATATTAGTTTCACCAGCAGATGTTGCTCTTGGCCTATGAACCTGCAAACCGACGAGAACTATGTACTTGTGACTGAGGGCAACCGCAGCATAGCTAGCTAGCAACCTAAGGAAGAAAGTGCTAGTCTTATCCGAACGTTAACTGAAAACAGTCGAGTGACCATGATGAATTGCTTTCAAATATCCATATCCATATTTATATCCACAACCTAAACTAGCTAGCCAGCATCAATCATTTACAACTTCAATCATTTGCAACACTTGTTAACACAGTCTGAACATTGCTAGTAGCCTGGGAGCTAACGTTACAAAGTTTGTTGACGGTAAGGAGCAAGGGCTACAAAATGAACTTTTTATTATTATGATTTATTTATTTAAAACACTGTCTTATCTGCAAGCATGAGATTCATCTGAGCAATAATCGACCAGACCACTGAAAGGTGGGGGAGGGGGCACCAGGAGGAGAATGGAGAAGGAGAGGAGCAAATTGACCTATGTTGCTTTTGTATTGCTTAAAATAAATATTAACATGCTTTGCACATTTTAAAAATATCCTTACTAGCACGTACCTAGCCTATTGTGATGATTTTTTCACGAGCCAAATTTTTTGGTGGTGCCCCCACAAGCACTTGGTGCCCTACGCACTCTGCGTTATGTGCGTGTGCGGAGCTACGGCACTGCCCCCGAGGCAGAGAGACACGCTGCTTCTGTGCATGCCACCTTCTCAGCAAGCAAGGGCGCCTGCAGTTCGCCATTGTGCCGATTGCAGCATTACAGGGGGCGCCAATGTGCCGATTGCAGCGATATGACAAACGGAGCTTTTTATTTTATTTTTTTCCCCAAGCGCTCCTGGCGCCCCCCACGAAATGGCGCCCCGGGCGGCTGCCCGGTTCGCCCGTGCCTAAAACCGCTACTGGGTAAGGTGATGCCATGTGGTAAATATGTGCATTTGTGGTGGTGTGAACAGGAATGTGTGTGTGTGTCTGTGTGTGTATGTGTGTGTGTGTGTGTGTGTGTGTGTGTCTGTGTGTGTCTGTGTGTCTGTGTGTCTGTGTGTTTGTGCATGTGATGCATTGATCATGGTGTGGGCAGGTGATGGGTGAATGATTTCATCTATCAGAGAGAGTTTACATCACCTGTTACACCCCAGGCTGCGTGCATGCCAACAACATGGCTTTTCTGTTAGCTTCAGCGGGGGTTGCATGTTGAATTTTTAACCAAACAGGCAAACGCCTGTGTGTGTGTGTGTGTGTGTGTGTGTGTGTGTGTGTGTGTGTGTGCCTGTGCACATGGGTAACTGTGGAAAATCTATCCACATGATACTGGAATAAAACATAAAATCTCCATGTTTGACATTGTTTTGGCCTATTTGTCCCCATGTATTAGATGGAGGGAGGGTTGTTGATACACAGTGCCATTCTAAGTTTCAAGGTCAAGGTCAAAGTTAAGGTAAACTTTATTATTTCGCCAGGCAACTTAATTTGGCCAACACTAGGTGACAGGTGGACAGACAGTAGACATACACGGCAGACATAACAGAAATACAGAGCCCAGTCATAAAAAGGCCAATGGAATAAATAGAGAATAAATCGCTAAGACAAAAATAAAAGATACCTAGAAGAAGACTAAAATGGTTGCATAGATGTGCAGCGGAGTGAATTAAATTGCAACAGATTTCCTTTTTCTGTCGTTGTGCAGCCTGATTGCTGTAGGCACAAATGACTTGTGGTACCATGTTCTGCCGTCCAGCTTGTTCATTTTGCCAAACTTCAGGGACAGAGCATGTGTTGGATCCTGTAAAACGTTTTAATCCATCTTTTTAAAAAATAACTGCAGATACCTGTTGAAGTCCAATGACTCGATTATTTGACTAATTTAATAATGCACTGCGTTTGTTTATGGTCCTGGGTATGCATATTTCCAAAAGTGCAAACAAATCCAAAAGACAAAACACTTTGTGAAAAAGCTTTATGAAATAATTGGGGAATGCTGCTATCTGTTTTAAAAAAAATCCTAAGAATTCCCTTGAGAAAGAACATCTCCTCTTGCATTTTGTTGCACTTATTTTGTTTATTCTTTAATGGCTCTCCAGTAGCTATCAAATGGACCATGTCAGAATACTTTTCCACTATTCATAAATTCTGTGATTATCACTTGAGAATATTCTGTGAATGTCAGTGAAAGGATTACTCTCCTTGTAGGTGAAAAAGAAAGATGATGAAATGAGGAAGCAGGACTCCAATACTAAAACAAAAGTGGAGATTAGAGTTGCTAACAGGTTTAAAGCTAATCCTTATTAACTTCGTAAATACCTTTCAGGGTGTGCTGTGAAAGAAAAGAAAAACAGAAGTCAGAAAGCAGAAAAAAACTCACCTCTGAGGACTCATCTCAGGGCATTGACAGAAACACAAATCCGCATAAAACTTCATCAATTATTTCTCTCATTCTCACTGAAGTTTTTCTCTTCAAATTGTGAACAGCTTAATGCTTATTTTTAAATGTATTGCTAGGAGAAGTGTCTCTAGAGTTTAGCTAAACCGGTGATATCAATCCCTAACATGTCTGCCACCTTTGGGACATATTATGATGCATGGTGGTCCTCTTAATGACCTAATTATAGTTAGAAAGCACTGGGGAATTACTTTCATCAGGTAATCACAGTTAATCTCTCCCTTTTTTACTTTTAATTTAAATCATTTTGCTGAAATAAATGAGACAATAGAAGTAATTCATTCATTTAAGTCCACTTAATTCAAGCAGCCCTTCATTTCATAGCTTACAACTATCTGTGGGGCAGGCCCTTTAGGATTACAAAGGTATTACAGGGCTGTCAGACTAATGTTTTTGTGCACTTGAGGGCAAATTAAGCCACCATTCAGAAGAGGAGCCATGAGATGGAAAGAATTATTTGAAAAGAAAACTTAAGATGTTTTTAGGTTAATATTTTTTTTTGTTTTAAGCCTGCATTTCTTCCTGTGGTCAAGGTCTATGGATCAGGATGGACCAATTACAATGCGGCTACAGCTCATGTTAGGGCTGCTGTTGGGAGAACAATGTAACAAGACAAAAGTTAAGTGAAGACCTCCCTCATGACATTTTATGCAGACTTGCTGGTCATGAGACTGCCAATCAAGGGATATCAGCCCCAAAATTAGCACAGTTCCTCAGGATTTTCATGTTTGACCACGGAACACAGATTTCACATGTACATATACTGTAGTGCTATACGTTTATTATGTATCACACTACTTACTGTGTGAAGAAGCAGATTTTGTCGCTGAAAGGAGACTACAGTGGGACCTATGTTTTGTTTTCTCCAAATGTACACACTCTCCCATTAAAGTTTGCATGCAGCATTATAACCTTCCCCTTTTCATTAACACGCCAATACCAATACTGACAGCAATGAAATCTGTTTTTCTTAGTCATCAATCAACTTGTGGAATTGAGCATGAATGTTAAAGTATTAGAACGGTCTGTTAAAATTTCTAGATAACAGACAAGTCAAGTAAATCCAAACATGACATCCCTGTCATTTCCACTAAACATCTTCAACAATGGAGCGGCATGAAATGCAGAATTAGAGCATGATTTTTTTTTTTCTATTACATTGTTGTAAAATGACAAGTGATGTTTGTCTGGAACTTCCAGGACCTGGGACTACTGTATTTCATATGCTTGGTGTAGTGGACTCTGGACATGAGTGTTATTGACTTCTCGGTGCTCAGTGAGAGGTATCCATCATTTGTCTAACCACAGAAGTACCAATAGGTCAAGTTCTGCACTACGAAGTCTTGTGGTCCTTAGCCATTGTATCCTTCAATGCAGGTACATTCAGAGAAACAGAGAGATACAAGCTCATCTCTGCGGAGATGGATGGCTACACGTTGTCCATGAAGTCTAGAAAAAAGACCATTCCTTCCTGAGAAGCAGGACTGAAGATATCTCCAGGTCAATAATGATGTAAGATGGCACTTGACAGAGATCTCATCTTACATACCTACAACAGATGGAATGAATTCTTTGTTGAATGGTTGACATATTATGACATGTATCTCTCTGGGTTTCCAAGAGGCGTCTCCAGGCTATATATATATATATATATATATAACCCAGTAGGTTCAATCAACCAAGGCATGTGTACAAATTACCACTTTTAACAGGGACTGACATCTTTTTCAAACCCTTTCAGCCTTCAACTGTGAGAGAGAAAAATGCAGATATTCATAACCTTATGGAACCAGAACAAGTCTCTAGCAATACACTATGCCTCTCTGTTGTATTATGTGATCTATTTCACTTTGACTTAAATGTATTCCATGAAGTATGTTCTCTCTTTTTTCAATTTGGCCAAGCAGTTTTAATTATTAGGTCTCTGTGGAATTTTCTCTGATAGGCACAAAAGGATATTTGATTCATTTATATGTGCTGGCTGCTTGGGAGTGTGTCCAACTACCCAAGTCACATTTAACATCATGCCATGCATTCCAAATGACTCACATTGTGTCTGAGGCCAGCTGCTTGAGACTCATCCATGAAGAGGAGTAGGATTGCTAAAGTGGGCATGAATACTTCAAACATACCCGACTCAAGTGCAGCTTTGATAACTCTGAGACTGATGTCTTGAACAACTTGAGCAACGCTGTGTAATGCAATACAGCAGCTTCATTTTGTTTCTTGAATTTTGAACAAATTCACCATCAAATGTGTTCGGCTCTGTCAACACGTTGCAGTCTAAACTTCTTTTACTTTTGTTGCACATCCTAATTACGCTGTATTCTGTCAACATTTGCTGTACGGTTGCTGATACAACAGTTTACCTTTGGTAATGAGAGCGGCGAACATAACTTTAAACACTCTTTAAGCACTCTGTTTACTGCACCAGCAGAAAAGCATACTGCACAAACACACAGATATAAACTCTGTGACAGCATGCTGCATATACTGCATATACTGCAATAGTGTCCTCGTTTTAAGATGTGCTGTAGGGAATGTTTACAGGCTGGAAGTGCCTTAGTGTAGATATCCATCATCTATCTGTGAAAGGTCTATATAAAAAGCAGAGGAAAATTATGAGGAAGATTTCTCATCTCTAACTGAAGCTTTTAACAAAAGCACATATCCCAGAGGGCCTGTGTGCTTTGTGGGCATACATGTGAAGCTCAATGGCTCTAACACATAGTTATCCATATTCATTTTCACAGGGGAATTGTGTAATGAATGTGAATTATGATTTCAATGCCGGGCTTCTATGACCATGATAAGATAGGATAGGATAATTTGTTTGGTAATGAGACTGATCTAAAGCAAGGCTTCCATATTAGCTTTCACTAACAGTAAGTGGTTGGGTCACATAGACAAACTTAAGTGCAGACATGTAATACACCTTAGTGCTTGGAGTTATTAAGAGACCTTTAGCTCACTTTACAGCTGCCTATCCATGGAGAGACCCTTATAGACACTGTCAGCTAATGCACCATTCTGAATTGGAAAGGTCACAGTACTTATCACTGAAATGACTGACTAACCAAAGCAGAAAAACGTATGACAACTGTGGAACAAAAACAGACTTAAAATGTATGATGCAGGAAGGAAGGCAGTTAAATACCAACCACTGGACAGTACAACGATTAACCATTGGGAATTGGTTTTAGATACGGCACATTTCTAAGCTGAAAAGGAAGACTTAACCTTGACAAGTACTCTTAGAGACTTAAAGATACTCCAAATAATCAAACTTAAAAACAAAAGCTTCCTTCCTTTCACTGAGATTGCTTGGAGCTCTAACGGAAATGTGGCACTACAGAGTCTACAGAGATTCTTTGCCTGAAGCACAAAAATACACATATTATGAGGTAATTGAGGGATGTAAGCCTATTGACCTATAGCAAAATGAATGGTTTTCCTCTTACAGAAGTGGCCTTCATCAAGAGGCCAACTCACACATTTCTACATCAGGAAGAAAAAGTGTGAAGTGTGCTTGTGTCTGAGATTACTATGCTTGTCTTCTAAAGTGACAAGTGTAAATATAGGCTTCTTTTGAATAACAGTGTAAAAGAATTTAACTAATTAACATGTTTAATATTCTGAGTGTCATGCCACATGTTAAATAAGTGTAAAGAATTCCCTTTTAGGCATTTGGGCAAAACAGCAATACTTGCCTGTGTGTGGGGAAGCTTTGTGATCACTAGGTTTTGAGACAGACTGAACATGTGCTACAGCAAGGCCCAGGTGTGAGAAATATGTGACAATTTAAAACAAAACTCCAGTATTTTTTTACTTAAGCAACCTAAAGATCCAAAGAGAGATGCACATGTACCTAAATAAAAAAAAAAATTCTGCAGTTTTTTTTTTGTTTGTTTAATGTTCACTTTCACTTTTGCTTTCTACCCAACACAACTGTAGAAACAAACTGTCTACATTTTATAGGTATACTTTTTTATGTTGTCGGGAATTATTAATAACATTGCAAGCCAGGTCAATTGGATAAAACAAGACATTTTATTTCAGTATATGCTGTAGCTGTTGCTTGGTTGCTAGTTTTAGCACTCAAGCCATCACAGTATAGCAGAAGCCATTATTTACTGCATTAGCCATGCCCATTTCTTCCCGTGGACTCCTCAATCATCACCTGAACGTTAGCTGTGATAAAGTCCACAAAACTCACTACATGTTGAAGATCCTTCCATTGTTTGTTTTTCACACTCCTGTCTCCTCACTCTGCGCATGCATAGTGTATGGGATGAAGCATCCCGCCCACACCACACAAAACCCCCATCTCCATAATTGAGCCTTGCTGCTCACTTCACTAATTTGCACGACTCCACTCTTTCTAGTAGTGACCCAGCAGAGTGCTAGCGGTAGGTGAAGGTGATGGTTTGTCACAGAGAGAATGGCTTGGCTGTGCACAATATGTTAATTGGCCGGCTCTAACTGACAGGTTCAGTAAAGGTCATCTGGCGTCGAACATGCGGTGGGTATGGGTGTCCCTCATCAGACAATGCAGCTTAGGCAATTCTGAGTTTGTCACAGGCAGGGCCTTTTATTTCTGTACTCCTGATGAGCACACACAAAGACACACACAATCACAAATATACACAAACACATACCCACGCACACACACACACACACACACACACACACACACACACACACAGAGAAACACACACGTGCACATACACACACAACACACAGACACAGACACACACACACACACACACACACACACACACACACACACACGCACACACACACACAGGGAAGTATGCTTTGCAGGCAGACTGTCAAAACAACTTCAGGTGCCTCCACAACCAGTGAACTCTGTCTGTTGTTTACACTGCCAGTGCGCCTGGCCATGATAACCCGCTGCAGCTAGGCCACATACAAATTATTGTGGTGGCTCATGTAGGCTTCAGGGATGGCTACAGTGCTACACGAATGTTGTTGTTGGGATGTAACTAAGTACAAAAATAACCTTTTCTTATGTATCATCTTACATCCTATTTCAGTATTTCACATATGATATGGTAAACCTTCTAAAATGTTGTCTTACAAAATATGGTAACTCTTCTACAAATTATGTCGGACAAAAGGAGATGTTTTACAAAATATGGTAAAGCTTCTATCTTTTCAAAAAAGAAAGCTGGGCGTTGGTAGTAAAACACCTTCCCACGCATGCATGCTTGCGTAGCACCATCCACCTTCTGTTTGTCAGGCCAGAGGAAAGAGAAAAGCGACCCAGGGCCTGATGAGCTAAATCCCCCTGGAGGCTGCCAGCTCTTCCCCTGTGGATGAACTATGGTCTTGGGTCCCCAGGACATTAGGAAGACCCCAATAACTCACCTGCAACGCTTCCCTCTGGCCTTCAGGAGCGCTCGTATCTATATCTCCCCACCGATCAATAACGCCACAGCACCCGTGGGCCCCGGCAATAAATGGGTTCAATGCTGGCTTATATTTCAACACCTATGGCCAGGGTGAGATGGGGGCTTGGGGCAGGTGGGAGGAAAGGACAGCCACCACCCCTTCTGTTGCTTTGAACCGTCTCACCCAGACAGATCCTTGGCTGTTATGATGCAGAGGAGTGGACAAGAGAGGGATTGCTGCGGCTTGCTGAGGTGTTTGGTCAGTAGGAACAGGAACAGTGCCCTTTGGAACCAAAGGTGTGGTATTCATCATGAGGACAGGCACATTACGCATTGTGGCGAAGGTATACAGTACTGTATGTGGGATATCCTGTCCCTACATATACAATGTTGAGGTTTCCAAGACCTTTAAATGACTGTTATGACCATAATAAGCAAAATAAATGCACAACTCAATTGCTACAGTAGGGAACTAACAGCATTTTGACTGAGCGCATTGAACATAGCCAGGGAGAGACATGAGCACAATGCATGTCTTAATTAATGGTCATCAAAAGGCATTTTTTGTTTCATCATCTCTTTCTTACATCTGGTGTTCCAATTCTTGCAATTCTTAACATGAATTTGCACATAATTTATGGACAAAGTTAACTATAGCGCAGTTTGGAAGAAAAACTGCTTAAAGGAGGTCTGTAAATTTAGGAAACTTGCAAACATATTAGTCACTGTGTATATTCTCTGTCAAGAAAACATGGTAATAGGGTGCAAGAGATGAGGAAGACCATCTCTCTTTCTCTCTTTGCCTGGCTGGCATCACACGTGGTCTTGACCTTCTGCATCTTCCTGCTCAGAAAATTCTAGTGTCCTAACAGAATAAGACACAAGGACAATATATATATTTATGTATTTAAACCTGCAACATGCTCAAGGATTTTCATGCTGTCTTCTGTCAGCTTTTATAAAGAATTCTGCTCTGTATTACAGTGGTATAATTTGTGTGTGGGTCTACACACTGTAGGAATGCATAAACAGTCATGTAGTCATTCCTTCCTTGTGTGTTAACCTCATCTCACTTTGTCCACTGTGACTTACATTAGCTGTCAAAGCACAAGTCATAGACAGAGGTGTGTGGAGTGAATATGTGCCTCGGTGTCACAGGTTTTCAATCAAGTCTCTGCACAGAAATCTTATTTTCCATCTTTTATGCTCAAGTCCAACCTATTTCAAAACGGACCTACTTCCCATTTAGAGTTTCAAGGCCCTGGGACAAACATAACCTTTAGTGGTCAAAATCAGGTATGTCAAAAGGAAGAAAAACATTTTTGTCCGTATTGCAGTTGCACAAATTAAAATAGTCTGTGTGCAATTAAATGTCCTTGATAATATGAAGATATTTGAAATGTTTCACTTTGTCTCTGATTTCCAATGTGTTTCTGTCATTTCAGTGTCTATGCACCAAGACCCTGTCTTCAACAGAGTTGTGTCAGCTTCCATCCTCTGGTGCGGTTAGGAGAGGATGCAAACAAGGTGTCTGTGTAGGAATCCACACATCCACCCACTTTCCACTTCACACCTAATCTTACTTTCATCCCAGTCGTCGAAAACATCCAATTACCATGTCTACACCAGACTAACCCCACACCACATCACTCCACATCACACCACACCACATCACGTCACAGAGCGGTGGCAGAATGCACATAAAAAGCTCTTTATACAGTCACATCAGATGAGCAGAGCTGGGGAGAAAGCTGATAATTGATACACAGAGGAAGCTCCCTAGCCATGTTAGTGCGGCTGCCTTTTGTGTCTCCCCCTCCCCAGGGAATACATGCCACTGGCCTGGTACACCACAGTGTTCTCAGGTTTTACAACAGTGCCCCTTTATAAAGCTTTTCACTTACTTTCCTGTGTGTGTGTGTGTGTGTGTGTGTGTGTGTGTGTGTTTTCTCTCACACTCACAAACAGACTGATATATTTAAACTTATTTTTATACGGTGTTGCTCATTTCACCTAAAGTAGCAACCAAGTTAGCATAACCAAAGATCACAAGGAGTGGCAGTTTATTGAACAAAAAAATTTGCTTGTGAAAAAAAATCATTTCTAATATGAGTACACACACACACACACACACACACACACACACACACACACACACAGACAAATGAAAACTAAGAAAGACAGAAAATGTGCAAATGTACCACTTCAAATTCTTAATTACTTTTAAGTGGAGAGAACAATAATGTTTCAGTAATCATAATAATGATGTTGATAATGAATCAGCAATTCAGCAAAGTTGCAATGAATTAACTGCAACACAAAGGAGATAAAGCACAAACACATTGCTTTACCACTATTTTTATCCCATCAATAAACAAATAATACTGAGAAAAACAATGGATTGAATTACACACAATTTAATAACACATCACACCAAAACAGAATATTTAGGCATATTTAAGCTGTATTTGAAAACCGCCATTGGAGAGTGATTAGATTTGGGGTGGCACAAATGTACACATTTTTTAAAGGAAAGAAGCTAGCTACAGCATTATGGATAGAGAAAAAAAGTTTTGTTTTATTATTTTAATTAGACACAACCATTTCATCGTTCAACTTGTGTATTCCCTTCTCACTACTTTCCTTGATGAAATGGAATAAGATGCAGGTTGATAATATGATTTTGCTTGATATTTTCTACTTAGCACGGTTAGCCTACTGTGCTGTGCACTATAAAACAATAACTTGTGGCAACTGGTACTTCCTTTATCCCACAGGCATGTTTTCACTTCAAGATGGCACGAAAGCTACTCCATACACAAGTAGACAGGTCTCTTCCTGGCAAAAACAATATTCTGGAGCTAATAAAGCAGCCCTGAATCTGTCTGTCTAGCTGTCCGTCAGTGCTCAGCCGCCGTGACTTCCCCTTCTGTCTGTAAACTCCTACTTTGGCCTGGCAACAGATTAGAAATGTGCACCCACATCTCAGGAGAGATGCACAGGCAGGGATCAAGTTTCTCGGCTTCTCCCCAGACGGTTTCCAACAGCAAACACACACACACACACACACACAGATTTAGAGGGAGAGAGAAAGAGAGGGAGAGAGAGAGGGAGAGAGAGAGAGAGAGAGAGAGAGACAGAGACAGAGACAGAGACAGAGAGAGAGAAATCCTCTGCCTCCAAGATGCTTGCTTGACTCTAATCCAGAGGACCACAAAAAACAGGGAGCTAGTATTAGAGCTAGTACACACAGCAGCAGCCAGTACCTAACCTGGTATAGAATTGAAATACTGGATTGCGTAATAGTCAGTAGTGCTACCTTAATTAAACGCGAAGAATCGACCATTTTGTTGTGAAGACTGTAATGTTTGGGATGGTTTATGTTCTCACCAGAGCTGTTGATGACATCCAGAGGGAGGATAGATAGCTAAACATAGATTGAAATCATAGGCTACTTATCACCAATGACAAACCTGAAGTGAGTAGAATTATTCATACTTCTTTGTGTTTTGTTTAAAGTTTTTTTTCAAGGTTCTGAAATAAATGAGTTGGTAGAAATGTGAAATAATGCAGCAGAAAAAGATCTGTTTTGTTTTGAACAATGTTTGTGTCAGTGCTATTCCACTTGTGCTTGAAATATCTGTACATTAAAGAGCCTATCTGTGTGCACGATAGAGCATGCAAGTTTGTTTGTTGTTTTTAGAGCAATATTACCTCCATTACTGTAAGTGAAGTAGAAGAACTGAAATAACTTAAAACTTGGTTTTAGACTTTCTTTGTAACCTATGTTGAGTATAGATGGGGTTCAGTCCTGCATTAGCCCAGATGTGGACAATCAACTTGCACAACGTTGTTTTAAGAAGATGATGTGAAACGAAGTGCATTAAAATCTGGGATGCTAATTAAAATGGTAGACTTAAGACTACTCAGCCATAGGACCTTGACCGCTAGGGACAGATACAATGGCCAGTTGCCATTCATTTTCAATGACAGTGGGCTTTTGACAGCTACACACAATATGTATCCAAGCAGGTGGGCAAATAATTGAGGAAAAGTCTATTCTGTGCATGTTTTGAACATGAGTGTGACAATGTTTTACCATAAATACTGATGGAGTAGGCTACTACAGGAACACCTGGTTTAAGACTGTTAAAATGCATGTAGAAGAAGATCCAGAGTTTGTGTGTGCGGGGGTCCGGATGGGGAGGTATCACATAACAGGGAGAGAGTTCAGCATCCTGACAGCTTGGTAGATGAAGCTGTCTCTCAGTCTGTTAGTCCTGGCCCAGAGGCTCTTTAGTCTCCTTTCTGATGGCAGCAGACTGAAGAAGCTGTTGGACAGGTGGGTGGGATAACCTGCAATGCAGAGGGCTTCACAGGTAAGGCGGGTGCGGTAGATGTCCTGAAAGGGATGGGAAATACATTCCCATGATGCTCTGAGCTGCTCTCACTACCCAATGTAGCTTTTTCAGCAGGACATGGTGCAGGTACCATGCCACAGTGATGCAGCTGGTCAGGATGCTGTATATGGTGCCTCTGTAGAAGCTGCTCATGATTGAGCTGGGTCTCTGGTTCTCCTTAGTTTGCGGAGCAAAGTAACCATGATTGCTGGCCAGTGATTTAACTAGGCAGCAAGTGTGGCATGTAACACTAGCCTGGTTGTCGCACCAAGCTCATAGACAGAGCTTAGTCTGGCAAAGATCCCATAGAGAGGATAGCGTATCCCCCCGTCCCCTACACGCATGGTTACAAATGAATAGCTCTATACTTTAAAACAAAGTTTTTGTTATGGAATGATTGTCCATCTGTCATTTTGTTATGATGGCTAGCATAAATGCATACTGATTAATATGTATAATTAGTGATTATTCCTTGATGCCCTTAACTGTTAAAAAAATATTAGCATGGAAAGTGATCTATTACTGTGTGCCTATTTGACTCATTAATCATCATCCTAATTAAACCTCATTATAAGTATCTGAGCTGTGTTGATATAGCAAAATATCCAAGCTTAAAATGAATGAACAGAAATGTCTTCCACAAAAAAGAAAACAGAATTATTAATGGCTCTCCAAACTGCAGTGGTCCCATTGTTTAAAAAAAAGAAGACGTGGGTGACCATCATCACCAAACCCATTATAATATAAAATATCACACTTAAAGTCATCCTTCTTGTAGTGTGCCCAATTTATCTGTCCATTAAACTTCAATTTAAAAGGGTAATGGCATCTAAACACATATTAGAATTTCTATTAGAGACAAAAAATTACATACCCCACCAAATTTCTCTACCACAACATTGTAGAATGTTCAACATTGGCTCATTTTGGAGGACATATTAGGCTGGTTTTAAATTTTGTTTTTTTAATTGCTTAGTTTTAGACTATGTGCATCTCAACAATTGCACCTTGGGTGATTACATTGTACATGGACAGATGATACATCATTACATTACATTGCATGTAGTTGATGCCAAATGCAGAGAGTGACTTACAGTAAATTAGGTACAGGAGCAGTTCCCCTGGCCTGGACCAACTTGGGGTTAGGTGCACGTCAGCCATGGATGCGGGTACAGGAGAGCACTAGTTGTTCACTCTCCCACCCACATTTTTCCTACTGGTACAGGATTTCCTTGGATCCCAAGACCAAGTGCTTTGGCCACAGCCGCCAACATCACTGTTTACAATCGTGCTCCAGAAGTACAACCGGACATAGTACTGCCAATGTGTGTCCAGATTGGCATACTCTGTATGGCACATCCATGATATATTGTGGGATACAACAGATTACATCCCATTTTCAGTACATGATACAAAATCAAATAAATTCCAAACCATATTGTGTCATGCTGGTTTTATCACTTACGGCACAATTTAAAAAACAGTGGAAAAAGGTTCAATTTTCTAGTATTTGTAAAACTGTAGTGGAAGCTGTGAGAAAAGACCTATTTTCTCATAGATCAGTAAAAGTTGGAAAAAAAGAAAACTCCAACATCCAATGCAAAAATATTAAGCATCTGTGTTGTTCACTACACACTGCTGTGCATCAATAATTCTCCATTTGGGGTTTCCTGAGCATTGGGAGCAGCAAAATAGTTAGCTAAAAAAATGTGAAATTGCGCTCAAAAAGATATGAGAAACTTTGTTGTAATACTTTGTTGCATCGTATAAGTTGGTCATGTCTTATTAACTCTAAACCTAAAAAAAAAATAATTAATTACCTGACTCCTGAGTCTGTTTGTAGTTGTAAAATAGTGCTGGATATCAGCTGGCATAGATAAATATTTGACCCAGATCAGGGACCGTGTTTGCGAGCCAAAACAGTTACATCCAGTTTGGTTTCATTGAAAGCAGTGATGGTACTAGCCCACAATGTGACAATATGTGACATGCTAGCTAACAAAGCAGTGAAGTCAGCAGTTAAAGCTGCATCATGGATGTTCATAGTATTTAGTTGCATCATAAAAAAATATACACAGACCTTTGTAATCTGGGATCTCAACACTGGGATCACTACATGTAAGCAGGCACATAGAATTTGCACAGGACCTGGTACCTCCAATAGTAGTTGAAATGTGTGGGACAAGTCAGAGGCATATGTAGTCTTGTATGATTGGACAACTTTGGATGGGCATGATATACTGGGCATGACTTACAGTATATCATGCTGAGGCAAGATGGATGGGGTATATGAACTATATGCAGTAAGATGTCAGAATTTATAGCAGACAAGCCTGACATTGCAGAGACTTTTTTCTCACCTAGGATACAGTATGTTGTGAAACTGGCATATGTTGTTGACATATTGAGTGCACTCAGTATCCTCAATCTCTCAATTCAAGAGCAACATACAGTACATCTGGCCTAGAAGTCAAATTGAAAAGTACTGTGTTCATAAAGAACAGCAAGTTGTGGTGGAGAAGAGTGTGGAACAAAGTAACTGACACATTCCCCCAAATGACCGAGATTCTCCACACAAACAACCTGTCTGTCGTTGTGGTGGAAGAGCTGTTACCTTACTGCACTAAGCAAGCACATCAGCTTACTTCTCCACTGTAAACAAAGATTCTTGGGACAGGGGGAAGGGAGGTATCTGTTTGATATTTAAACAATGTGGTATTTACATAACTGCTATAAGAATACAGACGCTTTTGCATTTAAGAGCACAAAAGGGAGAACATATAGGCTGGGTAAGGATTGCGAGGGATGGAATATATTCTGACCGTGACTCATTTAATCACTGAAAAGAGAACTGAATGAGCTTTCATTTGCATGATTTTTAATTGTTGTAACCTGAATGACTGAAGAGATATAATCACTTAAAAAATCCTTTTTTTCCATCTACCCTTTATACTGCTGTATTGTGTTTACAGATCTTAATTAAAAAGCAGTCCTCCTTGATCATTTTCTCACTCGCTTTCTCTCTCTCTCCCCCCTCTCTCTCTCTCATACACACAATCAATCTTAGCTCAGAACTTAAGTCATGAATTGAATGCCTTTGATGAAATCCTCACCGAGACACAGATTAAAACCCTTCTGAAAAGAAAGGTGTTTCATTTCAGCGCCACATTCACACGGAATTGCACACAGTAGGAACATGCCAAAGGACACTCCAATTGATTGACTATAGGCTGTCCATCTATATGCCATCAGATATAAAAAGCCTGATGATTGCTTTGTGTCTCGAAAGGAATTCTGATCCTATATGGCAGCCAGCTGTGCAGCCAGACATTGAAACATCCCATGAGTGCCAAGTCCAGATGTTATACACAAATATGTATTACACAATCACCACTTTAGCATGCCTTGGGAATGCAGTGTCAGCTTTCACATTTTCTACATAAACAATTTGTGAAATGTGCAAAAATTCAAACAGCTCCTTATCAGCTGGTGCCAAACAGGTGCTGAAGGGCACTCTTGAGAAAATGCAAAAACATTTGGTCATAGTGACACAAGTACATGTGGTTCCTTTACTAGCGATAACATCTAATCTGTTGATCTTATAGGGTGTATTTTAGAAACATCATTTTAAGGTTAAGAAAAACTCATTAGTTTATTTAAAGGGATGCCTTTTATATCTGTTGTTGTATTGAGGAAACGTTTTGAATACATGGAAATTCTCTGTTTTTTTCACAACACCTTTTGTTGTCAGACTCCCCATCACTTCTTAAAACAAACAAAAAAATAACTTAATAAGAGGAATCGTTGTCTTCTTACATTTCTGTGGGGAGCAAAAGTTTCACAATAAATGTGGGGAAAGAAAAAAAAGAGCATTTAATAAGTGCAAAGTTTACTGAGGATAAAGAAGAGTCTGTGATGCTTTTATCACTGAAAGAAGAAGATGGTCCTTGAGTACTTGATAATGGTCAAAAATGTGTGTGCAAAATGTACTTTTAAAATCAGTGCTCGATAATCACTTGTATTTCTCTCTGGGAAGCCTTTGAATTACCAAAACACCTCCCAAAGCTGGTCGAAAAGCACAGGGTAATTTGCTGCGCAATTTTCACAGAGGTTTTGGAAGACACACACACAGACAAACTTAGTCTGTGAAGAGTTAATATCAGTGCAACATCTGTGATACATAAATTTCCCAAACGTCCACAGCGAACACCAATCCCATCTGAAAAGACTTTGTAAAATGTTATTAAAGCTATTTTCCTGTTTCTTATTTTTTTCCCCTCTTATTTGGTTGAGACACATCCTCGATGGAGAGGGTCTTCTCGTGGGTCATTAGGAACCACTTCCTGGAAATCCTTTCATCCCACGAATGCACAACTTCTAATTAAAACAGTGCTCACTAGCCCACAGTCTCTGTAGAGGTTCGTCATCATTATTTTTTCATTGAATGCAGCAGGGATGTGTAAACTGGGCCATATTACACTGACAGAAGAGTTACTGGTGTATGACATGAATAAGCTCTTGAGTGTGTGAATGATGCATGCTGAATTACTGTGGTAATGTTTTCTAATATTGTTCTTAACACTCATTGATCACAGAAAAACTTTTTTTCCAACACATTGTCTAAGGACATCTTTAAAAATTCAACCAGAAAAAACTGTCACTAAAACACACACGCAAACACACACAGACACACACTAACAGCTAATATATCGTTAATGAAGCAGCACATTTTAACCTTTGAATACAAATCTGATGTGGCCTCATCTAATTTTATATTAAAAGAAAAATGAACTTGTGAGTCAAACACACTGCATTCCCTAAGCACCAAACAGACTGCATTTCTGCACCAACGGCCTGGTAAAGAAATGGATCTTAAGGGTTTTATAACACATTAATTACACTAGAATAATTATGAACATAAGAAAATAACGTCTTTTGAAAGGGAAGTTTGTAAAGCTGCCATGCATGCATTATTGTTTTTTTACAGCAACATACTATGATGATTTCAAAAGCTCTGGCATCCACCCCTATCCCCCAAGACTTGCATTTGCTAATCAGTGTAAGAACTTGTGAATCTGCGGATCTCAATAGGCACACTATTGAGTTTTATGTTTTTCTTACACCTTAAACACATCAGTGTAGGTACTCATGGATCCAGACATGTATCTGTTCCCTGGCTCCAAATCTTAACCCCGCTATTCCACACGATAAAACAGACAGAAAAAGTGAGAAAAGGATAATGTACAGTTAAATCATCATTAAACCAACCACAGAGGGATGCAGGACCCCAACAAGTGGTAGATGAACTTTAAACTGTTGTCAACTGCTAGTTTTCTGTGGCCGTTTGGCTGACACTGCTTAGTGTGTTTGAGGCATCATCATGCTCCCATTAGACACACAGCAGCAATATCAAGTGCATCTCAACCTTGCCACTAACATCATTATATGTCAGCGGCTGGCAAACAGCCAAAGGCAATAAGGAAAAGGGACATCCCTGAATCCTATTGATTGCAGCAGGATTTGATTAAACAGGACATGGCACATTCTTGACTGAAGGTACCAGCATGAAGATATCCGTCTCCTCCCTGAGACATGTCATGGCGGGTTATCCATATAGAAAGTCATCCCAATGCTAAAGTGTAAGATATCTGTTCATAAAGAAAATATATGGTAATCGATATGGGATGGTAAGGCAGCCTTAATATGCCTCCTAAACCCTAGTACTAGTTTGTAGGCCTTTTGTCTGAACAAATGTTACTCAACTGGGAGGAAGGTCTGTAAAGTATATAAAGTTAATTTCAGAATGATATTATTCATGGTCTATAAATAAAACTATACCTTAAACACACTTGTACTGCTTTGCTGTAGCTCAATTTCTATGCCCCTAAGCTACAACACAGCTGCCTCCGCGTTGTTTTTTTTTTTTTTTCAGAACAATTGTCCATAGACTGTAAGCCACATCAATCCTTCCACAATGTACACTTACCCACAATGCTTCACTACAGGCTTTCACGCTGAACCAGTCAACCATACGCCCTGGTTGGTGACTACTTAAACATGTGGTTTCCTGTTGCTTGGCTATCAAGGCCCAGATGTGCTTCTTTTACCCAGCCATTACTAATTAATGTTGCAAACTGGCAGACAGAGAGGTGAGATGAGATGGAGAGGGGGAATTTATCCCTGACATAATATAAAATGAATCTGTGTTGATGAAATGCATGTTCACGTATAAACATGAAACATACCAAACAGAAGTCATTTTAACCAAGATGTGTCACTTTCATAGTGGCCTCTACCATTGTTTCTACTTCTGTCTTAGAAGCATGGAAGCAATAGAGGAAAGGTAGGGAAAAGCTGTTCTGATTGGATGCAGTGAAGAAAATGATATTCTTACAAATACATAGGTTTTAACAGCGTTTTGAGGTGATTTGTCAATGTTATTAATATACAGAGTTTTACTGCCTCTTGCTGATAGTTTAGAGACAAAGCCCCAGGCCACTTACTCTGTTGTTCTATTCAGTCACTGGTTCAAATCCCCATACACACCTGGCAACACAGCCTACATTCTTTAATACAAACACTACTAATGGAAACATGTTAAGCTGAGTAACTGTGGAATGTAGTTGCTTTCAGTCATGGATTCCCATTCCAGTATACCAGTAAAATTCACATTTCTTCTTAATACCTGTACAGCTGTATTACAGTTACCTCTACAAACCAACTGAGTTTCACTGTGTTTGTACTGCAGGATTACGAGATATTGGCACTTTCCAGCCAAAGATCTACTGCAAGTTTTTCCATGGGTGGCATCAACCCTTGAAATAATGCTTGTACTTTGGCTTGAGAGCTGTAGTAGGAACTACACAACTTTGAATTTTTCAAAGTATGTTTGCTACTAAGGTTTTGAGAAATGTGTAGGAGGTTTCCCACTACCATAGTACTTTCAAAGTTTCTCACTACCACACTACTACCATATAGGCTTCGAGAAATGCAAGGAAGCCTTTGGAGCACTCTTTACATGGTCAAAAAAATAAACAAATAATAATAACACTGCACTGCACCAGCATTGTAAGGATAATGGGAAAAATCTATCAATGATTGGTGTTTTTGTAATCAGATCACTAAGTTACTTACTGAGCAAGAGCAAAGCTGTAGTGTTTCGACAGCTTTTATTCATTTGGTTTGCAGTTAACACAAGGGATGTGTTTTGACAGATCAATGTACAGTATATATATGTAGGACACAGAACAACTTCTAGAAAATGT
This sequence comes from Setipinna tenuifilis, assembly GCA_030347295.1. Lineage (NCBI taxonomy): Eukaryota > Metazoa > Chordata > Actinopteri > Clupeiformes > Engraulidae > Setipinna > Setipinna tenuifilis. The sequence continues at coordinate 21,825,724 of CM059285.1, forward strand.
ATGAGATTGCTAAAAAAAAACAAAAAAACAAATGAAGTGGACATCAAGTGAAGGAAACTCAGCAGATGGAAATAGGCAGAATGCTTTGTGAGTGCCTTGAATAGTGCTGTAAAAATGTAGTGTGTTGTTGGCGAAAATGTGTTTTTGTCAAATGATAAAGCTTTGCCACCAGCTGTGCCTATTGGACCCAATTTATTAATCCAAAATTCCCTCACAGAAAAATAAAGAAAAGAGCAGATGGGACACTTGACTTCAGACATTATAAACCCTTTAACTAACCCTCTCCTTCTACATATGATTCTCTTGGTACTTTTTCACTTTACTTTTGTACCTTCTCTTATCATTTCCACAGAGACAATTGTAACAAGAAAATAATTATCTCTACTCAAAAGAGGAAAAGAATAACAGATTAGAAGTGGTGAGTTAATTTGCCATGAGAACAGGGTGGAAACAAAGGCCCTTACATGCGCTTTAGTGAGGATCATTTGTTCTAAACCACACTGGTGGTTATTCTTCAGTTCCCCTCTGCTCCAGATGCCATTTGCAGCACCAGAGCTGCACAGATGACAAGAGTTATCCTAAATGAGGTCTTGTAGCCCACTGAAAGGGTCTACAAGATTTGTTGGAGGAGCAAAAGTAGCAGTAAGTGAATTGAATAGTACAGCATGCAAATGTATTTTTGGCATGGCTAAAAACTATGTATAAAGTAGCCTATGGTTTGTCATTAGTAAGAAAGCCAGCGCCCAAATGTACAATGTATTAACCTGTTCAGAAGTAGTATACATTGGCATGACTATTGCATTTTCTGTGCTACAAAGACCTACTTAGCTTTTTGGCAGTGCACTGCAAACCTCCCTTACATTTAAATTTTTCAGTGCTTACAGTCCGCATGGATATTGTCCACCTGCTCTTTTTTAGTATTCTTCCTGAGGTTGAAGCGCAAATTTTAGAGAATTTCAGAGTAATGTCCTGTTATTTCAGCACCAAAGCAGTGTTATTCAAGTTTAGATAAATGTTTGGTCTATATCAAACATACCAAATGGCCCTCTAAATAACACACACACGCACACGCACATGCACACACACACACGCACACACACAGATAAGCACACATACCGTTCCTTGATTAGGCCAGTGTGGTCTTACATGCTGGACAGCTGGATTCAAACACCAATTTTATCATTAGCACAATTTCTGTGTTCATGCATTTTTCATTAGCCTCATTATGTGGAAGTGCATCCTGGGAGGCAGATTGCTATGGATTCATTTGCAAGTAGAATAACGAAGCAAAAAAGACATATCTTTATTTTCATTTTCCATGTGTAACTTGGCTACGAAAGTGTGAACATATTATTCCTTGTAGGAAAACATAGGAGTAAAATGTTGATGAGGTTATACAGGGGTTGACCAGGGATATACGAGGGCTAATTATGCTCTAAGGACTTTGTCACTGACATAATTACAATGTCAAGGTTATGAAGACTGTACCCCAGAGTGAGGGCCTCATCTAGGCCACATTAGGCCTCTTTTCCCCTTTCCACCACACAATGCAATTAGTCATTATCACATTCCTGCAAGTCAAAATATTTATTGTGACATGCAAACAGGGAGTGTGGTGTCCTGGTCGCCTCCGTTGGTCATAATGTGTGGGGCTGTGCTCAGTGCAACATCAGCAGACAAAGCTGCATGTTGAACATGACTAAAATTGTTTATCCTTTAAGCTGCGTTGGATAAAGATGTCTCCTACATACCAGTTACTTTAACTGCTTTAAATAGCCTATAATACTAGACCACATAATATATAGTTCTGAAAGAAATTTGCATATGGGGTTAAACATATCTGTCTTTACACTGCACACCATTGGATGGCTGCCAGACATTGAATTAACACTAAGAATAAGACGAGTGATGCACACAGACCCGGGGGAAATCATAGAATGTAATTGTATGACTCACTCACACACAATCCTGCCAGAGGCGGTTCTGACACTCGACTGGCTCAGGCCTGCATGTTTTCCAACACATCTTTACTCACTGCAGTCTTCTGTCCTTGTCTGTCGAGTTGCCATGCACCTCTCATAGCTCTATTAACTGTGAATGACATAGATCACAATGTAGCTCATGGTGTGATGATAACTATCAGTCACCTCAACTGTCACAGATCTCCTTTTTGGCATTGGAGATGTGTCAATGTCATTTTAATGTCATTAATTCTCTCTTATCTTCAAACAGCTGCCAGAGGTGTGGAAGGAAATACAATGTAAAATTTCAGGTTCCTGTCACACTCTGACATGAGGCAGCAAATGTGATGGACACTGATGGATTCAGCTCCAACATTAAGGCACTAAAAGTAGATTAGAGGACTTAAAAGTGTCTCACATAACTGCAGTTAAGCTTTTTTGTAGCTGAGGGCAGACTGAAGGTCTTAACAAATAGTGCAGAAGCAAAATTTGAAAAGGACTTCACACAAACGGTGTACTTGGCTGAATGAGTAGATCACAAACTCATCAGTGTCAGTTCTGTATATTATCTATCATTTGTGCACAAGGTAAATAAAGGATTTTCATGTCCTGGGATTGCTGGACAAAATCTAGATTAGCAAAACAATCAGTGGGCAAGTTCAAATGCTCTGGACAAGCCGTATGGAAAACTAACCACATTTGATTCGTCCCATCAGAATTTCTAGTCAGGGAGTCAGCAGCCACACCAGTGCACGCTCTGTCTATCCTAAATTGCTACCTGGATTGGAAGCTTTTTAGGAAAATCAAGTTGCTGCTGGAAATAGTATTGGCACGGGGTTAGTAGGTGGCACTCCCCCCTTTCATTAAAGACGAATCCCACTGCAGTGATGAAGCCACTGTTCATTAGGAGATACCGTCTTTCAGATGAGACATTAAACACAAGTCCTGACTGAGGTTTTTATAAGACCACATTACAGTTACACTTTCACAGCAAAGGGTGGAGGCCTCGCTGGTGACCTGGCTAGATTCACAACTCTGCTGATTCAATCTGGCCCCTCTAATCATTCCCCAATGTTATTTGTGACCTGACTCATCCATCCCCTCACTCTACACCTGGTGGGGTGGAGCTTGTGTATGCTGAGCTTTTTGGCACATGGTGCTTGCTGTACATCACCCAAGTGGGGGCTATACACGGGTTGTAGTTAGCAAGGTCCCTTTTTCACGGTGAAGGGCATTGTGTGCCTTGAAAAGTGCTATAAAGTTGCAGTGCGGCGTTGTTCAGTCATGAGTTTTCTTATTTAATGCATGGCAGTCTCAATTTTTTAGTGCACTATTTGCCTGTTATAGTTGAAGGGAGACACTGCATTTTCACCTACTGGCAGGTTATCTTATAAAGTAAGCTGACAGTAGTGACTGGTGTCAGAAATGTAGTCACAAGCTAAATGCACGTCATTCTGAGCACAAGTTCATGATGTATCAAGTTTAAGAGGTAGTCAATTCACAGTAAGACCTGATTGTTCTTCCTTGTTTTACACACACACACACACACACACACACACACACACACACATTAAATTACATGCTCTGTCACTATTATTTGTAACACTAAGAAACTAAAACTGAAGACATTTCCAGTGATGACCTTCTAGTCCCCCCTTTCCTCCCACATTCCTTGCAAAACTAACTGAACAAGCATTTCTCATCTTAATTATGAATTTCCTTTTTTATGTCTCGCTATGCCACTCTGTGCTAATAAATCAACTACTCAATCCAATCTAACAAAAACAGACATCATCACACAGTCTTCATTATTTAAGCAGTGTAGCTACCAAGTAAGTAACAAAAGTGTCTGTGTGTTTGTGTGTGTGTGTGTGTGTGGGGGGGGAGTGGGGGGTACTTAAGTACTTAAGAAATGTCTCTTGTTCAATCCCAAACCCTCCCAAAAAAGACTAAACTAGTACAGAGGTTATGTGGAAAAGGCCTGTGATCACACACACACACACACACACACACACACACACACACACACACACACACACACACAAACACACACACACACACACACACACACACACACACACACATACAGATGAGAAAAGAAAGGAAATAAAACTGACGAAACTGTGCCAGCTGAGACTGGACCTGAGATGTGTGAAGGATTCAGTGCTGAGAATTTGGAGATTTTTTTTTTATCTGTCATCAGCAGGCTAAGAACATGTATGCCTCCACACCTTTGCACAAAAAAAAATGTGGAAACACACAAAAAAACCTGTTGGGAGGTTTTTACATGTACATGTTATGCTTGCGCATCCATTCTTTGAAATGTAAAGCAGTCACAAGCAAGACTTACAGTTTTTTGAGGAGATTTCTTTAAATTTGACGAAGGAACATGACTCTTACACTCCAGTGTGTTAGACTGGCTGCTGAGCGATGGTAGTGAATGTATTTTGATTGGTATCGCTGCACTGAAGTAAGGCTCTTTTCCTCATTTGAAAAAGAGTGAGTGGCCTCCCTCCGTCCAGCACGATAAGCCTCTTCATTAGGATTGCTGCAGTGATGCACCAGCATGAAGTCTCCAGATGCCCGCAGTATGTTCGAGATAAAACACGCATCTGTCACCGTGGACGTGGAGCTCCAACTTAGTCACAGTTGGAGATTAGTTAGATAGGAACAGCATCAGCAGAAAGGAAAGGCCCTTGAGGGAACAAACTTTAGCAACACAAACAAGAAAATGTTGAGAGTAGTTGCAGGCACTTGAGTTTCTTCACTGGCGTTTCCAACTATCCAATTTTAGCAAACAGTGAACAAAGTAAAAGAAGAGTGACAGTAATAACGCTGTTGAAAATGACTCTTAATCCAATTAAGTCATCTCGTTGCTTTGACCAAGTTCATTCAACCTTATGCGTCACATTTTTTATTTAGAAACCCGATACTACGCATCAACAAAACTCAAAGTCACAATGTCACATCTCGGCACCTGTTCCTTCTTTCGATTTATCACTCTTCATCAGTATGTCTTCTCAAACCCACTGCCATAATACTTCTTTTTTTTTTTGTATTGCACGTCCCTTTGGAAAAAAAAACAAAGATAAACATAATCTATTCCTTTCCGTTTTAATCAGGACAAAATGTCTCAGCAGGCCTGACACAGAGGACAACACAGTCTGTGCTTAAATTGTAGGAATAGTCATTTGAGTGTCTGCCTTGTCCATTTACACCAGCAACGTTTCAGGGGGTAGTTTTTGAATCACAAGAACAAAGAAATATATCTTTTCAGCCAGGTCTGATTCCCAGTTGGGTCTCCACCCCCAGCTGTTTTCACTGGGTAATTATTGAAGCACTGAGTCACAGGACTTTTTCCTGGTGTGAAGAGATGATGAGAACGATATTAAATCATCTCTGAGAGACTGTTTTCTGTTTCTTTTATACTTTTTGATTCCACTGCTAGCCAACCAAGGGAGGTGTAAATTAAACATGTTCCTCCACGCAAGGGCCCCAGCCTATTTGTGAGTTCAGCAGCCGCACAGAATCGATGCAATGCGAATGCTACTGATACACACAGGGAAGACCCGGAGAGCACTGGAGAGCAAACAATGATCTTCGAGCTTTGACACTTGTTGTTGCACTGTTGGGATTAGGCACAAGAAACAAACAAGACCCCAAGACCTTACTATTACTTAAAGACATACACCCGCTCATTAAGGAAGTATATACACATCAGTGTTTGGCATGCTTTCTCATACAGATGGTAAACTCTGTGGTAGGCATGTGTTTTTTCTTGTGTTCACTAATCGGAGAGAAAAACAACACGTAGCAATTACCAACTACACATTTGCTATACCAAACTATACCCCACCACTGATACTCAATAGAGGACTGAGCATATTAAATGCACCAGAAAAGTGTCAGAAGTGGTTTATTTACTTTATTTATCAGCATTAACTCTCATTACTTCAGTATATGGCCAATATAAGGAAAGAACCTTAGGGACATTCTTAAGGAACTCTTAAGGAGAATAGTTAGGGAAGTTTGTGCAACCGACTTAATTTTAAGGAGACCTTAAATCAGACTTTAAGGAAAATTGTTAGCGTAAGGTCTTCTGTGCAGCCGGGCCCTGATCCCTGCAGATGGAACCGAGCATCTTGTTTGTGTGCATACTGAGTCCAGAGACTACTCTCTAGCCTATTTGAATACAGTCCAGCCCAAGCAGGTCATGCCTTATCTACAAGATGTGAGCACCAGTGATAAGCCCTAGCTAGCTGCACAGGTGTGATAGGCTGTGCAAACCATAATCTGAACTTAAAATGAGTGTCACAGGTTTATGTCGCATGATAATGTATACATGTGTGAGCATGCACACACACACAGACACTGACACTGACACAGACACAGACACAGACATAGACACACAGGCACACACACATGCACGCACACTCGCACACGCGCACGCACTCACACACAGACACACACAAACCACAGAAATGTACACATACCTAGATAAGGGGGAATGAGAAATGCCAATCTGAGGGTTTATAGAAGTCCTACACTATGTAGTAAAATAATTAAATGTGCAGCTGAAGTGAAGATGTTCTCTCCCACTCATTTCCAACTCATACTGTATATCAATTTTCTTCCAAAGTCTCAATCAATCCAAAGTCAGGTGTATCAATGAGCATCATTGTCATGGCTACCCCCTGCTCAGGCGTGTGTAGGAGCAGTAACGGTTTTAGGCAGGGGCGAACCGGGCAGCCGCCCGGGGCGTCATTTCGTGGGCGGGCGCCACGAGCGCTTGGGGAAAAAAAATAAAAAATAAAATAAAAACGCTCCGTGAGTCATATCGCTGCAATCGGCACATTGGCGCCCCCCTGGTGAACAGCTGGGGGTGCTGAGAGGTGGTCTCACCCGGGCCGTAAAACGCTATAGAACCGCCACCATGTAGGAGTGTAGAGGTAAAGTTAGAGGTGGTTAAACTATGAATCTGGTGATCACAGTGAGTGGGTGCATGGTGCAACACAGGATGTTTTAAACAGACACAAACAAAACAGCCCCAGTGCATTTTAATGCTCTCTAGTGCACATGTAAATGACATAGTATGATACATAGTATGAATTTATGTACATGGTACATGAATTCTATTATAGGTTGAGTAAACTGTATTGATAGGTGGATAAACTTTGATGAGAGGTGGATAAACTGTTTTTCTGAAATTTGAGAGGTGAGTAAACTTTTATTACATGCGTTTATCCTCATCTACATCCCTGTGTATGTAATAGCTTAAATGCAGAGATTACTGTGTGCACTGTGTGCTGTGTAATCAGAATAACAAATGGGAATCACTTTCACTTTCAAAATAATTACAGACGCTTGACTGGGTCATTACCATATCCTATTTTAATTACTGCTTCATATAAAGTGTAATGGATTCATCTATGTATGTTTATTGAGTTTAGTCTGTACGAGTATTAACTGCTGCAGGTGCGTCCGTGTTGTATTATTGAAGGTAAGGGCATGCAGAGCTTGTTTGGAAAGCCAATAAAAGCCAAGAAAAGTTAGCAAAGACCTGGATAATGTAAAAAGCAGAAAGGGATATTCTTGTGTGTTCTCTGACTGAAAATATGCTGCAAAGAATTTTGGTGCGCATACAATTCAAGGAAACAAAGGCCTTATTAAATTTTACCCAAGTTGATTAAAACTTAAGGCTCATTGGCATGAACACCAAAAACAACATTAGCGTTAGACGAAACACCCCTTTTAGTCACCAGACTCTGGGGTGAGGTCAAAAGCACCAAACCCTAACCACTGCTGTGTTCACTTTTCAAACCGAGCTGTCGGTACTCGCATAGCTGATGGGCTTCACATGAAGTCCTAGAAGAATAAAAAGTCAGGTCATGCTGGAGATTGTGAGAGGCAGCATACTGAAAATTACACCTTCCTATTTGGTGCATGAAAGTGATGATGTGAAGAGGCAGAACAGCCTCAACATTCTGCTTATTATCTTCAAACCAAAATGCTAAAAAAAAAATCAGATCTCATAATGACGCATATAGTAAGTTTCCCTGAATATGTCAAAGCTTCTGACAATAATACATTAAAATATGCATCTATAAATGCAAGAAACATCTTACTGTTTCATGCCCAAGTCTAAAACCATGTGTCTGACTGACTTCACATTTGGTAGGCATCTTGCTTATGACATCAGTGACTGCACTGCTAAGTTTTAAGTGATGACCAGACATGACACGATATGTAAATGAATTGGTAAAAGAGGCATACATTGGATTTTGCCACCCTATCC
>CM059285.1:21838979-21843979 GCA_030347295.1 Setipinna tenuifilis
ACAGAAAGAGAGTCAGAGGGAGGGAGGAAGAGGGAAAGAAAAAAAGGCAGAATGAAAGAGAGAGAACAGGAAAGAAAAGAGAAAGAGAATGATAGAGACTAAAGGACAAAGAAAGAGAATAAAAACAATAGAGCAAAATGAAAGAGAGAGAAGACCAAACAAATTGACAGAGAAGGGAGAAAGAGAGAAAGGGAGAGACAAGAGAGAATGAGAAAGAGAGAGTGGGAGAGTGAGTAGAAAGAGAGAGAGTGAAGAGAGAATGAAAGAGAGAGGAGGAGAGTGAGGAGAGAATGAAAGAGAGAGGAAGTAAAGAGAGAGAATGAAAGAGAGAAGGAGAGTGAGGAGATAATGAAAGAGAGAGTAAAGAGAGAGAAAGAAAGAGAGAGAAGGAGAGTGAAGAGAGAGAATGAAAGAGAGAGAAGGTGAGTGAAGAGAGAGAATGAAAGAGACGAGGGAGAGTGAAGAGAGAGAATGAAAAAGAGAGAAGGATAGTGAAGAGAGAGAATGAAAGAGAGAGAAGGAGAGTGAAGAGAGAGAATAAAAGAGAGAGAGAGACGGAGGACCAGCTGGGAGGCTGCTGTTGTTGTTTGTGTTTGTAAAGACGGCTGCAGTCTGTCACTGCTGATGAGCGGCTCGTGCGCAGCGTGGTGGCTGGGGGGGTGAGTGAGCGCTCAGTGCCTGGCCTGCATGGCGGTGGTGGAGGGGTGGGGGGTGGTGGTGAGCGCGTGCTCAATGCTGGCCTGCCTGGTGGTGGTGGAGGGGTGGTGGCTGGGGGGGTGAGCGCGTGCTCAATGCTGGCCTGCGTGGCGGTGGTGGAGGGGTGGGGGGTGGTGGCTGGGGGGGTGAGTGCGTGCTCAATGCTGGCCTGCGTGGCGGTGGTGGAGGGGTGGGGGGTGGTGGGTGAGTGAGCGCTCAGTGCCTGGCCTGCGTGGTGGTGGTGGTGGAGGGGTGGGGGGTGGTGGTGAGCGCGTGCTCAATGCTGGCCTGCGTGGTGGAGGGGTGGGGGGTGGTGGCTGGGGGGGTGAGCGCGTGCTCAATGCTGGCCTGCATGGTGGTGGTGGAGGGGTGGGGGGTGGGGGAGTGAGCAAGCGTTTGATGCCTGGCCTGTGTAGTGGTGGTGGAGGGATGGAGGGGTGGGGGGTGCATTGAGCGCTCGATGCCTGGCCTGCCTGCAACCACCACGCCGCAGAGACTGCCACTGTCAGCCCCATTAGCCCATCACTCCATCATCAGCCTCTGTCTCCTGCTCACAGAGTCGCTGCTGGCTCTCTGTGTCACTGTGTGTGGCTGTGTTTGTGTGGGTGTGTGTGTGGCTGTGTGTGTGGCTGTGTGTGTGTGTGTGTGGGTGTGTGTGTGTGTGGGTATGTGTGTATAAAAGAGAAAGAGAGAGAGAGTAAGAGGGTGGGTATTGTGAATGAGTATGTACAGCATGTGTGTGTGTGTGTGTGTGTGTGAGTGAGTATGAGGGTGATGGTGTGTGCATATGTGTGTGTGTGTGTGTGTATGTGTGTGTGTGTGTGTGGCTATGTGTGTGTGTGTGTGTGTGTGTGTGTGTGTGTGTGTGTGTGTGTGTGTGTGTGTAAAACAGACATACAGGTAGTGGAAATTTTCAGCCACTTCTTATCTCTGACTTTCCCCTCTGTCACACACATGCTCTCTCTCTCTCTCACACACACACACACACACACACACACACACACACACACACACACACACACACACACACACACAATCAGTGGTTTGGGTCACTGAGTTACCTGCAAATGTAAGATTACAACTGCATTATTTTACATTCTAATGCTGTCATAAATGATTCCACATCTATTCCTTTTTCTCTTCGGTGACAGGTCTACTGTCCCCTCCCTTTATCACTCTCTCCCTTCCTCTCTCTCTGTCTCTCTCTCTCTCTGAGATGAACACACAGCCACATGCACCCTCACACACACACACACAGCCAACAGAGACACTGTGTGCGTATGCGTGTATGTGTGTGTGTGCATATGTGTGTGTGTGTGAGAGAGAGAGAGAGAGAGACAGCAACTTCTGTTTTTTTGACAGCACCTTCCTATCACTGTACCATTCTCTCATTTTTTCTTCATGTCTCCAGTGCTCACCTTTCCAGTCCATTTTGCACTGTTCTTCCCCCAAACTGTCACTACCGCCCCCCTCCCGCCTCTCTCTTTCTTTGTCTCTCTCTTTCTCGCTTTCTCTCTCTCTCTCTCTCTCTCCCTCCCTCCCTCTCGTCCTCCCTCCTCCTCCTTCCTTCTCAGGAGCCCTATCAGAAAGGGACACACAAAAGGTTTGTTGTGTGAGGTCCCGGCCCCTCCTGAGTGACATTAGGATTCATTGGTGAGGAAATGCCTGAGCTCGGTACCAGAGTCGGTGTTGAAATAAATAGGAAATGAAAAGGGCCCGCAGCGTTGGGAGCCAAAAGAACCGGGTCGCAGAGACCAAATTAATATTTGCTTAGAGCTTGCACTGTCTTCTCCAATCTCTCAAGTTTTTTTTTTCTTTTCCTCTCTGTCTCTCTGTCTCTCTCTCTCTCTCTCTCTCTCTCTCTCTCTCTCTCTCTCTCTCTCAGTCCAGACAGATAATGAGGCATGGCGCTCTCGAAGCGAGGTGAAATTGTGTTGAAATACTCATAATTCAACCGCAGATAGGCAAAGATGAGTAAAGGGGTTCTTGTTTTCTTCTGCAGTTTGAGGCTGATGAGGTCTAGTGGGCAGGTGTTTTTTGAGGAAGAATGAAGCACCGATAGCAGACTGTAGGATATGTTCTTCAAAGTGAAAAGGAAGGAATGTGTTGGTCAGTGGCTCTTTGAAAGAGCAGAAAGCTGACTGGCCATCATCCGGTGAAAGAAGTGTGTACTTGAGCGCGAGTGGCATTCAAAGGGCGTTTTTTTTTTTTTCTTTCTTTCTTTTTTTTTCTTTCTTAAACTTGAGGCTGATTGGAGTTGGTGAGCTCTCTGTGGATTTCAGTTTGGCTTGTTAAGAAAATTCTGACTGTGCTTCTGTTCATCCAAATGCTCAGCCAGGCACTCAGTGTGACAGACTTGCTCCTCTAAATGACACTTTGCAAGTCCAGGAGACAGTTTGCTTGCTCTGGCAGGTGGGCATGAAACTACTGTTTCGCACTGACACTTCTGATTAATGCTGAAACAGCTTTGCGCAGGTCTTTATACGCACAGCTAATTTTAACGGAGGAGTAGATTGGTCATAAGTCCTTGCCGTCCTTAACGTGCAGATATTCTGGATGTTAACCTTTATACGAGAACTTGCAGATAATTGCGTCCGTAGGTAGCTAGTAAGGTCAAATGCCTTCATCACACTCACGTAAAGCTGGCCTTGCCTAAGCCCTATACCTACCTTTCTCTCAGTGCCAATGGTTAACTCCACACAGATGAGAGATGACAAACACAACATTTTTATACAAACTGGGGTTTTCATAGCTTGCTTGGCACAGGGGCTAAGTACACACACTGAGCAGACAAAGGCAGCTCTGGCCTAGTGGTTAGGGAGTTGGTCTTTGGAGGGTTGCAGGTTCAAATCCTACCCTATCCAACCCATGGTTGAAATGCCCTTGAGCAAGGCATCTAACCCCATGCTGCTCCAGGGACTGTAACTGAAACCCTGTAAATACCTGTAAGTTGCTCTGGATAAGAGCGTCAGCTAAGTGAAATGTAATGTAAAAAAAAAAACAAAAAAAAACAAAAGTCCACTGTGACACACTCTATCGACTGGTCGACTATGCACCCCTGGGAGTAGGCCAGGTATGACACACATCATGACAAATTAGTCAGTGGTGACACACTGACCCCACCTACCAATCAGTCATGCTGTCCCTAACTAGCTATCAGGACCCTTTTTCAGTATGACCCCTGTCCTCTCCTGACCATTCATGACCATTCACTGGGATCTCTGGGAAGATGTTTTCTGTGTTTCACTTGCCATGTGCTCAGAAGGAACTTGACCGTCAGGTTTTCTGAAGCACTTTGGCAGCCCTACCTGGGAACGTTGTGATGATGAAATAAATACTTTGTGAAGTTTTTCAACCTGCTCTGCTTGCTTTCATGTTTGGAGTGAGGTCCACCACAGCTGGTGTGTGCAGTGTGTTATGGTGTATAATGACTGCCATGATTCACAGACGTGGATGTTGCACAGTCCTATAAGTTAGTGAGGTCATCCTTCAGTGCTTTCAGTGCCTACATAGAATAAATGACAGTTGTTGTTGCCTAGGCTTTACATTTTACATGTTTACATTTCCTGATGCAAAGGAGTCATGTGACAAAGTATATGTCCAGGCTCTCTAGACAGGGTACCAAAAAATGTATAAGTGACGCAACGAAGTCATGCGATGAAGCAAGGCAACCCCAGGCAAAAAATAATCTGTCAATTGTATGTCATCCATGACCCTTACCACACAGGAAGAGACTCACAGTAGAATGCCTAGCTGAGATGATCCAATTAGCTTGGATGTTGAGTTCCAAAACAGCTTATGTCTAGATTACAAAAAAAACACTGGCTTTTCTTAATTATGTATATAAATAACTAATCAGTAATGAACTGAGAGTAGAAGCATTGAATAGAACATTCAACACCCTTACAATAAAGTATACAGAAAATGACATTTGAAAGCGTGTGGGTTGATTATCAAGACACAGCCATGCCATTTTCTCATTACGGAAAGAAAGCATCTTGACAGACCTGCCAAAACTCCAGAGAATAATAATGACTTGTTAAGTCTGAACTCACGGGGCTATTCCTGTAGTGTGCGTAGGAGTCTATAAGTGAAACCCAAACATTTCAAACATTGTCTGTGTTTGCGTGCATATGTCTTTGCGTGTGTAAATGTAAGTCTGTGTGTGTGTGTGTGTGTGTGTGTGTGTGTGTGTGAGAGAGAGAGAGAGAGAGAGAGAGAGAGAGAGAGAGAGAGAGAGAGAGAGAGAGAGAGAATGTGTGAGTGTGTGTCTCTCACTGTCCTTACATGAGCTGTTGCTGCAG
>CM059285.1:21848979-21986479 GCA_030347295.1 Setipinna tenuifilis
GTGAGGGCATCATGTCTGTCTGGATTTCTACCTGTCATCTGTTAAGTGTAGGGGAGAGCCGTGATGAATGAAACACTTTTTACTTAACGGTTATTTTCAAAGACAGTGAAACAAATTAGATTTATTTTGCCATATGATCATCAACATACAAGTGTATTCTATTAGTTACTGGTGTAATTTAACACATCCGATTAGGAATCATGTTCATTTTTAACTTTGAACGCAAGGTGTCGTTTGTTACAATCGTCCCTCATTGTTGGCACGAATGAAACACGCAATGATTTTTGATCACAAAAAAACTACCAGTAGGTAATATTTTGCTTACCAAAAACAGTCTGGCGGACATAACGTTTGAACGCAGTAACGTCACGACACGAGATTTCACGGGGTTGTTAAGTCTTGCATGCTGAACGTGCTGATGACATATGATGTTTCAGATGTGTATTGTTTTTGAGGAAATAGCTGTGTTTCTTACGTCCCGTGTTTCATTCGTCACGGCTTTCCCCTACTGGAAACCTCCTTCCCCAGTACCACTTCTGACCCCTCTTGTATTCACCTCCTAATAAAACTCTTACCCTTCAATGATGCACGACTGAAGTGGGTGCCGGGCCAATTTCTTTTAGTGCATAGACGTGAGCATGTGCTTAAAGCCAAGTCCAACATTGACATTGTACATTTATGTTCATAGGTGTGAGAATTTGCTTAAAAACATATTCAACATCAATAGAGAACAGTTCTGTGCATAGGTGGGAGTATTTGCCTTAAGCTATATCCAACATCAATAGTCTACATTTTTTCAAAAATAAATAAAGAGAAAGAAAAAAAAGAGAAAGAGAATTTTTTTTGAACATGGTTTCTAACAACAGACTTGTGATATTTGCAGTACAGAGCTTTGGGCCTGCATGAGGCTGCCAAAATAGATTCCTGATTTAAATATTTTTAATTTCTCCATGCACCTGTCTGTTGTATGTGATTCAGGGGAAGATGAAGACTGTTTTTGTGGCAGGCTTTGAGCACTGCCCAGGGTAATGACATGCCACTTTTCAAGCCGTCCTTTCATTGCAATTGTGATGAAGCTCACAGCAATAGACAGCACTTAGATTGCATTAGAAGGAAGCCTCTGGCACTTCAGTTTATTATTTAGTTCCTTGGTAGTATTAGTCTTATTTCTTCAAGGAATGGAAACACGTCAGCTCAATATTGACTCTTTGTAGTGTCATATTTTATGCTAGGCCCAGGGCTGAGAAAATCTGCCGTAGGCCTTCAACATGGAGAAGCTGCTCTCTGCAGCATTGGTACACAACAATAGACTCAGGCTGAGTGTGGATCTGCATGCTTTCAGACATGTTGTGGAGTTTATAATTAACTGAGTTTGGGGACTTGGTTAAGAACCAACACACATCTCTTAGAAAAGGCACATGCACAGTACATGACTACAGATATGCAGAATGACTTGTGGAATTTTACACCTAGAAAGGTAATTGTTTCTTAGGACAATGTTGTGTTTTTTAGATATATGCCAATTCAATAGCAATATGCACAGTAGAGATACTACCTTACTGACTATCTTAGCTGGTATGTGTCAGGATTTTCATGATTTGGCTGCTTGTAGTTCAGGCTTAAGTGTATAAGGATATAGAGTGTTCTGTACTGTACTCTTATTATTCTGACTGCTAAGGCATAGTTGGTATTGGTGCACTATGTAATGCTATTCAAAGACCTGTCATTCTTTCTGGACAGATGGTGGGAGTTTAACAAAGTGTTTGCCACTTTTTGCCACATAAGTTTGCTAAAAGTACTCACACTGGTTTCGTAAAAGGGCTGTTGTCCGTAAAAGGGCTGATGTCTGATATGTCAGCCACTCACTGAACCCTGTCCTGAAAGTCTTTCCCGGTACAATTTGGGGGATGCATGCTGTGTGTGTGTGTGTGTGTGTGTGTGTGTGTGTGTGTGTGTGTGTGCGCGTGGGTGTGTATGCGTGGGTGGGTGGGTGTGTGTGTACGTGTCTACGTGTGTGTGTGTGTGTGTCTACGCGCGTGCGCGCGCGCGTGTGTGTGTGTGTGTGTGTGTGTGTGCTTATTATAGAGGCCATCTGCCAGGCCCTCCCACTGCTGAGAGACTTGAGGATCTTACCTCAGGGATGCTGGGAGGGAGGCTAGAGCTCCACATCATGGACACATGCTAGAGAATGCTTGGCTGAGCATATGAATGTGCTGTCAGGTTTGGTGGATTTCTTATCAGGGCCCCCCTTTAAGGTGTGGCATTGATGTCTACATTCTGGTTAGGCCTCCAAGCGGCACATGTATGCCGACAAATGTTTTACTTGTGCAACACCAACACTGGCTGATAGGGGAACTCTGAAAGACAGGAGTATCCTTGGGAGGCCTTTTCAAGGCCTTCCCATGCCACAGGCAATTTATTTTTCTGCAGAGGCTGCCCACTAAGCATTATTCAGCAGAATCCATGTTTTTTTGGTTTGTTTTTGTTTTTGTTTTTTTTTGCTCAAATGTATATGCAAGCACCTAAAACTACATGTGTCACACACTCAGTAAAATCCATAAGGGGCTAACACAGAATAATAAGAACATGCTAGCTTTTGTGTGTGAGCTTGACAAGAGGACATGCATGTTTCATCCATATCCATATATTATCATTGTTTACCTTTAGGGTTTTACTACCAATACGTATACAGTTGTACCTGCCTTCAATGCATGGATACTTTTACTAACTGAAACTTATTAGATATTATTCTGGTGTGATATTATTTTGCCCGAGTATTTTGGAATATTTTAACGGGAAGGAATGAATGATTTCTAGTGATACAGATCCTGAGTCATGTTAGTAATGATGACATCTTTATAATTGAGAATGTTTCAATGTTAGCAAACAGTCGGAATTTCTCCATTCATGCACTTAAACGTCATTATTGTCTGTCTTTCCTACTGACCCACTAACTATTAACTTCATTTCCTGCCCTGATCTCATTCCCCCCTGCACTCTTAGAAAAAAGGGTTCCAGAGGGTGCTATATAGCACCATCTGTTTCATTTCATTTGAAATAGAACCTTTTCCACTTTGAAAGGTGCCATATCTCCCACGTGAAGATTTTTTTTTCATTTCCAACGAACCTTTCCAACGGCGACAGGACAGACCATCATTCATTCAGTCTAGCAGACAGCAGTAAGTTACAATTTTATACTCTCTCTTGCCATTATGTATCATCTATGTGACAACGATAGTATGCGTTTCTCTTTAATAATGTGAAAGAGTATGTTTGAACCATAGACTGTATTGAACGTGAGGGGGTGTGTTTGAAAACTGTACAGCTATTGGCTTGAACGTCGAGAGGCGTTAACTTAGGTCACGTCAGTTGTTTTGCTAGAGCTAGACCTTTCTAGCTAAAACCAAAGGAAATTAACTTTTGTTCAGCTAGTATCTGTTAATTTTTAATGGATTTCAAATGTCACCATCGTGGACTACAACAGATATGATCTTACACCATGTTTTATTGTTTCATGATTGTTGTCGCGTTTCGTTGTCAGCCAACTTGACTTAGCCACGGCTCTGGACTCTTATGTGCTAATTTAAGCTATAGCTATTTGTAGGCCACTACGGTGTCGTCAAATCGCTTTAAGCCAATATCCGTATATGCTTATAATAAAACAATTAAAACAAATAACTAACTACTGATTTGTGTGTCAAGGAAACACTTTTGGAGTGCCTGAAAAATAAATTTAAAAAAGAGAGGAGGACCCTGCTACATGTGTACAAGGTATTGGAGATGAGGCAGAAGTATGGAAAGAGGCATCAGGCAGCAGCACCACCAGATGGGGGAAACCACTGCGACAGTCTTAAAAGGAAACAACAAGTAAGTTTGCAGCCACAGACTTGTTTCATACTGTGTTTACTTGCAGTTCCTTGTGCTGTTGTCTTCCTTTTATTGATAACTGTTCTTTTTGTCATTCACTTCTTAGCTCACAACAGAGGTAGTGGAAGGGGAGGATGGCCAAAGCATCTCTGAACACCTGAAGGCCATTGACGCAGAGCTCAAGAAAATCCGACCAAACTTCGCCAACATCGAGTGGAGGATGGAAAGGACTCTACAAATAAGAACACCTGCCTATAAATCCTCTTCAGCGTCAGAGTTTTTCCAGCAGTTCCCCTTTCTGAAAAATTCCCGACTGGTAAGTTGAGCTCCCGTTACTTTGATTGCCTGCTCAAAACAGCTAGACAACCGGAAGTACAAAAAAGCATTGTTCTCTTTTACAGTTGCTCCACGAAATGCGGCTGCGGTTTGGCCAGGACCTGGACTCCCTGCTTGGCGGGTTTCTTGAGGATGCAACCGAGAACATTCTGGGGGCTTCCAAGGGCCCGCTGAAAACAGCCATATTGCCACCAAATGTTGTTGCATCACAATGTAAGGAAGTTATTCTTTATATTCTTTATATCAAAGCTTTCATCTGTATGAACCTAACTTTTTGCATACATTAAATGTATGCCAAGTCATATCTAATTATTTTTGTCATGTCTAATTATTTTCAGGTATGCGGAAAAATGCTGCCGTCCTGCTTCTCCCCACAGTCATGAAGGAGAACCCCAAGTATTTGTTCTGCATTAATGAAGTAAGCAGTCCATTTTTTTCTGTTTCTGAGTATTAACTGTAGATCATTTACATATAGTGAAAAAGGAAAGGACATTTACTTGGTATTGTTTGCCTTGTTCTACACCCAGGTTCTCATCATGTGGTTTTAGTGGAAATGTTGGCATAGCCAAAATGGGTGTTTTTTTTTTAAGAACACTTTAATTCTGTGAATTTTCAGGTACCCTAACCATAAAAAGTACACGGATGTCCTTGGATGCCTCATAACAAGATTTCCTTTCTTGAAAGACCAGAGTAGCACTGGATTTGTATGTACTTTCTTATATTTCTTTCACTTTCTATATGTCAAAATCTATAGATGTAGTTCATGTTTTAACCATATGCCAACATGTACAGGACACCTTGCATGACTGCTTAAAGAACAAATTTAAAAAAGAAAGGTCGCCCTTGGTGAGTATCCCAAAAATCACCGAAATGAAGAGGAAGTTTGGTGTAAAAAAACACCAAGTAATGAGCCTCTGGAGGACTCACCTGCAGATCAGGTACTAGTATCAGGGCCAGAGCTTTCTAGTCAGTGTGGTCACTACTAACCACTACAGTTCAGAAAGTAAACCATTATCTTGTGACTGATTTCAGAGGGCAAAGAGACGCAGGGGTGATGTCGTCCAGACATGTTGGGGGTCCTTGGATCCAACACAAGAGGTACAAAAATGTGAATGATTTAAACATGGTTCATTGTTCACATTATTTATCTACATTATATTGAATATTATTCACATAATTTCTGTATATCATGGATGTTCTTAGATTTTAGTGCAACTTGAGTGTGTTGGAGAGGACGATCTCAGTTTCCAGGAGCACCTCAATGCAATCAATAATGAGCTGCGTCGGCGACAGCCAGACCTTCCCAACATAATGAGCCGAATGAAGCGAACTCTTTACAAAAGAGTGGAAATGATGGGCAAGCCAACAGAGGAGGTGATGGAGCTGTTCCCCTTTTTACAGATACTACACTAGCCACCCCCCACCCCCATTGTCTGTGTGAGTGCGTGTTGTTTTCCCTCTAGATGCATTATGAAATGAGGCTGCGGTTTGGTCATGACATGGAAGTGAATCTTCACAACGCCCTGACAACATTGGTGCCAAACATCGCCAGGGCAGCTCAGCAGGGGAGCCACAAGGACCACTTCACTACCTTGACGGCTGAGGCCAAATCAGACGGTATGGGTGGCTCCAAGCTGTTTCCTTATTCTTTTTCCCCACTCACACGCTCAATTACCTCTATGATTTTACAAATATCCTACAAGTTTTTTTGTTTGTCATTTCAGATCATCTGAAGAGTGCTGCAGTGCTGATATTACCGGAGCTCTTCAAAGAACAAGCAAGTCTGCTTTACTGCTTGGATGAGGTATGTATTCCTTCTGTAATTGTAATTTGCCTCTTCCTTTTGTTATCGCATCCAAATGTCTATCAGGACTTTACTTAGACTTTTTAAAACTGTATTTATACAGGAGCCATCCAGCCCATCGCCGGTGATTGTACTGCATAATGCTGCGACTCCCCTGCTCTCTTCCAGCGCCTCCATCAAGATGGATGGATTCACCATCACAAGTGGGGAGATGGACATTACTCATGCCCTCCAAAGTCTCATGGAGACATATTTTATTTTCGGGATAGAATACCCCAAGAAAATTCGACACACCTTAACCTTTTTTGAGCATTATTTTTTTAAAATTCAAAACACCCCAGTTTCCATCCCTGTCCTCAAGTTATATAACCAAATTTGTGCATAATTATTAATTTGTCTTTCCTTTGTGCTCGCCACTTTAGAACAGTGTTTTCAGCCAAAACATCCCGGATAGAATTTCCTTACCTCTTTCTGATTACCAATTACTGTGCAGCTGTCAGCCCAAACAGCCTGGCCTAACGTTCCCCTGTTCCCCTCTACCATGCTCTTAAAGGTACACTGTTTTGGCCTGGCCCTGGCTAACCTTCCCTTGTTGAATGTTTTTTTTTTTTTGTTCCAAAAAGCTGTACTTTCGCATCATCTTCGAAATACCTGCCAAAATGTTTTGTTGGCTTTTCAACTTTTCAATACAGTTTCTGTGAATTTGCATTCAGCTCCTGTGTGTGACTCCTTCTGGCTCCTACACTTAAATTTTACAATGCTTCAACTGAAGAATAA
The DNA here is from genome assembly GCA_030347295.1 of Setipinna tenuifilis. Lineage (NCBI taxonomy): Eukaryota > Metazoa > Chordata > Actinopteri > Clupeiformes > Engraulidae > Setipinna > Setipinna tenuifilis. The sequence continues at coordinate 21,855,764 of CM059285.1, forward strand.
TTCATATTAAGTCCAATTGCACATATATACGGTAGGGCTATGAAGTCCATAAGCATTTCTGTTTTTTTTAATGTTTTTTTTTTTTGTTTAAGTTTAATGACATATCACATTGGGTCCAATCACATATAGAACTAGAGAATATATACACATTTCTGTACTTGAATTTATTAATAATAATAATAATAATAATAATACAAAAGGTACAATAACAATAATAAAGGTGCCTTTTAGCACCCTTTTTTGAAATAATAAAGAACCATTTAAGGTTCTTTTAATCGAACCCTCTGAAATGGTTCTATATAGACCCCTTAAAGGGTGCCATATACGTACCAAGCTATAGAACCCAAAAAGGTTCAATTTAGAACCTTTTGTTTTAAGAGTGTGCATTTGAATACATATTAAACTTTGAGAGCAATAACTTTTTCCAACACTTTGAAATTAAGGTGAAGCCCACCAGTTTTAATCAAGAGCGCAGATCCCTCTGAAGTCGGCTGGAAATCGGACATGAGGACTGAACATAAAATGAATTCCTCACATGGCTTCACAGGGGCCAGTCTGATGCTGTTCTTTTATCTCCTAAAGGAAAAAGAAAATGTTTGAAGTGATTCTACAAGGCACTGGTTCCACTATGGTTTAGCTGATGCAAGGCTGAGAATCAGTCTGATCTTCCCAGTTGTAAGGGGGGGGGTCACAGGAATAAAATAATGGAAGCTTTGCACAGGAGTGAATAGAAAATAATGAGCATCAGAGACTGTGATAATGCAACCAATTTAAACAGGCAAACAGATCCAGTGTAAAACAACTACTGCACCAAACACTAACAGTGTGCTTCCCCTGCCATCTGCATCAAGCTCCTGGTAGCAGCCATAGACCACTGGTTGGTTTTCATTTAATAAAAAAACAAGTTCATGTATATCACAACCTCCTTATAATAAGAAGGCTGTTGGTGAACATAAATTCAGTGACTGTAAGCCCCACATTCCGTCCATTTACTTCCACATTTGGTCAAGGTGTGTATTTAGACATGCGCTGGACTTTTAACTTGAAATCACTTTCAACTATTTCTCTTTTACCAAGGCACAATCTTTTGTGTTGCCTTAATGTCCTGCAAGGTGTTCTTCTGTTATATGTCTTTGCATGTGTGTATGTGGGCACACCTAAGCATAGGAAGCTAGTTCTCCACTATGGATCCTGTCCCTTAGACTCATTGGCCTCTCCATGAGGTATGTAGCCATATTCTTTTGTGGCACATGACCTGGTGACTAGCATGACTCATAATCCCTGATACAAATCAACTTCACAGCAGTATTTCATGCGTTTAAATGTCAGAAGCATGTTAACTCACTGCAGTACTCAGTGCTTTCCTGCAGACAGTTTTAGTCATTGAACACATTCGAAAAACCTTCAAATGTCACCATTTATTTGACATAAATAGATGACCTAACAGCATGGAGTCTTTTTTTATGAAAGAGAGGAAAAACAGGAAATGGACGTGTAAACAGTTGCATTAGGTGGAAGGTCATGTAAGAAAAGTATGTGTCTTGGTTGATGCAGCATGGCAAACATACTCCGGATTCAGCGGTGTTAATCTAAACCACAAGCATCTAAAACTCTAACCATTTATACTGTTAAGAATCCTTCTATGTCCTTGATAAATGAAACCAGGTTGATCATGCAAACAGGTCTGGAGACGTTTTGTCACTCTGTATGATAATTACCCACACCAAGTTTGCGTCCTCAACCCAGGAATCTGTGTGTGGTGAATAAGTGTGCACCGTTCTTGTTACCATAATAAGGTTAGCATTGGGGAGACCACAGAAGGACATCAAGTGGTAGCCTTATCCCCACCTCTTCTGATTCATCTATCTTCCATCCTCTTTACCTTCCCCTCTCTGACACACACACACACACACACACACACACACACACTGAGTTACTGGGCTTTAATTGAGCAGCGTGTTTAGTTGTCATGTGGGTAGACTTCCTTCTCCCCGAGGATGCTATGCGGTCGTTAGTTACACACGTTTACTTCCTAATTACCAGGAAGAGTCTCTCTGTCTTGCCACATTGTCTTCAAGATCGTATCTGTTTTACTGAATCCCCCCTACTACCCTCCAGCCCCAGCAGCTTCAGTTACATCAGTTCTCTTCCCATCTTTCACTGTCTCTGTCTCACTCTATCTCTCTCTCTGTCTCTATTTCTCTTTGTCTTTCTATTTCTCTGTCTGTCTCTTTCTCTGTCTCTGTCACCATTTCACACTTTATATCTGTCTCTCTATTTCTCCCCATCTTTCTATCTTTCTATCTTGCTCTCTCTGTCTCTTTCTGTCTTTCTGTGTCTCTTACTCTCTGTCTGCCTCTATCTCTTTCTTTTTCTCTATCTTCTGTCTTACACTCTTTTGCAGAGAGTCATTATCGACACATACACTGTTCTCATCTCTGTCTAAACATGCTTACTATAAGATTCTTATTTCTAAATCAAAACAACTGATACTGTATTATTTGATTATCTTCAAAAACGTGCAGCAATTATTTTTTTATATATTAGGAATACTCTGTGCTTGTCTTGAAAGAATATCACCTTTTCTTTCCATAAATATTTTAGGCTTTGAGCAACTTAATTCCTTTTTTTTCCCTCTAACGTTTCTTAAATGTGTTTTTTTTTTTTATTTAAGGTGCCTGTATTGTGCTAAACGTGTGCTCTGCACTTTTGTATGGTTATCAACACCGTGCCTGCATTCAGTGGTGTGTGTGTGTGTGCGCGTGTTTGCTTGCACATGGTGGCTGTATATTAAAATGTGAGTTGTTGGTGTGTTTGTGCTGTACATGGTGCACACATCTTTCACCTTAAGGCACATGATTCAATTTTTCATTACAACGATGTGCCTGAGGAAGAGAAAAAAGGCAAACAAACAAGCAAAAAAAAACATGAGGTGACTTATCTCTGAGCATATCTCATAGCAACCAAAGAACATAGCAACAACACAAAAAAAACACCAACTTCTACATGACATTTTTATGCTCATACATTTACACAGTAACTATGCAGACCATGCCACAAAGACAAAAAAAACATCTTCAGTGTTGTAAATTCGAATTTGTGTCCAAATAAAAGAAGCATATGCATTTGTATCACTGCTAGCTGATTCTTTATATGCATTTATAATATGCTCCCTCCACACCCTGCAGGTCCCTCTTGGCTGACTGAATTGACAGTCAGCAGTGCAGAGTGCAGTATTCCCCTTGCTATCACTGAAACACAAACCAGTCTCTTTTTGCAGACAACACAAGTGCCAGGGGCACAGGGGTGTGTGTGTGTGTGTGTGTGTGTGTGTGTGTCTGTGTGTGTGTGTGTGTGTGTGTGTGTGTGTGTGTATGTGTGTATGTGGGGGGGATATACTTGATGTGTATGTGTTTGTGACTATATGGTTGGAATGCATACAAGCTATAGGGTTCACATAAATGTATATGATAGGTTTCATATACATGAAGAGTATGATTCACACATATTCTATAGTTGCATTGTCAAGCCGTAAGTTGAACCATAAGTAAACACCAACAATGGGTATAGTGCACAGAAAAAGATTTTGAGTTAAAGTTTTAAAACATTAGTGATCCTAATTACATTAGTTTAAATGAGATTGTGTCTGTGTGTATGTGTATGGGTGTGTGGTGTGTATGTCAAAAAACAAGGAGAAGGAAAGACAGAAAGATAGATTGGTTTAGACAAAAAAAGACTGGCTGTGAAAGGCAGAAGAAGATGACCTTTCCTTTCTGAAGTTGCTGCCATCACGACCCAGAATGACCCCTCAGCAAATGCTACCAGATGGCTGTCTCTCACCATTGGCTGCCAATAACACCTTAGAGTTTATGTCTAGACACACACACACACACACACACACACACACACACACACACTTGGCACTATTAAACGGGGACACAGACACTGGACACAATTCAGTTGCATTCCCTTGGCTTTCCAAAGGAAGAATAGGCCGAGAATATGGCAGTATAAAAATGAAGTGAAAAAAATAAGTTTGATTGAGGATGAGGAAACAGGAGGCCAAGAGATCAGTCAGACACTTTAATTACAGGTAAGGGCCTTGAAGTGCGTTATAAGAGACCCACCTCACCTCATCTAATTTATCAGCTTCCTCTGTCACTCTGACAGACTTGTGACTTTGTTTGTCCAGGGAAACCATACAGTGAGTACCACAACAGTACCCTACACAGGGCTGCTTCACTGTACAATTTTAATGGGCAGCACATAATGCTGCAGGTATTAAATCTTTCAGCCTCATCATTTTTCTTCTCTTACCCACCACAGCAACAGGCTGTATACCAACGAGAAAATAGGTGCATCAAGGTGAATCATTAAGCACTGGTTCTCAAAGTACAAAGTCACTTAACCAATAAAATTACCCTACTTTAATGTGTTATTGCATGTTGCATACTAATTATGCCCTGTAGGCTGGGGTAAGAATATCTTACCTAACTAGTAAAAGCCTCCTGACCTTTTAAACGTGTGTGTGTGTGTGTGTGTACACATAATGAGGCAAAGACAAAAACGAATAAAAACGTAATGAGCTTATTTGTACGAGATAGATGGAATGGAAGAAAGAGATTGTGTGTTTCTTTAGAAAAAGGAGAGGTAGGCTTCAGAGTTTTCAGGAGGGAAAAAAGTACATATTTGAAGAGACTTAGAAGCTCACAAAGGCATAATACAGAGAGGGTGTTAGAGGGGATCTGGGCGAGACAGGGTGCCATTAAGAGAGAGTGGCAGGTATTCCCCCCTCTGTACCCAAGTGGCCTCCCTGCTACTTTGTCTGGTGGCAGCCCTTCAGTTGAGAAAAGCAGAAGAAATCAGCTCACATAGAAGTAATAATTAGCTGGGGGAAAAAAGTACCAACGTGATAGCCTGGTAAACCAGCCCCTCATACTACGCTTATTTTCATACAGAGGATCTGGCTGTGCTTTTATTGACATGATTGACTGCTGTGGAATCATTACCGGACCAATCAGTGAATAGATTATTCATGAGTGATGACGTCGACTTTGTGTGCTACATTTGAATTGTAGTGCATCAGCAGGCTTATAGGCAGGGTAATTGCATATGTCATGACCAGACGTTAGCGACTGGGTAAAGGCAGATCCAATCTTTTTAAAATCCAGGAAGCAAACGTTTCTCAATGCAGCACAGCCAGACCCTCTGTATGAAAAGAAGTGTAGTACGAGGGGCTAGTTTACCAGGCTACCAATGTGATATGCTAAAGGCAAGAGGAATAAAGATAGAGCGGTGGGTTTGTGATTGGTGTGGAAAGGCCATGGCTGCATGCTGCTGACTTTCCAAACTACCTGAAGTAATCCAATGTGACATGACATTACTGCTTCTGGAATGGACCTTATGATGTCCAGCCTACCCAAACCTGTTCAGTCGCAGATGGTACAGTATATAATATCACATCATGCTGTACAGTATGTACTCTTCCTTACATACATGAGAAACGGCAGTGAAGTGATAAGATAGTTGCACTGAATTCTGAAAGTTTCCAAGTTTTCAAGTTTCCAATTAGTCACTGGTCCTTCAGTGTTCAACTACACTTTCACCATCCTAATTTACCAAGCAGTTTAATTAGCAATAAATCCCCACGTTATAATAGAGCACTTGCAGTCCAGTATTCTGTCTGTCTGCCTCTCTGTCTGTCTCTCTCTGTCTGAGAGCTGCTTGGGAGATCATATACACAAGTGTATATTGTACAGATTGCACAATGAGCCTTGACCTATCGTCACCCTTGCTCTTATTAAACTCACCATTTAATTAAACTCAACAGGCCTAAAGCGATGTTTGAAGCCAGCTTGTCTGCTCTAAAAGTCTTTGCCATTGTATTGCAATAGCCATTTTTTTCTTTCTTCAGTCATCTGTCTATCTTCCCTTCACTGCATCTCACATTTTTTGTGCGGTTTGTATGTTTGGTGACCTTATGCCGCAGACTCTGCAGGGATATAAACTCACAGAATAATAACTGGAATGAAAAAGAGTTTTGCACCAAACTATTCTAACTTGTTTATGGGGCTTTGGAAAGAGACTTTGTTTACTACGCTTAAATGCTTATGCATTGGAAAAGATTGTATGGTGGGGCAGGTACATTGATGACATTTTCTTTTTATGGTCTGAATCTGAGCCTGAACTTGTTTTATTCCATTTATTTCTGAACAGTACGATGTGTAATATAAAGTTGAACCTAAAATATTCTTTAACTAGCATCCATTTCTTAGACTTTGAAATTTCAAAAGGCTGTAATAGAGATCTACACACGTCCATCTTCAGGAAACCCACAGACTGCAATACCATACTTAAGGCAGATAGCTTCTATCCAAACGTATCTGTGATTCTGAAGAAAACTTTGGAATCAAGGCACAAGACATGAGTGGTAGATTCAAGTGGGTATAAAAGTACAACTATAGATGCACCTTTCAACAGAACTAAAGATATCATCAGAGAACTGAGAATTAGAACATCAGAGAATTACTGGTTAAAAATCAGAACAAAAAAAACAAGACTTACATCAAGTATGTCTTTCTCCAAGAAGCTATACCTGAGGGCCCTACTCTCAGCGTTAGAAGAGCCCCAACCTTGTAATCCCGGATACACCACGGCCATGCACTATAAGACGGGTCATGGAAGAAGTGACACATTAAAGATATCTTTTCTAGAAGACATTGCAAAATCAACTAGAGGAGGGGACAGGTTAATGAGACTTCTACAATGAGAATGATTTTGGATCTATAATTTAACAGCAATGACATATATCTTGGATGAACTCCGAACTGAACTTTTTACCTTTTCTCTTAAGTATGACTTGGGTATGCAACTTTGGAGTACATTTTTAATGTTCTTAATATATTTCTTGATGTTTACCCAAGTCTAAGAAGAAAGTCTCTTTCAGAATGTCTTCTTCAGAATTCATCTACCTTCTGCCACTACTGTGTAGGCTGACTGTGATAATGGAAAATAGCTGGTAAAATTGTGTTGTAAACATACCTTCGTGTTACTCCAAATCATGATGTTGTTTCGAATGTTATACTGATCTTTAGGATGTGTAGGAACTTTTTATTTCCTATGTATTATGTCATGTGACTGCAATGCTCAGGTGATCAACTTTAGTCATGTGATTTACCTAACTGCTATAAGGAGTGATCACAAGGTAACCATTTTGTATTGCTCTGATGAAAATTAAAAGTTTTTAACTACATCCCCTGTGAGTGCCTCAAATTGCTTGCTACCACACATGCAATATGTGTTAACACAATAAAATAGGATAATTTTATTAATTTAAGTGACTTTGTACTTTCAGAATCAATGCTTAATGTTTCACCTTGATTCACTTTGGTGTCTGGCCTGTTGTTGTGATGGGTGATAGGAAAAAATAGATGAGGCTGAGAAGTTTAATTATAGACAATATGACAGCCATTAAAACAACATTGCCAGTGGTCAGATGCTTCATCAAAAACCATTCAACCAAGATGAGATGGAGACATAGGACTGGAGCACAATTTCCATGAGACTGGCTTTCAGTTGGAAAGCTGTTAATCATGTGTGCTTGAAAACTTCATGTAAGTTCATGTAAGTTCATTTTAAAGACAGGCTCATTTGCTTGATGGCTGTGGTGTTGATCAAACTAATAATAATGCTGGATGGCCTATTTTCAAGGCTCACAATCAGTGCACACACACACACATACACATACACACACACACTTGCAATTTTACCTGTTTTTTTTTTTCCTTCTCCGCGGTACCTTAATCAGTGCAAGATTCTCCGTAAATGAATTAGATCTTTATCTTTTCTCCATTAATGGAATAGTTTCACTGCTGAATAAAGACTTTATCTGCCATAAAAAAAGATGGAATTAAATGGTAAGTGGTGTCTGGCTTAATTTCTCGACTCCTTTTACGAGACAGTTGTCAGTACCAAGACCAAGTTCCCCGTTGATAAATGCCCATTGTCCCTTAATTGTGGCTATTCTTTAAAACTATGTACCACGAGTGTACTCTGGCATCTGTGAACTAAATAATTGCTCGTTTAATGCAGACTTACAAAATAGGAGCCAAATTCAGCAGATTTAAAAGAGGTAAAGGGTAAAGATCAGGCAAGCCAACACTTTTGTAATTAATTGCTACAAGCAGCGTGGGCAATGTAGTCTGAGGCTAACGACCGGGGCTGCTCAGGTGTCAGGAGCTCCTGACGGAGCCTGGTGTTGTGCAGGTGGTACTGATGGCACAGGAGGGCACAATGGGCACAGCAAGCAGACACACACACACACACACACACACACACACACACACACACACACACTCACATACACACACACACACACACACACACACACACACACACACACACACACACCTGATTCAGCACCTGGACAGATGGAGCTCAGAGCAGCTGGGGCACCACCATCCTCAAAGGCCACTGGGTAAATGAGGCGGATGTGGATACCAAAGGGGAACAGCGATGCTCACTGCACCTGAAAGAAGTACTACAAGTCCCATAAGCCCCCTAGTTAATGGGGCTTAAAAACACAGGGTGGCATAGGGAAGTTTCATAAGGGGGAGAAAAGTGCCCTGCCACAAGCTCTAAGTGACAATGAAGCAGATGTGTTAGTCTGAGTGAAACACATATGTGCACACACACACACATGCACACACACATGCACACACGCATGCACACACACGCACACGCAGAAATGAGAAAGAAGGAGAGGGAGACACAGCTCCTGACATTTAAAGGTGGCATTTTATGCTAAAGCACTTTTCAAAAAGATGTTTCAGTGCACATATTTTGGGTTTGGGATCATTTTCCCCTTGAGAATCACTTCCATAAAATAGATAACCTTTAAGTTAACAGAAAATCTCCATGGGAACACCGATTTGGTAACACTTTATTTTACACTTCCTTTTTAAATGTATCTACATGTAGCAACATGTAATATCATGTATGTCCACTGTTCATACCTAACACTAACCCTAGCCCTGTGGTACAGTGTAAGTAGGCTATGTAATGTTACATTGTTACACAGTTTGTTACACTGTAAAATAAAAGTGCAACCACAGATTGTAAAGAAAACCATGAAAGGTCACTGTTTCCCATCTTATTTCATGGTGTCAGTGTTACAGTGTATCATTGGGTTAGGGTTATTAGGTAGAGTGGTACAATCTGTGTAGCTATATGTAATATCATGTACTAGTGTTGTGCCTACATAATGCATTTTTGTAACAAAACTAGATTTTGTAAGTACAACAGTAGTACATGATCTTACATTGTAACACAGGTTGTGCCACCATACCTAATTAGATACACTGTAACACGGATATTGTAAAATAAATAACCAAAGAAAGCTGCTCAGAAAAAGTAGAGTACCATACGCAAACCCATTTAACTTTTTAAAAAAATCATACATACCAGATCACCATGTTTGTTTAACTGAAAGCGGTAGTTTTGAGTTAGGCAGGGTAGTGATGTCTTAGACGTGTATTCTCTCCTTTTCCCTTTGGAAGGTCCAAAGCTCAAGTCCAAACATCCTGCATGACTGTCTGGCCAGAGGGATGTCTTATCCTCTAGCAGTGTCCCCTGCTTGTGGAAGCAGCAGTGCCTTCCTGGAGATAAGAGCTTGCTTGCTGTACCTACTTTTTCGACCTGCTGGCAATTTCTCCCCTTTTTTATGGTTACAACTGATGTACTTTATATTCACAATGCAAGCAAACACCAGAATGTAATATCATGTCATACTGAAGGACAGAGCAAATCACACAATGGGGAGAGCAAAAAAGAGATAATTGTCATTGTAATGGAGCAGAGTCTCCCTCAATGGAGAGACATTTACAATGACATGACAGCTGGTAAAACTGCTTCTTTTTCTCTTGCATTAGGCAGTATAAGGAGTCTCAGGATAAAGTTTTCATAGTGGAAGACAGACAGACAGACACACACACAGGGATACACACACCCAGCAACACACACACACACACACACACACACACACACACACACACACACACACACAGCTTTAATAAGTGTACAAATAGCATAGAGCATAGTGTTGGGTTATAAAGACCTGCGGAGGCATATTATCATTATTATTATTATTATTATTATTATTATTATTATTATTATTATTATTATTATACAAGATTGCAAATACCAAAAATGGATAGACAGAGGGGTTTCAACTCGGTCTTGTTTACATGTTTGACAATATTAAATGTTCAGATAAAAAAAAGATTATTACATGCTTACTAACATGGAATAGCATAGTTATAAATATTGGTAAATACATTTTCAACATGTGCTGATACAAATTAGCTTGACAAGCCAGCTCATATTTAAATGTGTTGTCTGGCCATCACTGGGTTCGTCCAGATTTGGGCCATGTGTAGATTACTAGGCTAGATAAAAATAATGACATTGTTTTAAAAGAAAGTCAGCAACTTAAGCTGACAGTAAATTTGACTATCACAAGAATTCCCTTAAGAGGCTGACCTCACATTTACCGCATGTAATCAGGTTTTTGCCCTACATCATAAAAGAAATATATATGGTAATTGTTGATTTCATAGTTTTAGAAATGATTCTAACTTAAAAACAACACTTTGCCCTCAGCAACTAACTCAACTCGCCGACCAGCAAACTTTTTGTTGTTATTGTCGAGTATTTTTCAAAACAGTAAGAAGAGTTTGCAAGTTCCAATTAGAGAATGGTGAACAGAGTTTTCAGCCTGAGAGCAAATTGGGAAGCTTTGGGGAACAACACTAGTCAACAACTAGCCAGACGTACCCTCATATGATACACCACAACAGTGTGATTATAAGTGCAGTGGATGACCTTGAGATGATGTACTGAATCAAATACAACAAACGTGTAAAGGAACAAAATGGCCTGTTGAGATGTTCACAATGAATAGTTTCAAAAAACCTGTGGTGTGTGTGTTTTGGCTAGCTTTAGATGGTGGAAAACATGGCACACGACAGATTTTGCAGAGGGGTGTGGCTCATAAATTCAGGTCTGTCTTGTGTGTAGCACATGATCCTAACTTGTATAATTAATTATGGGAGAGCTTCTGTTATTCTGTTATTTGTGTTTGAAATTTGGCAGATTGCTAGTAAGCAGTATCAACAGTATGAGTTTTGCTTTTGTCATGGAGCATGTAGGCAGCATGGAGCGAAACTAATGATAGCACATGGCTGATTTGCAAACCAGTTCGCTTTTCGAGGAGAAGCATGCCCACAGGTGCCAACAGGTGAGCTCATGATCAACTGTTATGTGGATAGGGGCAGGTTGTCTTAAAATGCACCGTGCGCTGAGATTTGATGCCACCTAAATACAGCACTGTGTGTGTGTGTCTGGTTGTATGTGTGTGGGCTGTAGAACGACACTCTGAGTCGCACTGAGATCAAAGATTCCCAAGGATTTATCACCCTATGACAGATGAGACAGGGCGCCAGAAGAAAAAAGACAGAGAGGTGAAGTGGAAGACATGCTCCTTTACTGTAGCATGTGCGGTTACACGGGAAGGCATGGCTCAGTTCTCATAATGATGATGGACTACCCTACACACAGACTATGCCCTAAAGAGGACAAAACAGCACACAGGATTGATGGATCTGGGTGGCACAGGAGACGAACCATTCACATGGTGACTGCACACAGATTTGGGTTGAAAAGTCTGGCAGGTTCATCTAAAAAAGACAAAGACAAAGAAAGACAAAAAAGAAAGAGATGATGATGTAAACAAGAAGAAAATGACTAAAAGAACAGGCATTACTTTGCTTCAGTAGAACACCAGAAGGACTATTTTCCATGCAGTGTGTAGTCTCTGGGCTGTCCAGTAATCTTGCCGAGCAGACCTGCAGTGGGTCATTCTGTGTTTCCTCTGGCTGTTTCAAATGCCAGTCTGGGTCTGTGTGGCCCAGACTCTGGGAATTAATAACCAGCAGAGAGAAGAAGCCTGGCAGTAATACAGCCACTGGCACGTCACAGAGATGCCGTCCTTCCTTTTGTTCATCTTCCTCCACCCGATATTGTAGGTCAAAACAAACATCTCGTACCACAACTCTTACTGCCTCCCATGCAAGATACTTTTATAGTGATGTTATAGCGAATATCCAGCCTCAACCCCAGTTATAGGTCACACATTTAGTCATCACATGCCTAAGCTCATACTTATTCATTTCAAGTCTTGCAAGCATGCATGGAATATAGATTATTTATGTACAATAACTCACAAAGGATAGCAAGTGTCAAATGGTTCACTGCTTTATCCTCATGCTGAGGTAGGTGCTCTGTTGTATACTAGGTTGGATTCGATTCAGTGGATTAAAAATCTGTGAAAAAATACTGCATAATGAATATGCATAATAAAGGTTAAATCATGATGATGTACGAACCTTAAGTTGATGTGTTAATGTGTGGATAATGAATGAGGTCATGAACACATTCTTTGAACTCCTGAAATCCAAATTCCTGATGATACATGAGGTATTAATACATGAATGCTTACACAAGTTATAAAGTGAATTCATGATGAACTTGTCTCTCCTTACCAGTAAGTGTCAATTTAAGTTTAATTTTAAAAGCATCATGATATGTGTTTGAATGCTAAATTGGTATCCATAAAACTCAACAAACCACTACCTGACTAAATTGACAGTAAATGAGGAATAGTTGCAACTATAGAATAACGTCCCAATAATATACATCAGCTAATAACTAATACTTAACTAATATATTAACTCACATTTTACAGATCAGTTGTTAATATTTTGTCAACCATCTACTAATACCAGTGAAACTTTGTAGAAGAGCAAATGGATGGAACAAGTTCAAAGTACAGAAATTTGATATGATATTTAAAATATAACATTTTTATACCTCAACCTTGTTTCACCCAAAGGCTTTTCTGTGTACTGTATTTAACCAAAGAAACACCACAGATGAAATGTTGAACATTGTGTTTAATATAGAAACACACATACTGAGCCATCAGTACATGCCATTATACAACTCCATGGGGTTTCGTCACTTACAAACAAACCCATGGGGTTTGGGCACTTTTTGTGCAGAACATGAAAATAAAACAAATCAAAGCCACTGGCATTACTGATATGAACAGTGAACCAGACCCGAGCTACAACCGAACTGCTCTAGAGCACCATCCCAAAGTGATACAACAGCTATTCTTTTCTGAATCGGAAGAATCAGTTGATGAGGACGAGGAGCTGAATGAAAAAGATAAAGAAGATGAAGAGGATGAAGATGATGAAGATGAGTTGGATGGACCTGAAGATGAAGAGAAGGAAGATGCACCAGGAGACGAGTTGGTCGTGGAAGATGTGTCAATTGTCCCACTGTCATCTGTATTTACAACATAATAGAAAATACAATACCAAATGCATTATTAACTACGATGATACAAGTCAACTCACATACATTCTTATCAACATTTATATTTATATTTATTAAGACTTTCAGTTTCACCGATTCATCAACTCGTGATCTCATCAGTTGGACAGATATGTCTGCTGTCAATCAATGCTACAGATGTTATCTTCCTGGTATTAACTGTACATGGGTAATTACACGCTCATGCTCTGATGAAGGTCTTGTCACCTTTAAATGTTGGACTTTCTTTCACTCAATTGTATATATATTTTTACAAAGCACCCATGTATTATTGTCAGGTGTGCAAACATGATAACACCCAAGAAAGTTGGTCAAAGTAAGTAGGCCTAACACTTTCTTGGGTGTCTGTCTCCTTAGACACTGATTTTTTTTTTTTCTGTGACTGTATGCTGCTTCTTCTTGGCCTCATGGAGCTTAAGCTGTTTCTTATTAATATGTAAAAATGATGTTGTACAGTTAATATTTGAAATGATAGGATAGAGAATTTAAAAAGCTCTAATCATAAAAGCCAGGTGAAGGTAAAATAAAATAATGAGCAGCTGGCTCTAGATATTTGCACTAGATCTCTGAATGAGTGAATAATTGCATAACCATCATCCATCATCAGTGAATATATATATGAATGGATTTGTACAGACCATCATTATATACATATATACGCACATATTTTTAGGTTATGTCACGATATATATCTGGCTCATTTGTTCTCTGTCGCCCTGGCAACCTACTCCCAGAGTCTTGTACCATAGATTTTCTAGACGGACTGTTCTTGTAGCAAGACTTCTTTATCACATCGACCATAGCTGACTACCTCTATTGCTAAATAATAATAAACACATTTGCACTTACTTATAGCATGAGTGGACAATTATGTCTTGTATAATGTAAAGCAGCAAGTTTGCAAGCACCAACTCTCTTTCCCTCTTGGCGACCTAACGACGCACACAAACTTTCTCTTCCTTTAACTTTCCCATGTAAGTGTACTGAGTCACTCGACGACGAAGAACAACTGCTTTTATTGAGGCTTTACTATACAGCAGGAGAGGGAAAGAGAGAAAACACGCACAAACACAATTAACCACTGACCACTTTACTAATCTGGTTAAACTATGTAGCACAAATCTATCAGTCCGTGTTATTCTGATCCTGACCAAACATCTTCAATGAAAAGATAACACGCAGCCTTGACGGTATATACCGTCACCGTTATTGTCCATGTGCTCAGCATGATCCACAGGTGTAGTTTTCTTTTTAGTGTAAGCCCCCGCTGTTGGCTTATTTCTCTTTCTGCAGGCAGCACTTGAAATTATCTCGGTATTTTGTGCATCGCCGCTGTGAACACTGGTTTTGGATGCTTTACCGGACCGTGTATTCATTCTTTTAAATCAATGCTATTAAGAACTGCCCATTCAATAAAGAACTTGTGAGTGAAGGATGGGCGTGTCTGTCTAGGTTGTGACCGGTTGTAAGGTGATTGACAAGTTGACAACCAGCTAGTATGACGGAGGAGGCGGGATGGCTCCTTCTCCAGCCCGTGAATATAATTATGATTGGCTTGTTTTACCCTCCTAACCACCGACCTATAAATATCTGGTAACACTTTCTATGAACCTAGTGTTCATAATGCACTATAAACACATTCATTAAGAGTTATAACACATTTATGAGGCTTTATAATGATTGACATAAGTGTTCACAACTATTTATATATACTCATGACTGCATTCATAAGGCATTATAATGATGTGCTATAGGCATTTACAACTTAAAGTGACACAGTGCATTATAAAGCATTATGAATGCAGTCATGAGTATATATAAATAGTTGTGAACACTTATGTCAATCATTATAAAGCCTCATAAATGTGTTATAATATGTAAGTTGTAAATGCCTATAGCACAGCATTATAATGCCTTATGAATGCAGTCATGAGTATATATAAATAGTTGTGAACACTTATGTCAATCATTATAAAGCCTCATAAATGTGTTATAACTCTTAATGAATGTGTTTATAGTGCATTATGAACACTAGGTTCATAGAAAGTGTTACCAAATATCTTTAGGGTTTGCAAACACCATAACCACAGAGGGAAGATAGTGAAGAGGTCAATTAGACACAGAATTATTTTCAGCAAGTCAAAGGTATCCCTTTTCAACTGGGTGCACAGGTACATGTGTACAGGTACGCTATGGCATAGGTATATGATTTTAGTCTGTCTAACTATGCTGTCATAAACAATAACTGGAGACTATGTACTACAGTACAGCTTGTGATTATTATGTTATGGAGCATCTCTAGTCTTAATTGCTATTACGTAATGCTTACGTAATGCTGTGTTGGTCAGCATTAGGCCTGGTGGAGCAACATGAGTATCTGACCCTGCCTCTTGAAGCTCAATGGCAATTGGCTCTCTCAGTCTATAGGCCCTGGCTATTAATATTACAAATAGGATTTTACCTACAGATATCCTACAGTACTATTAGTCCCAAATGTATTGACGGAGCTCTGTAGAGAATACCACAAAACATATTTCCCATCATCATTGCTGTTTTTATCTACACAACAGTGGACAATTTTCATATTCTGGGGTGCAGTAGATACAAACATTGTGCATGAAACTGAAAAGATCAAAAGAACTGTGGTATAATAATCATTTGCCTTGTTCTATCAGATTTACACAAGGCCTGCGTCTATGTCAAGTGGACGTGATCAATGATAACATTTCTGGAAGCTCAGCAACCCTGTCCAAGATGGCTCAAAAGCTGCAAGATGTGTGCACTACAGTGATGGAAGGATATCAGCAAGCAAGCCAGTACATTGGGGGGCACCAGCAGTTTGCCATTGTTGTTGTTTAAATAAATCTTTTTTTTTGCAACATTTCTAAAAGCAATTTTACTTATTTACAGTAATAGTCCTTGGCCTGGGAACAGCAGTTTTACATTGGTTAAAAGCAAGTGTTTATCAAGTGTTTCACACTTTCTTGCCCTTAAATGTGTGTACTGTAGGTATGGTTACTTTTGAAAACTTTGACAGTCTATTCCATATGCAAACAAACTACTATGATGACAACGTATCAACCTTTTCTCCGTTAGTGTGTCTGTGTATGTATAGTACCTCTAACACTGAACAGAAAAGAATCCGAGGCAGAAGGTGTCATTATCCAACCTTGGGCATAAGGGAGTTAAACCAGGTCATAAATACTGTATGTGGGCCTGTTTTCTATTTATGTTCTGTTTAATGATTTAAAAAGGGTTTAACCTAAAAATCATCTTTGTTTTGGGAAAAGAGAAGTAATAATATTGTTTGTTCTCACAATTATACACTAAGTAAATAATATATTTTTTAAAAATCCTTCTGAGTAGGTTTAATGGATATTTAAACTGTGCTGCATATGCACTGTGCAGACTTTCACAACTCAGCAAGGCCTATGACATTTTAGACTCTGCCATAAATAATAGCATTGTGTAATGAAGAAATATTGATGCACTCAATCAATACATAACGTCACCACTTCCTTTGGGTGTATAATCTATACCTGTCCTGATCCTCTGTAGCCACAAATGAAGTGCTATCTCTAAATCCGTGCCGGTTTTTGTTGACCTACAAATGTGATCTGGCAGATTGGGCCCCTTTCTCTTAAAGGTCAGGAAAGAGCCAGCTGTCTCCGTAATTAAAATCTCATCTCTCTTGTCAGACAGTCTCATTAAAGGTAGGAAGCTGCTCTCTTCCTGACACTATCAGTCAATCCAGAGGTAGATTCTAAGCGAGTGTGTGTGTGTGTGTGTGTGTGTGTGTGTGTGTGTGTGTGTGTGTGTGTGTGTGTGTGTGTGTGTGTGTGTGTATGTTTGTGTGTGTGTGTTTGTGTTTGTGTTTGTGTATATGTATGCATGCCTGCATCTGTGTGTGTGTGTGAGGACGTGCGTGTGAATGTGTACGTGCGTGTGCATGTGTCTGTGTGTGTGTGTTTGCTTGAATGTGTGCATGCACCTGTGTGTGTATGTAAGCATGCACACCTGTTTTTGTGTGGTGCAGTGGCCGCCCCTGATGGCCTCAGTGGACTCCTGTCAAACTCTCCGTCACTTGTCACCGCGCTGATCTAAGGCATCAGCCAGGAGAGAGACAAGGATGAATGAGTGAGCCTGCGCGGCGCAGGACTGAGATAATAAGGCCAGTCTCCCACACATTATTAATGTGTGCGTCTGTGTTTGTCAAGATTCCTCACCGCACATTTGTCACCCAATGATGCAGCGATTTTGGGCGAAAGGTTCTTCATATTTAAGCTCAACAGCCAATCGAATTACGCCCACGCCCTCTTCCATTTCCGTGGCGCTCCATGTTGATTGACTAGGATTGTCCAGAGCACTAAACAAGTCCATTTATGAGGCTATGTTTGGAAATCAAGGTGTTTTATTTTTCAGTGTATGCACTGAAGAGAAACAGAAAGCATACACTGAGAGAAACTGTATATCGAGTTGATTAATTACTGGATTCATTCGGTTTTTTTTAGGTGCATCAGACTGTTTTTTGACTATATTAACCTACATAAGTCTATGTAAATGTTTGTTTATTCGTCCCCCTATTGGGTTTTTCTTATATTCTCAGTGTTGTTATCTATAGTGTTGTGCATTGCTTTGGACAAAATACTAAATACTACAAGTGTAACTGTTTGCTGTATTTGACAAAAAAGAGGTGAACCGGATGAGAGTCACAGACTGGCACTGTTCAGTCTAACCACCTTTAAAAGTAACTGTGTGAGGTCTTGGAGTCCAGAGAGGCTTTGCAGACCATTGGTAATGTTTACATAGCAGTCACAGCTCTCAAACACACGCTGTTTACTTAAGACAGACAGCACTCAATCCAGAGTCAAGCTGTTTATCTATGCTTCACAGGTGAGGTCTAGAGCAGGTTCAACGGTGAATTACACACCATCACAGTGTTACTGAGAATGTGGTGGAGTTTTATTTATTTATTTATTTTTAGTTATTCTTTTTATTTTAGCTTTTGTCATAATTTGCCAGAGGCTTTAATATAGATGTGTGTTTGGGCCTTTATTCTGTAGGCTATACATCATTTCACATCATTGATGTTTGTGTAGGGGATTTAAAATATCCTCATCTGATCTACATGGGTTTATGGAAGGTTCAACCATGTGTTTTGTAAGGCTGTGCTAAGTGTGATGAAGACAGACTGATGTTTATGGGTTTAATGGTCGATTGCATATGGCTCTTGTCTTCTGGATGTTATGTGATGTGTTTTTATGGAGTTTAGTGCAACAAGTGTGTGTTATTTGTATGTAGGATGAAACAGTGAATAAGCTATGTGTGTGTGTGTGTGAGTGTGTGTGTATGTGTGTACAGTATGTGTGTGTGTGTGTGTGTGTGTGTGTGTGTGTGTGTGTGTGTGTGTGTGTGTGTGTGTGTGTGTGTGTGTGTAGCACTAGTCATCAATCAGGGTAAACAATGAGCTCACTGATCGGATGGTTTCCTGCTGCAGCCATGTCATGAGTCACTGCCTACCCCTGCCGACAGTGGAAACAGCGCAGGCTGACTGATAACCCTCGCTGGTTATATATGACTCTGCTTGACTTACTTCTTCACTTCTACTCTCTTCCTTCACTGATCCTTGATTTTAAATAACGACACACTCTCTCCCTGTTACTAACCCTCACATGCTAAGACACACACACACACACACACACACACACACACACACACACACACACACACACACATGTGCACACCCACTCACTTTTATCTCTCACTTCAAGCTCTGATTCATTCTCACACAGAATCACTCCAAAATCTCTCTCTGTCTTCATTCTGACCCTCTTAGAAAATTTGAGTGAAAATGTGGACCTTTCATCATCCTGTTTCTTCTTTTTTTGTGTTTTATTTTTCTTTCACATCCTTTTCCCCCCTTTTCTTTATCCAAAAGAGCGTAGCAATAAATGTCCTCTTCTCATGCAACTTGCCATTATTATTTGTCATTGCATTATGTGGTGCACACTTAGTGTCAAGGACAGGCCGGCAAATAAAATGTCTCTGGCTAATTGTTTGATACACTCGGGGGTGGGGAAAAAAAAGTAGATGTGCTGTGTTTTTGTTCTGCCGAGTTCTTTTTCTGTTTATCAATTCAGTTCATTAATTTCACTGCAAGTCAGTTCCTGTGGAATCTGAGGTGCTGGGGTGTGAGAGAAGGCTGGAGAAGAAGTGAGGGGATGGAAAGGGAAAATGTGAGCTGTCAGCACCACTGAGACGAAACGCTATTTGCTCTCTGTTAGGCTGTCACCACGGGGAGGAAGCTTGGGGGTCTTCAGATGGCCCACCTGAGGAGAGCAGTAAACACTCCTCATTTACACAACGCCTCCCTCACTCACACACACGACACTGGCACACACACACACACACACACACACACACGCGACATTGGCACACACACACGGCACTGGCACACACACACACACGACACTGGCACACACACGGCACTGGCACACACACACACATGACACTCTGCACACACACACGACACTCGCACACACACACACACACAAACACACACGGCACTGGCACACACACACGACACTCGCACACACACACACACACAACATTGGTGCAGACACATGCACTCACATACACACACGCATGCACATGCACACAGCCGCACACACAAAACATTGGCACAGACACATGCACTCACATACACACACACACATGCACACGCACAAAGGAACACACTTCCACCAAGGACCTTCACACACCCACACAACCACACACACACACACACACACACAAATGCAGACACCTCCGCCAAGGACCTTCAGAGACACCCACACACTAATACACACATTTCCACCAAGGACCTGCACACACATATACATATGTACGCACAGACACACAGACACAGACACACACAGACACAGACACACACACACACACACACACACACACACACACACACACTGCTCCCCTCTGTGCTACTTGTGCTCTGGCACTTGCCTGCCTGGCACATTGTGTTGCTCTTGAGCTGCCAAGTCAAACCTCCACACACAGATACAAGATACGAATTGTGTACTCCCTCCAAGACAGAATGCCTGTTTGGAACACATCCACTGAGAAAAAATTGGGACATTTTTACAATAGTTGTCTCTCTCTCTCTGTCTCTCTCTGTCTCTCTTCTCTCTCTCTCTTTCTGTCTGTCTGTCACTCACTCTCTCTCTCTTTGTCTTTCTCTCTCTCTCTGTCTGTGTGTCTCTCTCTCCCTGTCTTCACATCTCTCTGTCTATGTCGTCTAGTGTTGATTTTCACTCAGACTGGTCAGTGTGTGCACTGATGATTAGCCTTATGCAGGTTTATCACCACGTCGCCACACTTTTCACATGTCGCCGGCCTTATCGGAGTTGTCTCCTTGAGGCCCACTATTCACGGTCTCACCCATTCAGTCATTCGGACACATCCTCACAGTATCACACAATGCATGTCAATTTACATGGACACATACACACACACACACACACACACACACACACACACACACACACACACACACACACACACACACAAAACCACACGTACCCCAGTGGTGTATTGTGTTCTTTGGTGTTCAAGCAGTCATTTTGTCGAAGGCAGATGTACACAATCAAGACACACAGGCGTTTTCGTGTCAAAGCTGGTGGCTGCCCGCAACGTGCCATTGTTCAAAGAATGGCTTAGCAACGCTGAGGACTGAATAGACAGAAATAACCGCATACTTTGCTCAGCTGTGAAAAGAGTCATAAAGCGAAGAGGCAAAGAACTATTTCAGTGAAGGTGTTGCATTCTGAGGAAGCCTTTGAGAGACTTTGTCATGAAAGCGACTGAAAAAAATGTAGTGTAAATTGCAGTAATACAACAGCAGTATATGTTTAATATGTTACAGAACATCTGGGATATCTCTGCCTTTCGTATATATGATATATCTGTCTTTCGTACATACTGTTCAGTTTGAAAATCAACTCCTTTGTTTGTTAGCGAAGCTAAGCCACATGCAGTACTAGGTCTGAGCTCAGTTTGAATCTGTTTGTATGACATACTCCTCCCTGCAGACATTTGGACATACAAAGGCAAATATTTAAATCCAATGTAGCTTAAAAAAAAAAACAAAATTGTCACACCAGCCTCCGGACCACCTTAATCCTTAAGTTGTATAAACCACAAAGATCTGCCCTGACATGTATCATATCCAAGAGCTGTGGGGGAAAGATATCTAAGTGTATGTCAGAATAAATGGCAATAAATGGCCTGCCATATTGTGTGAGTTATTCCTCTCACACACTCATCCGTCCCCTGTGCGACGTGTCAGGAGTGTCACAACATGGCGACCGGTGACAGCTGCTGCACCGTGACATATTAATGGTGGTGCTCACACAGCCAGGTGCCTGGAAGGGGTGTCACCTGTGATGTGTGTGTGTGTGTGTGTGTGTGTGTGTGTGTGTGTGTTTTTTGGTGCATGTGTTTTTTGGTGCATGTGTATGTGTGTGTGTGTGTGTGTGTGTGTGTGTGTATGTGTGTATCCATGTGTATGTGTGTGTGTTTGCGTGTACATGTGTGTGTGTGTGTGTGTGCTTGCGTGTGTGTGTGTGTGTGTGTGTGTGTGTGTGTGTGTGTGTTTGTGTCTGGAAGCATCGGGTTCATAGGACTACTGTGACCATTTCAGGAACATTATGGGCCGTATTGACTTTTTCACACTCCCCAGAAAGCCATAGCAGGGAGCCCAGTAAAATGCACTGCAAGTGTGGGAGGTCTAAATATATTTTAGGCCAAAAATAGACAATCTTTTTTTCTGCATTTGTTTCTATATTAACTCTGTTACCCTATGCTACACTACACAAAATTAAACTATTTAACTTAAGAGTATGCATGTACATATTTGCTCTCTCTCTCTCTCTCTCTCTCTCTCTCTCTCTCTCTCTCTCTCTCTCTCGCTCTCTCTCTCTTTTCGTGTGTGTGTGTTGTTATATCGAAACACTGCTGTGGTACTGGCAGGATGCAGTATAAAAGATGTTATGACATGAAAGGAGAAAGAGTGACTGATTAGAGACAAGTGTGACACAGGGATAACAAAAGGAAATCGGAGAGGAAACGGCAGACCACATCAGTTACTGTAAAGTATCAAAACAGAAGAAAGTTTCTACAATGCCACTGATAACGTTTGTTTCTGTTCACTGTTGTTTTTTTGCACCTTGTTTTTGTTTTTCAATGTTTCTGTGTGTATGTGTGTGCATGCACGCACGCACTGAGTGTGTGTGTGTGTGTGTGTGTGTGTGTGTGTGTGTGTGTGTGTGTGTGTGTGTGTGTGTGTGTGGGTGAATGTGTGTGTGAAAATGGTGTTTGTGTATAAATATGTGGTCTACTGCTGGTGCATACACTATGTACAGAAGTGTGTGTGTGGGCTTGCTTCAGTGTCACATCACAATGTAGCCGTGATGGGAACATGGTCTTAAGCTGCCTTAACATGTCTCGTCTCACTTGAGGTTGTCACTCTGTAATCCCTCAGAGATAAAACTTAGTCGGATAAATGCCACAAGTCACTAATTGGAGCCGAATTATGTGTGAAGTCTGTGAAATAAAGATCGACCTCACCCCTGCAAGGCTCAGCTGACTTATTACACCTTAAAATGTTAAGCTTTAAGCAGGGGGTGACTTAAACTCAGAAAAAAAGTCGTCCTTAACTCACTTGCAGTCTTGCAAAAAAAAAAAAAAAGTTTGTGAAGTTTATACTGTATGTGCTCGATATATGACCTTTAGCGCTATTATATGCAACTGCATATAAATACTTATATATGTGCAGCTCAATGCTCAACACGTCACAAAGGTTAGTGGAGCTATATTTGTGTAAACAACACTAGGATACTCACGTTACTCAGGTATAGTCCCACTGTTAGAAGAGGATAAACAATCCAATCCAAGTTACATCAGTTTGGTACACTGTAACAAAAAACAATTTGTAACATTACCTACTGACACTGTACCATAAGAATAGGGTTAGGGTTAGTGTTAGGTATGTACAGTGTAAATCCATAATATTACATGTTGTTACATGTATATGAAGGAACCGTAAACTGTGATCAGATTTAGCTCAATGAACTGTCAGCACAGCAGAATAAGGAAACCAACCTCTACATTGCAACAATTACAACCCCGCATTCTGCTCGCATTTGTGGTGTATGGTGTATTATTTACCAAAGTATAGGTTCTCAGTAAAAGTTATTGTTGCAGAGTTTTTTTTTTTTATGGCTCTGTTTCTATGCGCAAGTACAGTAAAAACATGCTGTTTTAGTTGCCACTGGCAAATGACAGCTCACACACACTGCTCAAAGTTGCCATGGGGCTTTAGCAACATCAGTGGGGTGGGGGGGGTGGGGGCTTATAATTGTGCCAACACAGTGTTTTGATGTGGTGATAGGAGATGAAAGCAACAAGAAGTAGCGCAAACTTAGAGGTGATCAAAGAGACACAGTGTGGGCTGGACAAGTTCAGGGGAATCACAACACTACAATATGACTCCCCTCTGCATATTGATCTAAATGGTTGTGTGTGTGTGCATGTGTGTGTGTGAGTGTGTGTGTGTGTGCGTGTGTGTGTGTGTGTGTGTGTGTGCGCATGTGTGTGTGTGTGTGTGTGTGTGTGTGTGTGTGTGTGTGTGCATGTGTGTGTGTGTGTGCATGTGTGTGTGTGCATGTTTGTGTGTGTGTGTGTGCCTGCATGTGTGCATGTGTGCGTGTGTGCATGCATGTGTGTGCGTGTGTCAGTGTGTGTCAGGGTGTGTGTGTAAGCTTTTACACACATCTGCACACTGGCTTCAACCGAATTTACTGTAGGTCTAGTTCCTAAGTCAGGATCCAGCCACCAGAAAGGTTCACACAGACACACAGATGCACACACACACTCTCACAAACTCTCTCTCTCACACACACACACACACACACACACACACACACACACACACACACACACTTTGGGTCAACCTTGTTGCATTACATGTGCTATGTAAATAAATTGACTTAACAATTGCCTTGACACTCACACAAAGAAAGGCCAGCTGCAAAGCAACAGAACATACATCAGACTCTGCTATGCCCAAAATCAATTGCAATAACACCCAATAATGCTGTTCACTTTCACCATAATGCAGGCTATTACTGTTTACACCAGCTCTCTCTTCTTAGCTCTCTAGTACAGACTGAGAGAGAGGAGTGAAATTATAGGAGTGGGCTGAATGTGTACAATCCACTCAGTCCACTTAAACCTGCAGACAGCACAGACAAACAGAGCCTGCTTCATCCAGACGACAGCTCTCTGTGGACTCTGTGTTCCAGAAGGCATCCCAGAAAGCCTGAGGCCTTTTTCCAGACACACTTGGGGGCCGCCTTTTGGATCTACAGCGGCTGCTCCTTTCCGTGTGTGTGCGTGCGTGTGTGTGTGTGTGTGTGTGTGCGCTCGCATGCATGTGTTTGTGTCTGTGTCTGTGTGTGTGTGTGTGTGTGTGTCTGTGTGCGTCTGTTTGTGTTTGTGTGCGTGTGAGTGTGTGTGTTGGTATAGAGCTTTTCGAGCGGGAGCTCTTTCCAACTCCCTCTCTGTTATTGAGTACTGTTAGAGTTTGTGTCCAATCTTGATCCTTTATGAGAGCAATTTTATCTGGGAAAGGTCTAGACAAACCCGTACCTCCAACATCTCAAGCTGCCAAGCAGCAGTTCAATAGCTATCGACAAGGCAGGGTGTGGAGGCAGAAGCCTTCATGTGAAAGGCTGTGTTGTTGATAGCGGCGCAGATGCTACCTGGTGGTGCTAGCAGACTTTTGAAGGATTGGCCCACCACTGCTACATTGAGCAGCCACAACAAGCTACTATACAGTCTGAAAAGTAAGCTTTGATGTTAAAAAATGAAATAAAGAAACAACAAAGCATGAAAGCAAAAAAATGAACAAAAGAGTGAAAGAAATTGTGTGCAGCAGGTGTCAAAGGTATGTTAATACAAGGTAGGTGTGTGTGCGCGTGTGTGTGGGTCCATGTGCACATGTGTGGGTGAGTGTGTTTGTTTGCAAGCATGCCTGCATGTCAGACAAAGTATTACCTTTTCTTCTCTGACAGAAAAAAATAGACAACACCAGCATTCCTTTCGATGACAATTGCCACAACATGACCACAACTCACAGGCTAGAGAAGTACAACATCTGACAACACTGTTACCTAATAAATAATAATAAAAAATGAAACTTTTACTTTGCCATTATAATTTATGCTGACATTAACACTACATCAGGCAATGATAGGGAGAGACAGAAATAAATAGGTAACTGTGAGGAAGGGAAGCTAAAATAATGGTGAGAAGAATATTGTGATGGAGGGAACGAAAGAAAAAGCAAAGAGAGAAAGAGAGACATCTGTTTCAGGTCAAAAGCAATAGAGGAGGACTGGGGAAAGTGTAAAATGATTAGGCCTGATGGCTCTCATTAATGCATGGGCTTGATTCAGGAGGAGGAAAGTCTGCACTTGCCAGAACTGAAGGGCATGTGGGCATGTGGGTATTGGGGTGATGGGGAGGGGGACACACCCTGTGGCTGGGCCTAAGGACCATGAATTAATGCTGTATTTATTTTGGCATGCCAGTTTCTCAGGGTGTTGGTAAGACTACCTAACAACATGGACAGAGCCGCCTTACCCAAGCCTCAGACTACAGAAAAGGAGCCACTGTAGTGTACTGTAGTCACTTGTGTCCTGAATGCCCCTCCATATTTTTATTATTTTATTTCTGCTACTATAGCTTTAGATCAGTTAAACGAGTTTTGGTGTAATCAGTCAATTTGCAACTTAAGACACTTCTAAGGCTGATGGTTTAGTGGCAGAAACCAGATCTATGCTTACCCTTCCATTCAGCAGAAAGAAAGAAAGAAAGAAAGAAAGAAAGAAAGAAAGAAAGAAAGAAAGAAAGAAAGAAAGAAAAATACTGCTTGCAGTGGAGACATTTAAAGTGAAAACTTTATCTGGTACCAATCAGGCAAACAGTCTGAAGGTCTGAATGCTTTTTGTATACTTGGCCAAAAGGCACATAATTGCTATCTTGGCTAGCACTGTTTCCCTGACAATACTGCACTCACCACCCATTTTTCTTCAAAACACACTTGATATGCATGTGTATGTGCACCCACCTCCCTGCAAAGCAGATGCTGTCGGCTGCTAAATGCCAGCCCTGCTCATCAATATATAGGTGTTATTCTGTCGTGGGTTTGATGTGACTCTGTTACAACGTCTAATGCATGGCTTTTATTGCCATATCAGATCTATGCTGTTCATTTTAGCGATTTTCTCCTACTGTTTAGCAATGACAATTTGCAGTGCCTTAATTGAATCTTCTTTGACATTAGAGCTTTTGCACCACTAATTAACTAATGTTTTTTCTCTGAATAGAGGCGTTGTTGTTGTTGATGATGTTGTTGTTGGGGGTGGTGATGGGGGTGTATGCGTTTGTGTGTGTGTGTGTGTGTGTGTGTGTGTGTGTGTGTGTGTGTGTGTGTGTGTGTGTGTTTGTGCAAGAAAGAACATCTTTCAGCAAGGCTGGAACATGAGTCCAGGTAGATCAATAAATAAAGAAGATAAAGAAATAAAGATAAAGTAATAAGGTGTTATTAATCACATAACAGAATCCATCGGAGGCAATAGAGGAAAACTGTTACTGACTAAACCTGTGAATGTGAAGGTGATTTGGTGACCTCTTATTTTTGAAAATAGCAACATTTAATCTTGCCTCAGTCCGTGTGTGATGTGTCATGCGGTTTCTCTGAAACCAGCTGTAGCAAAAATTGCACTTGGAACATCTAGCAACTGGCATAACAGCAACAGCAGAGGTGTTTTAAATGAACTGTGATGACACTCATTCATGCAGACTGACTGTTTAATTAATGATAAATATACAATATGTTACTGTAATTGTGCTGGGGATTATCCAACCAAACAATGCATTAGACAGAAGGCCATATTAAATCTAGAATCCCAATTATTCACTAAAACTAGACGTGTGTTTCTTAATAGAAATACAAAGGGCTTTTCATCTACATTAATTAAAATACATTATAGATTTAAATAGATTGTGTGTGACAATGAGGATGAAGTGTAATTGCACTACTGACAGAGGCGTCAAGGAAAATCTGGTTGGGCCACCGGCACCCGCCACATGAAGAAATGATGAAAGGGAAATTTTTGAAAGAGTGTTGACACAGAAAAGGAGGGGAAGAATAAAGACAAAAAATCCCCAGTGTACCTTTAGAGAAACTGCAGGAGAGCAAGAGCTGACATAACATGCAATATGAATATGTTTCAAAACCTGAAAGCCAGGAAGTAGTTTGAGGCTACAGTGAAAGGGTGGGAAAGAGAGAGAGAGAGAGAGAGAGAGAGAGAGAGAGAGAGAGAGAGAGAGAGAGGTGTTTACGCTAGAGAGAAAACAATTGGGTGTCAGTGAACCACAATGCTAGTCGTTCCTTATTCTGTTTTCCACTGTGCTTGTTGTGGTGAGCTGAGCCAGAATTTGTGCTGCAGTCAGACAGAGACCTCTGTCAAGAAGGCAGTTCTAGAGAAAAGCCATGGAGTCTTACCTGCAATTAATTGGTCGTTAGAAGTTTGCAAATACAAATTGTTTAATTGTCTATAATGCTTTCATATATAGATGTGGAGATGGAGAAACAACCACATTAACACGTCTATTCATGTGCAATGATTTGTTTGTCTAATGTATTTATGCTGTGGATGTATGCACTGCTATCTACTGTATGTTTTACAATAAGTGAAACAATTATGTAAAATGCACTGTGTGTTTTACATGGAATCACCGTAAATCCTCTTCATATTTACCCTCTGTGGTTAGGTACACTTCTTAACGCCACTTCTGTTTGCACGGTGACCTTTATATTCACCCTGGAGTGACTAGATAACTGAGCCAATTTCCCCCTGCGTTGAGTCATTAGCTGTAAGGAAGTCAGAAATGAAGGCACAAAAGACACAGGAGGTAATATCAAAGATTGCTTTCCCATCAGACAGGGCGGGGGAGATGGTGAGCTGAAACAGATGGCAAGGGATGTACTCACCTCCACCGGCACAGACAGGTGATGCACTTTCAAAGCTCAATCTGTCAATCAAGCGTGAGGTATTGACACAAAAGCCGATCTGAAGCAGTTCGGGAGAAGGCAGGCAGGAGAGCGTGAGCAGGCTCAGAGACTACCTGCAGGATCACAAGCCTGGAGGTCCAACTTTGTTTTGATGAAAAAAAGGTCTGATGTCAAATTAACAACTAACCCTTCAGGAAGCCCTTTCACGATGAGAGAAGCTTTGAACTTTGCTGGAGAGGTGATTATCTGGTGATTATGCCAGGTACTGGAGTGGATCAGGTAGTAGGGATTCGACCTGAGGTATTTTCTGAGGTATTTAATATTAACCTC
Organism: Setipinna tenuifilis; assembly: GCA_030347295.1. Lineage (NCBI taxonomy): Eukaryota > Metazoa > Chordata > Actinopteri > Clupeiformes > Engraulidae > Setipinna > Setipinna tenuifilis. Next base: position 21,884,688 of record CM059285.1, read on the forward strand.
CTTCATATTTTCTCACAAACTATGAGAATATTATTTACTTTGTGTACCGTAGTAATTTATTCAGTTCATTCAGGCAAAGAAAAATATGTACAGTATTGCGTTAGTTTCAAAAGTAAAACAAATTGCACATTTATACACATTTAGAGTGAGACATTACATTACTGCCACTACAAGTGCTGCTATTTAGCCTGATACAGTCAGAAAAAAATGTGTTTTATACAAACAAGTAAAGGCAAGTGTGAGGTCTACCTGAGGAAAGTGATGAATCGGAGCGATCCGGGTGACAGCAGGATCAGCTCAGCATAAAACATCAAGGATCACGGTCTTTGTGGTCTCAGCACCATTTTTATCGGACAACACAGCACACTCCACACTCAGGCTCCCATTATGCTAACCAGCCAAGGATTTATGGCCGCAGGAAATTAAAGTGGACACCTGCAAAAGCTGCGGTCATCACAAATGGGAAGCAGCAGCAGCGGGAATAGCCAGTAGTTTATATGATGATACGCAGCCATATGGAAATTACTGTAATGCAGTCATTTTTATGTTATATAATAATATTAGTGATCATTTAATGAAAATTGTTTTTTTTTTTTAGATTCATTCTTCCAAGAATGTTTGAGTTAAGAAACAGTCGGTGAAATCTAAAGGGACCAAAACATCTTGTAGTCTCTCAGAACAAAGGTCAGAGGTCAAGACTTGACCCTTGGATGAAATTATGACCTGAGAGACCTAGAAAAAAGAAATTGGGAAAAGTTCTTCAACTATCCACCAATGTTTTCCCACACATATTTGCAGTATGTGTGCATTCCATACATACAAGGAAAACAAGGTATTTACAACATGAGGCTGATAGAATACATCTTTGTTTTTGGCAATAAACTTTTCAGTCACTAAACTAGCATCCCCATTAAACGCATAGTCCTCACGCAACTTTTTCACTGCTAAATGAAAGCAGTAACTTTAGCAAGTAGAAATGCCAGGACAAAGCAGTCAACAGCTATCCCTGGTTTTTATTCAGAAAACAAGTCCCAATTTCCTGCTACAATGACTGGATTAAATGCTGTTATGCTAATGTTTAATGGCAGATAATGTAAGAAACTTTTCAGTTGCATAGTGCCATGGTGGCTGGTTGCTCACACGCTGGAAAGTCACCAGGCTTGATGTGTGGTGGAATAACTGCCAAGTTCTCTCTGTTTCAGCTCATTGTTAAAGCCTCTCACTCAACTGTTGAATTATTCAGCTCATGAAATATTAACACCGAAATTATCGTTTGGATTGCCGTGGCAGGGAACCCAGTTTGTGCTAGCAACTCTCAAGCACAGTATCGGCAGGTGCGCCAGGCGAGGTCGCAAATCTGCTTACTGTAGTGGCAGTCAGCAAAGAGTCAGGCACATCCTCTTTAGCTGCATGTGTAGGACATGCAAATTTCTTCAGCTCATGTAAAATTATGTTTGTCACTCAGTAATTAGAGTGGCATAAAATAGTGGCTTTATAAGGGTGTTTGGTGGTTAAAATCATGGTGTTACTGAGAGAGAGGGAGAGGACAAAAAATGGAGGGGGGAAGCAAAGTTTAAATTTAAAATGTTTAACTATCAACTATGGCATTACATTACAATTTCAAATTAAAAACAATAATGTCATAACATCAGAAGTGTAAGACTCTCATCTACTCAAAATGTTCTTTTGTTATACCAGCTACTTATGCAGCCAGTTAAACACAAGATATACTCAAATTACAAAATGTAGGGCAGAAACTAATATTTTTATGTGTTTGTGTTTAACAAAACAAACTCTAATGGTCTAGCCCCAGACAGACCCCAGGGAGGCGAGGCTTACCATCGTTCCCACTGAAGGATAGCCTTCTCCGGTGAACCCCATTACTCTTGCCAGGCACCAAGCCAAATGAAGACAAAACTGAGCTATTACTTATTGGCCCCAAAGATAAACGAGAGGCTCTCTACTCCAGTCTGGGAAACCTAAGCCAACATTGTCAGAGGAGAGGTAACAAGCCTAGGTGCGATTCTTGAATCCGACTTAAACTTGAAACCTCACATCAATAAAGTAACTAAAACAGCATATTTCCATCCAAGAAACACTGCAAAAGTGTATCCCTTTCTGACCCAGCAGAATGCTGAAAAACTTACCCACACTTTTATCTCAAGTAGATTAGACTACTGCAATGGCCTATTTACAGGCCTCCCAAAAGGTCAGTAAGAAAATTGCAGTTTTTGTAAAACTCAGCAGTTACAGTCAATTACAGAATTCATTTTAAAGTACTCTTACTAGTATTTAAAGCAGCTAAGGATCTAGATCCATGCTATGTGATTCACACACTGTCCTTTTACATTCCTGTACAAGCCCTTAGATCTGCTGAGGCTGGCCTCCTGAGGATTCCACTCCAGAGGTGCCACCCAGAAGAATTGGAGAAGCAGCCGTCTCATACTACACCACAAAGACATGGAATGCCCTACCTCAACACATCAAAGAGGCAGAATTTATTGATTAGTTTTAAATGGCAACTGAAGAGTTACCTGTTCTATCTCGCCTACACTTAACTGCCCTGCTCGAAGACTTTCAGGCACTCAGAGACCTTCCTCCTACCGACAGTGGCGGTTCTATAGTGTTTTACGCCCCGAAGCAAGGGCGCCTGCAGTTCCACAACAATCCACAGTTTAGGGGGCGCCAATGTGCCGATTGCAGCGATATGATACACGGAGTGTTTTTATTTTATTTTATTTTTTTTCCCAAAGCGCTCGTGGCACCCCCCACGAAGTGCCTAAAACCGCTACTGCCTACCGACCCCAACAGTTACTCCTTTCTCGAGCACTCAGAGACTTTCCCTCTACCAGCCAGGTAGAGCTCTATACTGTTGAAGCATATCAAGTTGCATCCTTTGTATGAAATGTGCTATATAAGTAAAGATGATGATGCTGCTGCTGCTGCTGCTGCTGCTGCTGCTGCTGCTGATGATGATGATGATGATTATTAATTATTATTATTATTATTATTATTATTATTATTATTATTATTATTGTGGTTGTTGTTGTTGTTACAAGCCTGCATTGTTTTATTTGTGAATTAGCACCCCCGTGCAGAGGGACTGTCAGGTTCACACAAAAGGACACAGTAGGTGCATGTTATGAATTAGACAAAGAAATAACCAAAATATAAATTCATGAAAGTGTATTTATGTGATTGTATACTTAGCAGGGGAATCATTTTGTCTTCTGCAAGCAAGGATTTTCTCAGAGGTCAGATTTTGCATGACACCAGATACAAACTAAGATGCTTTCTCTACGCATTGAACATTGGGCAAGCTCTGAAGTTTATTTTAGGTTCCAACTGTGCTAAACTGCCTCACAGTATGACCACACTGTGCAGCAACTGCATCAATGAGAGTTACGGCCTTGCACAGATTATTCTGAAGGGTTACATAAAACACTACTGGGAATACATTAAGTTTAAACGTGCAGAGATAAATATCCAAACACGCCGAAATGTAACAGTCATGACATCAAGCAGTAAGGAATAAAAAAACTGAGCTTAGTTTATTGAACATCATTTCTCTTTTTATTCATTCTTGTTTGGTCCCATACACACTCATACACACTTAATGTAAAGAAGTGGATAAACACTTCAGCGAGATGCCTTTGTTATCCTCGTGCAGATGAATAACCTAATAAGCCTGTGTTAGACTAGAAGAAAACCGTAATGGCTCCCATGCCAGTAAAGTGTACAGACCTAACCGCAGTCTGATGATCTGGCTGACGGGGAGGAAGTGCAGCTCCTCTGTGAGTGAGGCTGGGCTACTCCGCGGAGCCCACTACTCGACAACATAGATTTCAATTATTCATAAGAGAGCCAATTTATGTAACAGAGCGTGGAAAAAAATGGGGGGGGGGGATAAAGAGACAGAGAGACAGAGAGGGAGATGGAGAGAGAGAGAGAGAGAGAGAGAGAGAGAATGAGAGAGAGAGACAGAGAGAGAGAGAGAGAGAGAGAGACCTGAGAGAGCTGTGGTTTTATTCTAATCCATGACATGACAGTAATGATGATCCCTGGGCTTGCTCATTTGTTTCAGAGTGCACCGTCAACACACAAGCTATTACCGGGTGATGAAGACAGCAATTGCTTCTTGCCTGCACACAACACATTTGGCTGGCAAGAGAGGGAAGTTGTTGGTAACTAAATGGGCTGTGTTACACTGAAACCAAAGAGGGGTGTTTCTGTTGTTTACAACCCACAGGGTGTTAACAGTCACCCCCTTTGCACTTTAATTGTTTAAAAGATAAACAAATAATTTTAGTACGTCACAGTTAACTAGGCACTTTCATTCTTGACAGTCTGCAACAGGAAGTGTAAAAAAGCTGATTTGGAAAATTGTAACAAGCTTTGTGAATCCCAAATTCTTATTGTATTGTTCAAAAACAGAATGCACTCATAAAAATAAGCAAAGGTAATGGTGAAGGCAACCCAGTTAAGTGTAGCAAAATTTTGTCACTTGGTACATTTTAACCCACTTTTGCACACTTGCTATTTGACATTAACCACATAAAGATGAAATGCCAATGAGTTGCAGAAGTAGGCCAGAGTATATGGCATGCTTGTTTCACAGAGACTAACACATTCCCACTTGTCCTCTTTTAAGCTCAGTAACAGCTTCTTATATGGCTAATAGTTGCACATATTTTTCTTTAGTTCGTTTTAACTGCAGTAGGGAGTTATTGGTAATGACTCGAGTTTGAAAGCCACCTTGATATATTGCACTCAATTCATTTTACTTACTCTCTTTCTCTCTCTCTCTCTCTCTCTCTCACACACACACACACACACACACCCTGTAAGTCAGCATGTCACGACACATGTAGGCAGAAATGAACACTCAGGACGAAAGTGCAATTCATTATGACACAAAGACCAAGAGAGACAGAGCTTCTCTGAGAATGAAAAGTTTAAAAGCACAAAGGACATTTGAGGTAGCAGGACTTGAACAAGCAGGACTTTTTAAAAGTAAAAACTTTTCAGAAATTGATCATCATGTTAAACAGATTTAACATGGAACAGATATGCATGAGACAGGACCCCAGTTTAATTATCCAGCAATAGAGAGAGCAAAAGCCAGGGTTTACATGTAGACCCTAATGAGGGAGACACACAACCACTGACGTGAACAATCAACAGAACCAAAACAATCAGTGGACAAATGAGCAGAGAACATGTGACAGGATTGAATATGTTTCCCAGAATTTCCCCACTCATAATAATTTCTTTGATATTTTCCTCAGAGTTTCTGTTGTTTACATGTGTATGTTGTATCGTTTCTCGTGCATCTTCGGGATACAGTAACACAGGGGCATGGTTTTCCCACGTTGGGCTCTTAACTTTTTATGTCACCCTTTATTCTGCCTCTTTTGCGACTATCCTGAGGCAGAGGAGTTGTGATGCGCCTGGCTCCCTCCATGCCTGATATATTCTATTTTCTTTTCATTTTACTATCAGCGATAAAGTGTCAAAAACCAGGTCGGTTGTAGCCTCCATCATTTATACCACACAATGCGGAGTGGACGTTAGACAGAGGGTAGAAGACCACTGGACATGTGAAGAAAAAAAAAACCTAGATTCTGAATCCAGAGAACCTGGGCCGGACCATGCATGACGCAGTGAGCAAGATGCCAGCACACCAGCAGATATGCTTTCATTTTGGTTGACTGTGGCCCACAGGCCTCTTGCTATTTATGTGTGTATTGATTCCATCTTTGTGGGCTATCATGTGTGCTATCCACAGGGAAATGAGAACAGCAGAGGTAAAGAATAGAAGCAGAGATGACACACTGAAGTATAAATGACATATAATACTCAACACAGCCAAACCTGTCACACCAAATCTTTAGAGGTAGTTTTTATCCTGTGGGTGTTCTGTTCGCATATTTCCACACATATTTTCGTGTGCCAGATTTATCTTCGGGGGTCCGTTGAAACAGAGGATTAAGATTATTAAAAAGAGTTTGGGCCCATTCCGCCCCTACCACATAGGCAGCATTAGTTTCACACTTGTGTCACTTGGTATGATTGTGAAGCTACGCAGGCTCCAAGAGAAAGGATAGCTCTTTAAAACAATCCTAGTGTCATTCCCTGGCAAGGGCACCTAATACCCATCTATTATACCCATGCCAGAAGGCACATCAATCATTGTTAATCATTGTGCATTCGTTCTCAGTGATAGCCCCACTTTTATCACCATGCTGCACATGTTCAGCGTATCTGTTATCTGCTGTGCATGTATGGTGTAGCATGCTAAAGAGTACTGGGGTGTGCTTGATTAGCTTCCTGGTATGGATTGTATTTTTCAGGAAAAAAAATGCTACATACATTTTTTTTTACTCATTGCTAATCTACTCACAGATTGATGTCTTATGCTTTCATCTTTGCGTATCTTTTTAGCATGGACTTCTTAACAGCTTTACAGACAGCTATCAGCGGTCCTGTTTAAAGCCTCTGGACACATCAGGCTTCGCTTTAAAATGCTCCAGCGAAGCTGATGGGCTCTGATCTGGGCCTCATACACGAGCAAATTAGAGCAGAAATGCTGTAAAAATATATGGCACACAGGAGCCTTCTGCAGTGCGGTAGATGTGTCTGCATGCATTTGATGGCCTGCTTGTGTGTGTGTGTGTGTGTGTGTGTGTGTGTGTGTGTGTGTGTGTGTGTGTGTGTGTGTGTGTGTGTGTGCGTGCGTGCGTGCGTGTGTGTGTGTGTGTGTGTGTGTGTGTGCACGCGCGTGCACGCATGTATGTACTTGCCTGCTTGTGTGTACGTGTGAGTGTGTGTTCATTTGTGTATATGTGTGTGTGTGTGTGTGTGTATGCACAATAAGAAGTGAAGGGAGTAGTAATGATAAAAATCACAACTGGTATGTGAACCATATATACAATATCATGCTATAGTAAAATGAAAAGGCAATGACGATCAAAACATCCAAATCAAAACACTCATTTATCCCCACAGGGAAAATTAAAAATGTTACAGTCAAAATGAGAAATATGGCATACGAGACATACTGTATATAATATAAACAAACATCAAGTAAAATAAATACATTTCAGCAAGATAAATACCAACAAAATAATATAAATAAGGATAAAATTGATCTGTGCACAATTTACATATCTACAGAAGGTTTGTTAAAGTATGGATATTTATACAGTTAGCCAGTATATGAATTGTTTACCTATGTACAGACTTATTGATATGCACATGCATAATGTTTGCAAATAGCGCTGAAATGTAAGGTGTAGAAGGGAAAGTGTCCTCAGAGGCTCAGAGGGAGGAATTATATAGTTTAATGGCCAGAGGCAAGAATAACCTCCTGTTAGCCTGGTAAACCAGCCCCTGGTACTTCACTTCGTTTTCTTACAGAGGGTCTGGCTGTGCTGTATTGAGAAACATTTTTCTTCCTGGTGGTGTGGATCTGCCTTCCCCCCAATTGCTAACATCGAATTGTGACATAAATTGTTAGCCCAGAAACGAACGGACTAACAACTAAAGAGCAGGCTGGAAGATAAAACTTTCCCCCAATCCTGTGGGGAGTAGGGCCACAAAGTCTTCTCCACAAATGAAACTCCTCAAACATTTTTCTTGCTCCGACTTTAATTCTTTGATATACCGAAACGTTGCCACAACAGACTGAACGGCCTTGCTTACTTTGTTCTCCGTTGCCATTGCAGAGCTACATCCACAGATAGACTACAAATGAAATGTAGTGCACAGAATGATGTCATTGCTCAGGAACACTCCCTCTGTCCGCTGATTGGCTAGGATTGAGTCTGCCTACAACCCGCGCTTTCAATGAGACCTGCGCCAGACCCTCTGTACAAAACGAAGTGAGGTACGAGCGGCTGGTTTACCAGGCTAAGAGAAAGGAAGAGAGGACAGTACCCTGGTGTTGCTGACCAACCTGTCTCTCGCACTTAATTAAGCACACAGGGAGCTTGTCAGCCAGCGGTGGCAACCTGATGATGTTGAAGGCCCTGGGAAAGTCAAAGAACATGACATGCATTGTGCTTACTGTCTTGTCTAGGTGGGCATAGTCTCAGTTTAGTAGGTGATGATGATGATGATGTCCTCAACTCCCAGTAGGTGGGTGTACTGGAGGGGGGGGGGGGGTCAGGTGTGGCCTGATTGTTGGTCTCCAGTCTCCCTGAGACCCATGTGACAGTGACACTATGTTGAATTAACAAATGGTAGGGCAGGGTGAAATGATGGATGGTCTATGAATTTAGACAGTTAAAATTTGACAAGTGACATCAAACTCAATGTGCTCAATGTGCCCAACTCCCATCTCAGCCCCAGTGTTTATGTAACAACCGTCACTGCTATCATATCAAAATAAAACTGAAACCCCTGGAGTGAAAATGTCCAAGACAAAAACTTTCAAGACTTTCCATCTCCAGTTTTGTCTGTGTTATTCTACCAAACTTTGGACCATTTATTGTGCAACTGACAAACAGTCATACTTATTATGAGAACATTCTGATCGGTAAACCATATATATATGATGGCTATTAAGCGTTGGATATATTTCAGGCAGGATGCAGCTCGTCAAGACCATGCATTTTATGTTAGGTGACAGCTATCTGTCAAACAATGGTGCATGAGAGATGGTCTTCTTCAGTGCCACACTCTTCTGTGTCTGCCAGTTCCAGCAGACTACGCTCAGTAAGAGCCTTCATTCCTCCCTCAGTTTGGGCTCATGGTGTCCTTTGAGAATTTAAGGCAAAATAAAAAGTGTGTACGTGTGTGTGTGTGTGTGTGTGTGGCCTGACTGGTAAATGGGTGCATCAGTTTTGGTGTTACTGTGTGGTGTGTTAGTGTATTTGCTTAGCTTATTTATCTCTCTCTCTCTCTCTCTCTCTCTCTCTCTCTTTTATTGTCTCTCTTGGTATCTCTCTGTCTCTGTCTCTGTCTCTGTCTCTCTCGTTCTCTCTCTCTCTCTCTCTTTCTCTCTCTCTCTGTGTGTGTGTGTGTGTGTGTGTGTGTGTGTGTGTGTGTGTGTGCGTGTTGGGTCTTCCTCTCATGGAAACTATGCGGCTGGACCGTCATCAGTGAGAGGGAAAATTGACAGATGCCCAAGGTCACCATCACTCATAAGGAGGAAGTGATGTTAGCAGAGAATAGAAGGATGCAGGAAGGAGTGACAGTGACAGAGAGCCAGGACACACAGGACACACAGGACACACAGGACACACAGGACAAAGGAATCCCGACCCTCTCAACACCAGACACTGATGCAATGATGATCAACAACAACTGATCCTGGCATAGTGGCGCCCAAACCAGTAGGACTCTGAACTATGAACAACTAAAAAAGTGATATTTGCTGAATGATTGGTTAGCTACACAATATGTTGCAGCCTGCCATATCCTGAGAGACAGGGAGCCTGACTAACAATCTAACAATGTGTACATTTGTTGCATTTATATACATTTGCTGTTGTTATTTTTTTAGTGTTGCCCCATTTGAACTGTTCGTATGTATGTGTGTGGATAGGGCATCTGTGTGTGTGTGTGTATGTGTGTCCACTGTATTTCAACAGTCACGCTAATAAAGGAACTTGAATTTAAATGTTGAGTTTGAGGGAGGAAGAGATAGAAGGAGAAAAATAGAGAAAGACAGAGAGAGAAGAGAGAGAGAAAGAAAGAGAAAAAGAGAGAGAAAGAAGAGGGGAGTTGAGGCATGAGAATAAAGAGTCAGAAAAAGTTTAGAAAGTTAAGGAACAGCAGGGTCTTCTGTAATGCAGTTTATCACTGTTAATGCTGGATAATTAAAAGCAAGGCTTAAAAGCAGTGGTTGGCCTAATTAACACAAACACTTTGAATGTAATTGGCCGACATGGTTTATAACAGTTCATAATTATTGAAAAATATGATTAATGCCTCAACAGAGATGCCCTCTATGTGGCCTCTTGTATTCATTTTTTCATCTCTTCTTATAGCCTTTCCTGCCTTTTCATTTGGAAGTGGGGGAAATTTTAGTCCACATTTAAAACAGACATGAGTTTCATATACGCACATTTTTTTCAGCTATGCGCAAATGTTCAATTAGCTGTCTGACATATACATAATGTATACCCTGAATTACCTGGCATTCTCACTAAAATGTTGCTAGTATCACAAAATATCTTTGTGTGTTTTTTTACTTACAGGTTTTGTGAATATGCTATGCTGGGCTTGTATTTTTAGTAATCTGTATTGGAATTGTCTAGTTTCCAAACTTTTTTTTTTTTGCATTTTTAAATCAGCGAAGTGCTGTTAACTCTATTGATTATCCATGCAAATACATTTATTTTATGTAACAATATATCCAAAGTACTTATTACGTAATGGATAATTGAGAACACCTTCACCTTTTCATTTTTTTTTGCTGTGGTGTGTCATAAAATGCTTCTTTTGTTTAAACCCAGCAGTATACTTTGGGCCTCTTTCCATTTCCTACAGTAAATCCCGGAATCCTGTTGGACGGAATTCAAAGAGGATCTCATCGGATGGGGAAGAGGGCGCTGTTAACAAAAACTGCTGACATGATCATTAAAATGTGGAACAGTGGAGGAAACATGGCTGAGCTCTCGTTCCTTTGTTCACCTATCGACAGCATAATAGATTATATGAACCCTTTGATTCAATGACCTGCACTTGCAGCTTCTCAGGTGTGTGGGTGTGTGTGTGTGTGTGTGTGTGTGTGTGTGTGCCTGGGTTGGGTTGTGGAGCGGCTAAGGCAGGGGTAGGGGTGGTTGGGAGGGTGAGGATGTATGGGAGCTTGTGATCGTGATATTCTGTCAATTGCATTGATTGAGCCTTTTCTGCTCAGTGAGTGCTCACTGAAAAGCATTTCTGAAGGGTTTCTGTCCCTCTTGCCAGTCTTCAGTTAATGGGCCGTCTCAGAAGAGGCAGCACGCTTGTCCCCGTGTCACTTTAATGGCTTTTATGATGGCTCCCACACCACATGAAAGGAATTACGTAAAAGGGAAAGAGGGCGGGCTTATGGAGCCCTGGAATCTGGGCAGTTACCCTGAATAATAATGTGCGTTTGCCTTATTTTGCCTCTTTGATTAATGATAATTCATGAAACTTACTAGAGAAGAGAAACTTAATATCAAAGAATAGTTTAATTGAAATTTTCATAATTAGAGGAGCACTAAGAGATTGTTATTAACAGTGTAGCCCAAATCTTAAATTAATTTTAAATTAATCTGTTTCTTTCTTTCTTTCTTTCTTTCTTTCTTTCTTTCTTTCTTTCTTTCTTTCTTTCTTTTTTACTTTCTTTCTTCTTTGTTTCACTGCCAGGGCAGAGCTCATGTCTCTATAGCTGTCAATCATATATCTTTATTTAATTCTATTTTTGACATGCTGAATTTCCTCTCAAAAAAACAAGGTTCTGACCTGCAGTCGTCACTCAATGTCACTGGTCACTGTCCTCCAGTGCCTCCACTCTGTCCCCTCCAGACTCCAGACTCCAGACTCCAGAACTGTTCTGTGCAGGTGTTATGGCTATGCCAGTCTGCTCATCACTTTTCACCTCCATCTACACCTCTGGAATAACTCCTGCACTTTGTAATAAAATGCCACATTCTATAATAAACTGCCTGAACGAAATATTTCCCCACATTTTGTAATAGAATACATATTGTGATAGTTATTATCACAAAAACCTGGGAACACCACTTTTATCTTCATCTATCTAAAATAGAATATTATGGTACATTATGTAATTAGTAAGATACTGCATAATGGTGTAAAATTATATTTCATCTGGCCAAGTTGCCACAAATTGGGACAGTGGGGCAAATGCCATGCAAAAGTGATTGGGCACACACACACACACACACACACACACACACACACACACACACACACACACACACACACACACACACACACACAGTGTATGATTGTGCAGCAAAGTTTAGCAAAGCATAAACACCAGAATTTCCCACCGTTGCACTTGTGATCTTCCTTTAGACGTTAACTTCAGATGAGTTATACTGGTTTTGAGCACTTTGAGTGCAACCTCAGCAGTAAATGTCTGTAAACTTCAGCTAGAACATGTTCATTTCAAAGGGCACTGATCTAAAGTATGCTAATGTTATCTAAAAATTACAGGCACAAACCTTTGATGATCTCCATTAAAGATGACATTGGTGTATGCTCACTGCTTTGAGGTGTGGACTCGTGGTCCTGTCTGATCATAGTTGCCAGGATCGAAGTGTAAGGCCATTTTTATAGTTATTTATATAAAACTAGCACATTTTACATATGAATATGTGTATGTGTGTATATGTATGTGTGTATATGTATGTGTGCATGTGTGTGTGTCTGTGTGTGTGTCCGTGTGTGTGTGTGTGTGTGTGTGTGTGTGGTGTATCAGTGTATATTTTTACATTGGTATTGTTACTTCTGTCACAATAGTTGCATTGGTCGTAAAATTATTTCTGTTCTCAGTTTCTTTGGTGACAGTTAATGGCAGTAAATGATTGTTTGAAACTTGATAATAACAACCCGCTCTAGATGATTGAGCTTTAGACAGTGGCAGTAATTATTAAATACTATTGATTCTGATAGGAAAGTAGGATTTTTCAAAATACGCCTGAACTGTCCAAACTGACTTGGTGCTATCTGGCCTTCCTCTGCACCCCACACCCCCCACCACTCTCCATCCTCTATCTTCTTCTCCTCTTCTCCTCTTCTGTTCCTGAAATAGGACACATGCACTTGGGCTCTCTTTCAATCAGAGTGGCAGCCTGAGAGGAGTGGAGTGTAGAGTTAGCCATCTCATCTGTCAATACATCCTGAATGAAATAACCCTTCTCTATTTCTCTCTCTCTCTCTCTCTCTCTCTCTCTCTCTCTCATCCTACTTAAATACACCTCTTCTTTGTAGAGAGGCTGAATGTCCACCTTCACTCTGACAACATAAAATATCTTTGCCAGCTTGACTGACAACTTTCTCCCACTGTGTGGTCTCCTAGTCAGCCTCGCCAATAGCACAGTCCTCTAATTAAAATCTTCTTTCATGTTTCCATTACTGTATATCCTGCAAAGCACATATAGCAGTGATGGCAATAATTTAGTCTTTTATAATCATGCCCATGCCAGGCGATGGCAGGAAAGTAATTTCCAGCCAGTAGCTAGTGATGGATAGCCATCCTCAACCCTTTGACATAGAGAAGGAGGTTAAAGCACAGTTAAATGTTCCCCAGTCCGCTACAGACAGAACAACACTACAATTCATTCGTTTGACTTGGTTTTTAATCATGCTCCTTTTCAATATCGGGAAGCATTGGGTGTGACAGTGATTGGCAAGCCTCGGCTCCAAAGCCTCACACAGCGCTGTGGGCCTTCTCTGGTGGCTCCCCATCTATGTCGAAAAATAGTTTACACCCCAAAACCTCTACATCCAGGTATTTTCAGATGTTAGGCAGTCCTGAGTTTTAAAATGTACAGATCCTAGGTGCAATTTGAGGTGATTAATTAAATTGCCATTTGATTGCTATATGAATAAATAACATGAACTGCCGTTTGACTGACAAAGAATGCAAAACTCATTCATTAAAATGTACTTCTTCATTAGAACACTCCAAAATGCAAAAGTTAAGATACATTCATTGTTTACCATACCATATTAAATATTTATATCTACATCTACCATGTGCACAAAATAAAAATGCTTCAGCAAGTTGTTGACAAAAAAAACCACACACAAACAGTCAGTCAACACTTGGGCAATGTGCTTCCTTTGCTACATGATGGCCTGATGTTTTGTTGACAGTCTGCTGCTCAAACTCACCTGTGCTGTGATGACATAGACAGGCTATTCTCGATGCTTGTTAAGGGTCCTGAAACCCCACAAAATGGATGACTTAAAGATAGGGTAGGAGATCCTGGGAAAATGGTTCGAGCCAGCTACATTATGCAACTACACAATTTAAAAGTCCAAACCCCTTTCTTCAGACTTCGGATTCCTGCATTGGAGGAGGGGCAAAGGCAGTTGAGTTTGATAGGCATACCACCATTCAATCATTTTGAATGGGTTGCTTAAAATTATTGGGTGACAGGTGACTAACATGTTTTATTTTTTGTATTAGAGCAGTTTGTCATTGGAGTGTGAAGGGTATTTTAAGCAATATGGTAAAAATGCTCCAGGAAAACATCTCCTACACTAACTTTAATGTAGCACAGATCATTTTTTTTACAGTGCCTGGTCTACAGGGATGATTAATACTGTATGCAGCAAAAAAGGCAAACAATAAAAAATGTGGCCTGATTTTTAGAGACATCTGCAGAACTCAAGGAGCTTTCAGAGAGTGCAGATATCCGCCAAGGTCAGATGTCACATCTCAAACCATCAGCTATGGACACTAAATTGGCAGAGCTGTCCCTTGATTTACATCCAACTTTAAATTTGACTGGTTCTTTTCCAGGCCATGCTTCAGCTCTTCACCAACCTTCATCATAATTCTGTCGTAGAAAGGCACAGCGGAGTATCTGCATTTTTTCACAAACAAAACAAAACATTGCGGCAAAAGCATACTATCTGCTTGAGTTTTGTAGGGCTACTGCTAATTTCTCCTGAAATATTTTTTTTTTTTTACTTTGCAGTTACTGCAAAAACACTGTCTAACCAAGCTAGAGTGCAGTAACTGCACTTACCGCAGTGAGCCTTGGTTTCACTATGAAGAATGTCCGATGCAGCAGTTTGCCTTTGTTTTAGCATCAACTTTGAAAATAACATTAAAGATAGTGTAGGAGATGTTTTCCTGGAGCACTTTTAGTAACTGCTTTCTGCTAAGTACCATCTTGTACATTTGTAGACGTAAATGTTTATAAAAGACTAAATTTTGCCATTGTTAAGGCATTAAGCAGTATCACTTGACTCAAAATGTACTCAGTGCAGCCTCAGTTAATATAAAAACAAGTGAATTGTCTCATCTGCTGCACGTACTGCACTGTCTTAGTGTATGGCCATGTAATTATAGTGTGCTAAAGCTAAGGCAAAGCTCAGTACAGCCTATAAAACAGACAAATTTTGTCTGAAGGTCAAAATACAATATGTGTAAATTCACTTCCCTCTAATCTAATAAATCATGCATTTAGTAGTTAAATATAATTTGATGGTGAGGCTTGGTAAAAAAAAAAAAAAAAAGATACTGTGCTTTACCTTTGTATGGCAGAATTGGCCTAATAGATATTCTACCATGTAGATGTAGATTCTGCATACAAACACAAAAAAATTATACCTTGTCCTTGTTATGTCTTCAGTTCCAGAAATGCAGGGATGAAAATAGATGTGACAGAAATACTGTGGGCAGCGGAGCTGCACAAAGGCAATGTTCATTAACTAATCACATCATAGTCGTGCAGTAATTTCATAGATGTTCGAAAAAGCTGTAATGTATTATCAGTCATGGTTTACAGTCATGAATAGCCTCCACAAGCACCTCGTGCTCAAAACTGTTAGTGATGTTTAAAAGCTGATTTAGACTATCAGGCCAATATAGCTGTATGTAAATAGTGTACATACATAAATAAACAACTCAGACTTTTCTTATATTTTAATTTTATGCAGTTCTAGATATGGTTTGGATGGTATTGGTTGTGTACGAGGTCTCATCAGAGATTCATCTCTAGATTGTGGAAATCTTCTCCACTGGGGTACTCCATTTAAACCAATCAATATGCCATTTATAGAAACTGTCTGAAGGAACTGTATGTGTGTGTGTGTGTGTGTGTGCACATGCATGTGTGTGTGTGTGTGTGCGTGCATGTGTGCGTACAGGCACGTATGTGTGTGTGTGTGTGTGTGTGTGTGTGTGTGTGTGTGTGTATAGAAGGTGTCCTGGAGACGATAATGAAATAAATAATCAGCAATGACAAGCTCTCCTACACATGAGACATGGACGCACCACTTCAGCCTCCGAACTATCTCACAGAGACCTTGCTCAGTCAGAGAACAGGTCATTCCTTTTTGCTGTGATAGGTGGAAGGGAACACAGAGAAGGGAACATACTGATATGTGTGCACGCACGCACACACACACACACACACACACACACACACACACACACACACACACACACACACTTTGTCTTTCTGTGTGCATGTGTCTGTGTGTGTGTGTGTGTGTGTGTGTGTGTGTGTGTGTGTGTGTGTGTGTGTGTGTGTGTGCGTGAGCGTAGGCACAAACATTCACTTTCCTTCACCTCTGCTGTCCTACTTTGACAGCTGCCAGGACAGTTGGAGACAAAGAACAAGGACAGCATATGAATGCTTTGCTGGTAACACAAAATAAATAGGTTGCTGGAAAGACATTTTTCTCTCTTGTTTTCTACTTACTAAGCAATCTGCTAAGCAACTTGAAGGAGTACATAACTGGACAGTAGGGAGGACTTTATGATTTTGATGACACTTTTTCAGTGATATGACTTATGTTGTATTATTACATGGGTTATTAAGCTTACACAAATAGGTAGCTTGATACAGTTTAATGTCTTTCTAATTTTGCCTTTCATCTGCAGAAAAGATGGTGGTGACATTTAGATGCCTAAGGAGAAAAAAGACCCACTGTTTTGAAAATTTTGGGGCTCTCGCAATACCCATTGCTCCATTAAGGTAACTCATGCTTGAAACTACACTGTCTGACCTTCGCAAAGGTTATTTTGTTGAGCCTCTGAAAATTGCTTTGTTTTGTCAAGCAAGTCAACACTTACAGCTCAAATGATAGGGTTAGCTATTGCAAAGGCCATGTTGGTGCATGAACCTCTAGCCATGTGTAACTGTTTTTTTAGCTATCTGACATATTGTCCTATGTCAGATTTACCATGAATCAATAACATGTCTCAGCCTGACATTTTCCTCCAAGTTGCATAGTCGTGCACCATCAACGCAAATACATCTATGAAATGCTTGTCATTTTCTCAGCATAACTTTAAAAAAGCTTCAAGTATAGGTCTCTAATTTCCCTTCTTTCTAATTTGTGCCAAACTCAGCAAAGTTCTGCTCGAAATTTCCTGTAGCTGTTTGTCCACTCAAAGTCCTGGCTCTCTACGTTGGAAACTAAGTGGCTTGGCCCAGGGCACACACTCCCCCAGCCAATCAGCAATGTAGCCTTGGATGTGTGAAGAGGAGTGCAGTGTTCTGGGCAGCAGGTACTTGTATATTATACAGCTTAGCATAAGGACTTGTTTTGTTTTCAGTGCCTATGTGAAAGGCCAGTCAGTGCTCTCTGCACAGCTCAAACTTTCCGCACATGCATTCAGCCAGCCTATGTGCCTCCCACACAAATGTGGGGGAGCCCAGTGTTCTTCAAGAAAATGTCTTCACTCCACGTCCTACTGGGGCACATTGAATATGTATGAGAAACACACATCGCTAAGCAATCATGACTGGCTATGTAATTACAGTATTGTATAGACAGAGGTGCTTAGAGTGCCTAGACTGTACCAAGGCGTGCATGCTTAAAATTATTGATATATGGACTTATTTGTTATTCTATTCTTTGCCCCGCTGCTACGTCAAATGCCTACCTAAAATGAACTCTCCTGTCAAAGTTTTTTTTTTTTTTTTCCCTCCAAAGTAAATTGATACTAAGCAGTCTTAAAGTTGGAAGAACTACCAGGGAAAACAATATAAATCTCTTTAATGACACACATCGCACATTTACCATGGTTCTATGCTGACTCCGCTCTTTAAAAGCACTGAGGTCAGGAAGTTAAAAGAGTATAAAAACCTTTAATATTGTGCTAGAATTAAAGAACACTCTGCCCTCTCCTCTCGCTCTGCTCCGTAGACAGTGACCCAGAGGCCGTGTCCTGAGAGTATAGTGCACTTTTAGAACAATATATCTCTTTGGCGGGCTGACAGAAGCCATTTTGGCCTTTCATGGGGGATTAAGAGCTGAGGGCAAACTCGTCCTTACAGGATAAATCTGGGTTGCGGGGGTGAGAACAATTTCTGGGGGTGAGGAAAAAATCTGTTTCACTCAACACGGATAGGATAGCTGCAAATAAGCTTGTAGATATGATCAGCGTTGTGTGCTGGTAAACCAGAAGCACATGACCTTATACATGCACCTCTAAGTGTCTAGAGAGTACATCTATGTTTGGCCACTGACTATAAGTACACGGAAGATGTTTTCATTTCAAATGTATCAGGTGTTTTGGTGTCAGTATTGTGTTCAGAGGTTTTATTTTGACTCATACGCATAACTGCTATTGTGAATGACATCAGTGCCAGCAATACACCTACAGTACTTGCAATAACCCAAAAACATAGCAAGCCCTCTAAAATATTACACACAAAGGCTAATCATGGAATGTTCACTGAGTTTGCTCTCAATTTCACAAGCATGTTCACTGAGCCGTTGATTATGAGCAAATGGTTGAGCGAATACCACGCTGGGGACAGGAATAGAACCCAGATGTTTAAAACTCCGCTCCGCTCGGCTCCGCTCGGCTCTGTGCTCGATCTGTGTAGCGATCCATCAGCTTCGCGCTAACACTCACCCCTTTCATTTGTCAAGATTACCTCAAAAGCCAAACTGTCTGGTGAGTTGGCAAATGAGGTAATTGGAGGCCATTAGCAATGCGGTGCCCTTCGGCGCGAGTGTGAAATCCGTTTGCGTCGGTGCGGATGGTGGCATCGCTCCTGGACAGTTGCGGGTTTCTACTCTGGGGGGGTGTGGTGGCGGGGTGGTGGGGGGATGAGGGGTCTGGTCAAGGTTGCTGTCTAATAAATGAGATCCTGTCATGTTTGCAGATGCTCAAGGTCCTCGGTGACACTTGGCTCAGCCCCCTGATCAAGAGGCGGAATGCACACTTGCACAGGACACACACACTTGTGTCACACAGGCAAACATGCGCACACACATACACACACACACACACACACACACACACATACTCACACTGAAAGAAATGTAAATGTCTGCACTCATATGACACACACACACACACACACACACACACACACACACATACACACACACACACACACACACATACTCACACTGAAAGAAAGAAAGGCAGGACCTCACTCATTTTTCATGCTCTTTTTCCCCTCTTTCATTTTTTTTTCATTCCTAACACGCAGGCACTCTCTCTGAATATGCTTCATTCAATTGTCTTTTAGGCTTTTTAGACCCTCTCTATCACTTTGACTTGTTTACAAATCCATCTTTTAGTGTTGTTTTCGCACTCGCTATGCTCTTGACTTTGTTTTTCCTTCTTTTCCCCTCACAGTTATTTCACACCTCGGCCTCAGTCTTCTCTTCCTGTTTTTTTTTTGGCTGCAAACACTGGTGCCTGCTGTGCCCCACTGTCAGCCCATCATGTTGCTCACCTGTTGAAAATGTGCATATTCATAAAGCAAAGCTAATTAACAGAGACAGCAGTCAGTGATACCGACCGCCAACAGGGCCAACCAGGGCGAAATGCTATCGGAATTCAGAATCTTGCCAGCATTCCGTTGTCACCCTGTGATTGGTGGAGTCATGGCAAGTGGTTTCTTACTATGCCACCAGTTCAATTTTAGGAACTTATGCCTTCCTTTTATGCCTGCTAGCTTTTTTTGATCCCTAACTTATAGGTAGGGTCTGTAGTGAATGTTGACCACATTTAAAAAGTGCTTAAAGTGTGTTTATCTTTTATTTGTATAAATAAAAGTGTTTATAAAAGTGTTTATTGTTGCATTCAAATATACATATGGGTAAAATAATGTATCACCCTTTTTTTGGGAATCTCCATGTGATATGTGATAAGAAACGGACCATCCCCAGGTTTGAAAATGTTTCAACATCTTTTTCATTTTGATGTTGTTGAAATAAGACATCAAAGTGCTACAGGTACAGAAAACGTAATTGAGTCTTAAATGAACTAAATGCTTCTTAAAGAAAGCTTTGAAAGTGAAAAGAAATACATGTTTGAACAGCTGACTACAGGGACATGTGATTGAGCACAGAACCAGGATGGGTTTTTGTAAGAACGCCAACTCAGTTGCTTGACTGACATGTTAAGCCGTGCTTGCATTAGTGATTTGCTGGTAGATGATTTGTTTAATGACACTGAATTAAAATGAAAAGCACTGCAATATGGTCTCCTGTTGAATGTCAAAGACGTATTTAGTATCATCATGCCAAACACAAATACCACCTGATTCATCGGTTGACTGTGCAGCTTCACCTTTATAATGAATCCCATGTTCAAATACTAATTGTCATAATTAGGTCTGTATCACCTCCGAAACATATTATGAATGTCTACTTAGTTGCTGAGCCTAACATGCCTAAGAAGACATGCAGAATATATATATATATCTTGAGTTAAATAAAACAGCATAAAAGAGGCTGCATGAAAAGGGAAATGAATACTCCCCTGCAATACACTATAGTACGCATTACCACAAAATAATTCAATGTATGCTTCACTTAGACCTACAGTTGCAGTATGCTATCTGTCAAATCTAGGCCAATAAAATATTGAGGACCTCCCAAATGTAGTTCTATTGAATGTGAATGACTTTATAAAGGACACTTTCTGATTATCCCTCTTTCTGCCTATGTGAGTAATTGCAATATGATATTTTTCATATTTCATCCTCTATTGGTGTGCTTTTAGATACAGCTCATGTTAGCGACAACAGTGCCCCCTTTCTTCCAGTCTTTCTGATTTTGCCTTCAGTGTGCTCAGCTGAGGAAAACATCACCCTGCACATAATGTAGACAACTACCGCGCACACATTCTATAATGTATACACACACACACACGTGCGGGCGCGCACACACACACATGCCATGCACACACACACACACACACACACCAAGCGCACACACAAGCAATAGAGAGGTTTGTGTGGTCAAGGCACTGTGGTGTAGAAACAAAGGAAACCTTGGATCTCAAACAGGCTAACAGGACACATCTTCCATATTCTGTGTGAAGTCAGATCAGAGAGACCAAATGCATAAATCAATAAATAAACAAGCATTCATGGGATAACAAAAAAATGGTGGTCTGATTTGCCCTGATGCAACAAGAAAGCAACCCCATGAGTATGCAAAAGTTGTCCTTTGCTTGGGGTTCGTCTATGTGCTGATTAGCACACTTCCCCCTGAGACTGTAAGCGTGTTAGTGTGTGTTTACATTTGTAAATAAAATCCACCGTAGAATAAAGAATACTTTATCTTATGTAAAAGGCCTCTTTTTGAGAAAGGAAGGGAGGGGAAGGGAGAGAGAGAGAGAAAGAGAGAGAGAGAGAGATAGGGGCAGAGAGAAAGAAAGAAAGAAAGAAAGAAAGAAAGAAAGAAAGAAAGAAAGAAAGAAAGAAAGAAAGAAAGAAAGAAAGAAAGAAAAAGAAAGAAAGAAAGAAAATGTGGTATGTGTGTCTCATGTGGTATGCGCATTGGGACTGAGCGAAGAATGAATCACATACCACTTAGTGGTCTCTTCAACTGTTTACACGCCAAAAATAGAGTGATTCATAGATGGGGACATGGGGGCGTAGTGGTGTATGGGTAAGGCAAGGGGCAATAAAAAACGTTAGTTTTGTGTATGAAACCCTTATTTACACGGCTGAGATTCACTTAGAATCTGAGCTAAACCAATTTCTATGGAACACATTACAAGATGGAGCCATCAACAAATTATCTGTTTCTTAATTATCTTTCATAATTATCTTTTCAATCTTTCTTGGTGCCTTTTTGAATAGTCTTTGAATCTCTTCTGCTCAATGACCATGTCACCATGTTTGAACATCCCAGTAGAACACCATCACTACTTATATCAGTTCCCTAAATTACTAAATATCAATTCCCATCTGTGCCTGTGTCATGCTGTGCTGAGATTTTATGTAAAGAAGATGTGGTTTTGATTGTGAGAATTTCCATTTAATTAATCTTAGCATATCAGTGTTCAAAGAGTCATCACGAGCAGTCAAATGGAAGACATGACTGTATGAGCCATGATTGTATAGCTCAGCCTTAGTACCAGAAACTTGTGAGATATGGTACAAGTCAATGGTTTTTATATGCTGTGTGTGTGTGTGTGTGTGTGTGTGTGTGTGTGTGTGCCCCATCACTTCTGCATGGCATTTGCCCCACTGTCCCAGTGAAAAGCTTGTTACATCACATTATGTAATAACACCACAATTTGTGGCAACTTGGCCAGATGAAATATAATTTTACACCTTTATGCAGTATCTACTAATTACATAATGTACCATAATATTCGATTTTAATAAAGATAAAAGTGGTGTTCCCAGGTTTTTTTTTTTATAATAACTATCACAATATGTAATCTATTACAAAATGTGGGGAAATGTACTACATATTGGGTTCAGGCAGTTTATTATAGAATGTGGCATTTTATTACAAAGTGCAGGAGTTATTACATAATGGAGTGAATATTTATTAATTTTGCAAAGTTATCACACCATGTGGTGTTATTACATAATGTGTTGTTACAAAGCTGTTATTCATAACATTTTTGATTCCTCAGCTGTAGCTGTTATTTGTCTGTCAGCTGCTGATTTGTACCAAGGCCCAGTCCATGCAGTTGCACCATGACTTATGTTCACTGCTGGCCTTCTCTGCCACTGAAAAAAGCAGGAAAAACACGAATAATATTAAACCATTTCACTTCAGCAGCTTTGTCTCCATGATGTTTACTATTCCTCTACAGCACGTTAGGTGAATATGTTAATCTGACACGTACTGTACAGGAGAGCTCCTAATGGTTATTAAATGTTCACTGAACACAGTATGGATCGCATAAAACAACACACTCCTCCATGCTTCTTTATGATTTACACAGGAGAAGAACTTGCTGAGCAGACACAAAGTGGGTGGCTTAGAACATTGATATTCAGTTACTATCAGTGAAGCAGGAACAAACTGGCCATTTTACAGAGGTAGATGCAAGCCCATGTATAGTACATGCACATACACTAATTGACAAAAGAGGCTTCACAAAAGAGCCTAAGCTGATGTAACGTGTGCTAACTGGGCTTCTCTTCTCTGAGGAACTCATTATTCTAGCAGTGCTGTAAGGCACCAAAATATAATATACAAAACATATCCAGAACATAGAGAGAGAGAGAGAGAGGGGGAGACAGAGAGAGAGGAAGAGAGAAAGATAGAGAGACAGAGACAGGGAGAGAAAGAGAGAGAGAAATTCGCAGAGAGAGACAGACAACCAGCCAGCCAGAGAGACAGACAGACAGACAAAGAAGCTCTGAATATAATTAAAAAGTTATTATAGTAAATCAGATGTACAGTTGCTAGTCACTGAGATCATACAGTCATAAACATTTGCCCTTGGCTGTTCAAGCATGTGATACAATCCTAGGGAAACCGTTTAGTCAAGTATAAACCTCAAACACTTAAATGTTAAGAATATAAACACAGTCAACATATATTCCACCTGGACAATCAAAATGAATTGTCTCTCAACAATGCTGAGCAAATCAGATTCAAATACAAAAATAAGGGATACGTTTTAACAGTAAACTTTAAAAAAAAATGAAGAAAATTACACACGTAACAATAACCTACCTATATACTACATTATGTAAACATTTTTGTATGTCGGCGTGCCAAACTATTGTATTAATATTAAACAACAATAAGAACAACTACTAATTACTACTAATACTACTACTACTACTAATACTACTAAGAAGAAGGAAAAGATGAACAGCAGCACCAACAACCACAATAAATAATAATAATAATAATAATAATAATAATAATAATAATAATAATAATAATAATAATAATGATAATAATAAGATTGTCAGATTGTCAGATTTGAAGAGGCTAAGGGATTAAATTAGTGAGTGTAAGGTGAAAATCTAAAAATTGAAAACCCTCCAGATGGTTGTGCCCCAGATATGAATGGGCTGTTTGCCTGGGGTGTGTATGGCTTTCAGGCAGGAGGAAGTCGGGGGGTGAGAAGGGAGATGGATGGCCTTGTTGTTGATTGGCTGTGTGCCATGGTGGCGGATGTGTGGGTCATAGGCACCTCAGTTATAGTCGTATTATCCGTTAGGTCATGAATTAGGGATGAGGCCTTTGTGGTTGGCGGGTCAAACCATTACACTCACACAGCCTTGAGTTTCACTTGACCTCTCCCCCATGCATGAACCCTACCTGGCCTTGTCTCAAGGCTGACTGAAGAAATGAACTCTGCGATTGAAAGTGACACCATCAGACATAAAGGAATATGCGTGTGTGTGTTAGTGTGTGTGCTTGTGTATGCATGTGTGTGTGTGTGCATATGTGTGTGTGTGTGTGTGTGTTTGTGACAGTGAGACAGAGAGAATATGCGTGTGTGTGTTAGTGTGTGTGCTTGTGTATGCATGTGTGTGTGTGTGTGTGTGTGTGTGTGTGTGTGTGTATGTTTGTGACAGGGAGACAGAGACAGAGAGAGAAAGAGAGGAGAAAAGGAAGAAGAGAGACAGAGAAAGCGAGAGAGAGAGAGAGAGAGAGAGAGAGAGAGAGAGAGGGATTGAAAGAGAAAGAGGGAGAGACACAGCATGATACAGAAAAAAACATTGTCTTTTTGAAAACAAGGCCTATTTCATGAAGGGCTTGCATGTATTCTCCCAAAAATGCCTTTTTTTTACTTTTTCAAGCAACACCCTCTCATACATTTGTTGCATCATAAGCTCTGTGGTGGCATTGTGGCCTTCTAACCCCAGACATCTTGTGTCATCTCACTGTTTGTTGCCAACTTGCTGTCAAGCTTCCGAACCCCTAAAGTGACCCAATCCCAACATAATTGTGTGGCGCCTTGGAGGGAAGATTGGGTAGTGATTTATTTCCTGCTGCTTGTTAATTGCAATCAGACTACACTTATTTCTTTTTGCTGGATGGTAAGTCTTCTCTTATACTGTCAAGCACCAAAGACAGTCTGTCAATAATTGGAAGCATCTTTTCAAGTATTTAGAAAATCCTTCTTTTGTGTGTTTGAATGCATTGAACAGCTTATCTTGCAATCTTTCAAGCATGCATAGACACGTGCTTGCAAACAGACAGACAGACAGACACACACACACACACACACAGCTTACCCTGGCATTATACTTTAAAATAAATAAATAAATCAAGAACTAAGTGAGTGAACAAATGAATAAATAAATAAACATAACACTGTGCAATGTGTGTGCCCCAATCCTTCAAATCCTCTCGAGCGATTCCGCCATCCATCACCAGACGAGAGGAGAGCGGGATGGGGGCGCGTTAAGGAGGAGGGCGGTCCAGGCCTCCCCGTGAGGAGCCGAAGATTACGCTCCACTGTTTGATGAGAGACACTGCGCCGGAGACAAAAGGCACCCCCATACCCCCTTACCTCTCCGTACCTCACCCCTCCGTTCACCCTCTGAGCCTGTCGCCGATAATGAGTCCTGTGGCTCTGTGAGTGCTGAAAGCCCAGGCCTTTCACAATCTTTAAGCGAGGAGCTTTGTGTTTGCACAGCAGTACACAGGAGGAGGAGGGCCATGTGTGTGTGTGTGTGTGTGTGTGTGTGTGGGGGGGGGGGGGGGGGGGGGGGGGTTGTCTGTGTCTTCCTGCACAGATGGAGACCACTGACTAAAAAAGAAATTATCAATCACCTGAAGAAAAGAAAGTGACAAAGAGAAGGGAGTAGAAAAGAAGCCAAATGTGGCAGAAAGTGAAAAGAGGACTTGTGACTTGGTAAACCAGATGCTAACCTTGGCTAGAAGCCTTTGAGAGGTAAGCAGGAGACTGAACAAAGGTTTGCATTGTTTTGTGGAGGGCATAATTACTTCTGATTAAATATTTGCCTGCTAGCTTTAGTCGCATAGACACAGTAAGGCACTGACACATGTGTATCTCATCTCGTACAAATTAATCTCAGTTCTAATAGGCGACAAACCACAGTCATCAGTGGCCTACTCAAGCCATTTAAACACTCCACTGTTGACATCAGAGACCCATGCTGTGTCAAAACAGGTTTTGAGTGGTTTTGTACTCACGGAAAAAAGGGTTAATGGCTCCCCAGATATTAAGTGATATGAAGTGCCCCTGCTACTTTGCCAGAAATGCCATTACACTCAAATATCTGCGAGCACTAATAATGTCCATGTCCAGAGTTTTCATGAGCTTCTCTCAGTGCAAGGACTCCTGGGAAATTTGAAGCTAGCAGACAGAAAAAAAGCATCCAACATTTTTTTTTTATTATTAAGATATTATCATATCCCTCTACTGCTGTAACTAGCAGGAATAAAAAACAGCATGAGTCACTGTTAAGTCCACATGAACTGTATATTTGTTTTTCTTTCTCGCCTCCTTGTTTCTCAACTCCTGCATGCAACTACATGCTGCTGCGCCCAAAAGGCAGCTCCATAAATGCAGGATACAGGAAACAACACGAGTTACAACCTCATCAGAAACCAACAGACCCCTTAATACAAAACCATCATCATAGCATAAATCAATGCCATTAACTCAGAGTGCCGGTGGACCGCCCCAGCACTGGTGGACTCAGAATGGGGATTACTCTGCCAAAACAGCTCAAATCAAGTTTTCCGAGGGCCTTCCTTGCCCTGCATGAACAACCAGGGCCCTTTTCTTCCTCGCTAACAGCCTGCTCTGCTACTGGTGGTAGTGGAGTATGCTCCGCTGTACTTCTATCTCCCTCCAAGACAGCACAGGGCCTCTGGCCACCTTCATCATCTCAGTGCTTCGGCATCCCCGTGTACCCTGGTGTCTTGTTTACGGTATTCGTTTAGCTGGTGGCGACCCCTTCTTACTAAAAGGTGGTCCACATGGTACCTAAGCACCTGGCCTTCTAACTGGACTCTGTAGCTAAGAAAGCCCGTGCTAGTGATTACCACTCCTGGTACCCATTTCTGATGACCTATAGAAATCCCTCACCCACCCTTTGGACCCAGACGTGAGAGCCCTGGCTGGGCTGGTGCAGTTCTCCCAACAGATCATGAGTTCTTGGTTCTGGAATAGCGTGAGTGTCTAGTTCTACCTTGTTCTGACACGATGCCCACATCACAACATCTGTGCTTGTGACCTGCCTGTGGTGTGAGGTGTTGATCAGTAAGCTGCCAAGAACCTTGACATCTACGTCTTAAGCGACCCTCCTGGCCCCATGGTTTTCTTTAGGGCACTCTTTACTGTCTGCACTGCTCTTGCAAATCCTTAATAGTATAGGGTCCCCCGCAGTCCAAAACTTCAGCTGCTGGCAGGTGATAGTGGCTGTCTGAAGCTGTTTTAGTAAACGTGTCAGCTCAGCTGGCCTGTCTGTCTCCCTGGGCCTTTCTGAAAGGGGAAGTCTGCTGAGACCATCAAAGTTTGCAATGGTGGGTCCTGGCTTGTATCTGAGGATGTACTGGTACTGAGGCAGCAGTACAGCCCAGCTGCCAGCTGAATGTTTGGGAGTCCCAGCAGGGGCTTGTGGTTTTTTTCAGCTGTTGACAATATAGCCCAAAATACATGCAAGCGGAATTTACCGCTTTCGCCCCGCTTTCTCCGCATTGAGTGGGCGTGTACCAGCCGTTTAAAATGCTAAACTATCCTGAATGGTAATGATTATTTTGTTTCTGGAATGGTAATATAATGTTAATTAACGGCACTGTTTTAAATTTTATGTATGTCCATTTTTAAATGTTTATTGGCAAAACAGACTGGTCTCTAAATGTTATCCACCCTATGTGATAAAACCATTCCAACTCCATACCGAGACGCATCACAAGTTATAACTAGGGGCCTCTGTGGGTAAAATGAATGAGCAGTGGTGATGCTGACATGTCCTTTGACCTCTGGAATGCTATATGCTGCTGTACCCACCCAGTGTACACCAGCCTTTAATAGGCAATGCAGTGGGGCCAACACTGGGGACAGATCAGGAAGCAATTAGCCATAGGAGTTAGCATTTTCCAGATAAGCCCGCTGTTTAGTAACATTTTTGGGGTATGGGTCCTCTCCTTATGACTCTCACCGGTGGAGACCTGGTGTCCAAAATACCCAAGGACATGTCAGGACCTGGAGATGGGCTTCTTATGAGTGTCCTGTCACATGGACATCATCAAGATAAACAGTTGTGTGTGGAATCCCTGCTAATAAGTTCCCCATGGTCCTCTAAAATATAATAAATATATAAAATATTAGCCTGGTAAGCCAGCCCCTCAAACTACACTTAATTTCATACAGAAAGTTTTGCTGTATTGAGAAATGTTTTTAACCTGGAGGTGTAGATGATTGGATTTGCCTTTAACCAATCGCACCAACAGTTGATAGGCATTTAAAATGTCTAGTTTAGAATAGACGGTGCCCCTAGGCAGTGTAGCTAATAGCTCCTCAATTCGTGGCAGAGGGTACTGCTCTAGTCTTGGAGCTATGCTTACAGTATTTCCTCATTGTCTGACTTTACGCACAGGCACAATGGGTGCTTCCCAACTAGGGTATGTAATGGGTTCAATGACACCTGCTGCTTGTAGTCTGTCTAACTCTGCTTCAATCTTAGATCGAAGGCACAGTAAAAGGCACAGAGCTAGCCTTACAGTACTGAGGCTTGACAGACAGGTCAACATGGAAACGTACTTCAGTACCCTTCTAGATCTGAAGCCCATCCCTGAAGATCTCATTATGTTTGGAGAGGACATTTTGCAGCTAGTTATCTGAAAATTGGTTTGAAAAGTTGTTTTTATTGGAGCCTTGCCCATACAGTGCACAGTGATAGAAGGTTACTGGTTTTGTGGCTTGTTGATTGTGTCATGGACCCTGGGTTTGCTACCTGAGTAACTTGAGAAGTGGGCTGTAAGGTTTGTGCTCCTTGATCTGCTGCTTCCAGTGCTATGACTTTATCAAGGTCAGTCTTCCATATTAAATCAGGTATTGCCAGTACGTAGCGCTGTATCTGGTCACAACCTATGCCTCAAACAAACTGATCTCTCAAACACTCTTTTAATGTAGTGCCAAACCCACAATGTGTGGCTTGATGTTTCAATTTTACTACACTGTAAAACCGGATTGTCAATACAACTCAAAACTTTTGATGTAACTGATTACGTCAATAGTTTTGAGTACATTAACTATATATTTCAATTAAAGTTAACTTTAAAAGTTTAAGTACAAATTCATGTATTTAAATTTTTTGTCATGGCTCTTTCCACCTCCACTTTGACTGTCACTGGGTTATTTCTTTGCCTTCTTTAAGTAGTCAAGATGCAGGCCTTCTTCAGGACAATGCAAGTTTGTTCTGCATGTTTTATCCTCGTCACCAAATATTATATCACTCTACTGCTGTGGCTAACAAGAAAATAAACAACTTGAGTCATTTTTAAGTCCACATGAACTGTATATTTATTTTTCTTTCCCCCCTCTCTGTCTCTCAAATCCTGCATGCAACTACATGCTGCTGCACCCTGGTGGTGGCTCCTTAAATGCAGGATACAGCATAGAACAGATATGAAAAAATATCTATATTCAAGGGGCAGTAGCTTTATTAAATATCTGCTGCATGTATAACTGGCAGAAGGAAAAAAGAACAGCAAAAACCACTGATGTTATGCATCTTCTACAAATTGAAATCACTACATATGATTGGGCTGAAAATGTACAACAACTGCATGCTTTTATGTCAAAACTCTTTGGTTGTTTGCTTCTTTGTTGATGTTCATAGGATCCTTAGAAACTGTGACAGCCGGCAGGAAGTTATGCTGGCACAGAAAGCAGAGTAGACAGGGATGCTCCCCAGACACAGCTTTGCCGTGGCCGCGTTTGTCTTGTGAGAGGACACAAGAGCAATCTGTTTGTCCCACACAGTTAAGACAAGCGGAGCTTCCCCAGGGTCTTTAGCAATTACACTAAAAGCACATGTAGGATTAGTGGCCTGCTTTCTTCTGTGAAGCGTCGAGGCCATGTCTATTGTGGTTTACTGAAATACAATTACAAACAAACACCCGTGGCAAGGTTTGTGTCCAGGGCCTCTTCTGAACACTGAAAATGAATAGGCCCTGGGCTAGCCATGGATGTTGTGAGGGCAACAATTTCACAGGTGCAGGTAAAATATAGGCTGTTACAGCCCAGGCATAAAAGGAGACAAATCACAGCATGTAACAGACAGGTAGACAAAGCTTGTGGGGTGGGACTGTTGATCAGCTGAATGAATGGGCAGATGCAGACTGGCTCTGTTCGACACACACTTCTCATGCAGAGTTTGGTTTCGTGTATTTGTGTTTATGAATACATGTGTTGTGTTTATGAATACATAACTGGATATTGAGCTTGTGGTGTAAATGTGGTGTAAACTTTCTTGGTTAAAGCTTTAGCATAGAATAGTGGGTAGTGATATTATGGGAGAAATGAATAATGTGGAGCTGAATGAGATTTTTCCTTTAGAGACCAACCAGCTCTGACCTCCAGAAACAATAACAACAACAACAACAACAACAACAACAACAACAACAAAAACTACATCACATTCTTACCATAAACAGGTGTGAACTTGAATTGATATGTTGCTGCATGAATCTGTGCTTATCTTGAGCAATGCACTCTAGTCAGTGATGTACTCTTGGCATGTAGACAAATGCAAGACACAGGAGTTGCATGTCCATGCTAATGAAAGCCCCTGGGATATCCCATCATGTGTGTTGTGTACCATCTCACCATTACAAGTTGACTCTGTAAACAAACTCAAAGATGAGATGGTGATGCATTTAACCAAGTGTGACTGCCTTACACTCCAGTGAGAGTACACATGATGCAGGACTAGTCTACCGTGCCCCTACCTGTTTACTGCATCTCATATGCAACGACAGATGGACCAATTTGTTGTGATGTCTGGATGCAATTTCATTACTCCCAGGCATGGCATCTACAAAACTGATACACTTTCAACACAAAGTAATGTATAGTGCAGGATTTTCTAGTAATGTGCCTTTTCTAGAGATGTCCACATACATGCCCAATGTGTCTGCTTTGTAATTACTTTTTTGGCTGTTTTTTTTCTTTTATTTCCTTTCTGCCTATAAGGAGGATTCAGTACCATCAAAAAGGTTTATTTAACATACTACTTCAATTGGAATTCATTACACTTCACTCACTCTTAGTTTATGCGGCAATTGGCTTACTTTTTTCCACGTTGCAAATTGCAATCGAACAAGACCATTAAGCTAACTGCTCCTTAAGTTAATCGATATAAATTGATGAAATGAGTTCTGTGCATTGCCCAACAAGTAATTTAGGAGCCAATTAAAATCTATTTTCTGCCATTGATTCTGCTAAAACTGTAGCTGCAAAAACACCTACAGACACAGCCACAACAGACACAGCCCCAGCTGTGTAAATAATGTCTGTATCCCATTCCTTATTGTCAGGCTTTTCACAACAGAGTTAGGTAAGTAGACTAGAGGTCTAACACAAAAATAGGCCTTGGAAAGAATTTCCTTTCAAAGACTTGTCTTTCATACTGGCATAGCTGTCCATGGCATTTATAAATTCTGTGTCATCTGTGTTTCTTGACCCTGAGAAACACAGATGTGTGCTAGCGCGATGCGGCCATTTTGAATGACAGAAAAAACACAGGTCAAAACATTGGGAAAGCGAAGAGTGTGCACCAGGGGTCAGAATACAAGTATAAGACTTCATACAAAAGGGTTTAATGCAAAGTTTACATTTGATGGTGATGCAATGAGGGTTAATTGACCTGTCAAGAGATTTGTAAGGTCACGAGTGTTGTCCCAAAACTTTTTGTGTGATTAGGTCTGAGGACTTTTCAACAATAGTTTTGCACCCAATGATGTAAAACATAATATGAAGAACATTTTTTCTTAAAAAGGTGGTTATTTTTTTTTCAAATGTCATACACATAGACCCAGACCTAGACCGTTCATGTGTAGTTCACAAGTTGTCCTTGATGTTATAATCATTCACAGCAACCACAATGCCAACATATTAACATTGGAGGAGTTCACTTTTATTGCCTAACCCTTGCTAATTTATTCTCTGAAATCATTTTACACATTGACAGTGACTCTAACTTATGACCGCTATTCTCATTGAACCAAACTAATGCACCCTCAGATTCAAGGCAATCATTTGTATGTAAAGAACTTATAAAACAGAATGATAGTTTCAGGTGGAAGCAAAACCTTGGGGGGGGGGGGGGGGGGGGGGGGGGGGTAGTAACAAAAAAAAACAATGCAGGTTGTTTAAAATGGTAATTACAAGATAGGAATAATATATGATACATAAAAACATTTTTGTTTATAAAACAAATCTACCTACTCAGCTAATGATCAATTATTAGGAATAGCACAGTCTAATCCAGCAATTAGGTAAATACCAGTATTGTTGTATAATGGATTTACCATTCTTCTTTAAGATCAAACTATTAACTTAAGTGGCTAACAGATTCAACATTTCATTTATTTTATTGACAGATTTATGCAAATGTATGCTATGGCGGCCTGAGAAAGGATGAGACAAGCACTTTGAAGATGCACTTGAGAGGCTTTGTTCTGCTAGATGACACATTAACTGTTTATTAGGTCAAAAGCTCATTAATGTTATTCACATCCTACTGTAGCGATGCAAAATATATTGATGACAGTAAAAAGTTGTTGTTCAGCTTCACTTCTCTGTTTTAGCTTTTCTTTTTTTCTCTCATTGTGTGATGATTGTCTCTCATTGTGTGATGATCTCTTTCTCTCTCTCTCTCTCTCTCTCTCTCTCTCTCTCTCTCTCTCTCTCTCTCTCTCTCTCTCTCTCTCTCTCTCTCACACACACACACACACACACACACACACACACACACGTGAAAAGAAAGAGACAGAGACAGAGAAACAAATATACAGAGAGAACAACACCCACAGATGCCAGTTTAAAAAATCAATCTTATAATCCCATCTAACACCTCCCCTCCACCTCACCCCATGCCTTTCTGTGTTTTTATACCACTCTAAATTTGCACATCCTTATCTGCATCTGAGACACTAAGTTCTTACTTATATGAAAGCTATGCATGAGCCTGCACTAATCATATGTGCTTGACAAAGTGGAATGGAAGATATTGCAAAAGAGGGGATAATATTACCTGAGCTTTTGCCAACATTCACTTGGAATGAAAGATCTTTTTGATCAACCCTCCAGTCAATCCATCTGATCTCCTCTGAGACATCTGCTAATGTGCAGTTCTGCCTGAGAGCCTTAAGGGCACTAATAAGTCCACAGCAACTCCCAGTTCGGTTTGTTTCTGTTACTACACTACCACAGCGCAGAGTTTTGACTTTTACCAATGCCTTTATTTAGAACCAGCTAATTCCATTGCTAAAACATACATTGTCTTTCCACTGAATTCTGCGAACAACAACAGAAAATTGTTTGCCAGCCAACAGGAAGTCTGACCAGTACCTTGCTCTCAAGCTTTGTGAATCTAAAGATCTGGGCACAGGATAAGATTGTGCTCCCATGTCTCAGCCTGAACAGCACAAGATGTAATAATTTTAAATTCGAGTGTATTTTTTAATTATTAATATTATTATGTCTTTGATGTTATTGTGTGTAAATGTAAACTTGAAGTTTTCTTGCTCTCCTCTCTGGGTCTCTCTTTCTGTGTGTGCTGGCATTGCATGCAGTTGGTAACAGATCAATAGTTACACATTTTTTTTTGTACAGCCTGTTCTCATTTTAAGCGTATTATAAAATTCCACATGTTGACATTTGAAAGAGATATTGTTCCTTGTAGTATAACCCACAGCATGTTCCCAATTTTTAAGTGCCTTTTCATCAATACATTTGAGTGCATGTTTCACCATGGCCAATTTCATCTGGAGCCAAAATTATATATTGACTTGGCTTTTAGCAAAGCATCACATTCAATCTCAGCATGGCTTTGTCCCAAATTTCTTAAAAGTTTCATAAAATCTAATATGTTTTCGTTCCACCGTGGAAATTGAGACACAGGCGGGTAAAATAAATGCTATTGTACTACAAAGGCAATAGCACCACCACACACTGTGCATTTACTGCTGCACTATTCATCAGCATGGAAAAATTAATATTGAAAGAGTTGAAAATTCTGTGTCAAAGATTGTGGAGAGTGTATTGTTTTCACAGTTTGATAAATATGTTCTTAAGTGTCACTCCCCTTTCCCTTCCTCATCCTATATGGCTTTGGTCATACAGTACAGTAGGAAATGGCATTTATCCTAGCTGAAGAAATTCACTGTGACAGATGCACAAGCTATATTACTTGTCTAGCATTTTCCAGATATTGAATTAAGCAAACCTTTAAAATGTCCAGTCTGAGATCCAGAGGTGATTCTAGACTCTGGTTGGGGCCCCAAGTAAAAAGCCACAACTGTGACTTAAAACTGCATTGGCACCACTGTAGTTTGGAGTTTGTCAGCCCTCCAAGGCCCTCTAGTAGCCTGGGGGTCCACCAGTTGCCTGTCCTGCCTGTTGGCTAGCTATACCTTTGCTGAGGTCATAGTATGAACACTGCTGTTTATTGATAGATCTGGACATGGCATTAGCTATGTCTGAAATATTTACTCATTTACTGAATATTCACTCATTGACTTTACTGGGTTTGCTGCTTGGCAAGCTAACTAGGTAAAATGCAATGACAGCGTATGATGCATGTTGGACACTACTTGGATTATGCTGCTACGATGCACCAGATATTCAAAACCCTCACAGTCCATATTGATGCATTCAGTATACAGTTTCTGTTCACTACAGTATACTGTGTCTTGCACTACAGTCTTCATCTAACAGACTGAGTCTTAATATGTCTGATTAATGTATATTGGGACTGGCATGTGAAACATAGAAACCATTAATAGACTTTGACCTGAAGAGAGGCATGCATTATCCTACCACTCTAAAACAAATCATCAACATATTCTGTAAAAAAAAAAAAAAACATCAACATGTCTTCAGTGCATCTTTGTGTTGCAAACTGGAAATTGTTTGCAGGGCACGATCATTTATGAGCCACTGGTAATGATGGCTGTGTTGTGTAAAATGTGGCAACACAGACAAAGGCTGCATTATCTTAATATGATTTGGCTCATTACTTCTATGGCATCACTCATTACCTTATTACTTCGCTAGAACAATGGGACCTCTACAGGGGATTCTTGGCAGCACACACTAAACAGTCTGATGTTACAGACGTTATAAGTGACTTTCATGTGTCCTCTACACCACCATCCCGCAGAGTGAGGTATGGCAATGACAAAGCCTCCCCCGTTACTCTTGCTATAGAACACTAAAGCCTCCTACCACCGCCACCACCACCTCCTTCACACACAGGCACCATGCCTGTGAAGATGTTACCACAATTTCTTACCTATTTAATTATTCATTGTGGAATTTATTTCTTTGTTTTTGCCTGTCTGTCTCATGCTGAATAGCCTTGGAGGAATGTGTAATGTAATTTCTGAGCTGCCCTGGCTCAGAAACAAAGTACAAGTAAAGACTTGAGTGGATTGGAGTTCAACAGTATAGTAATGGAATACCTAGCTGAGTTAATGCAGTCGCAAGGCATGATCTCATGGGCAAAAATGGCAGACTTGAAAGATAGTACAGACTCTCTGGACTTACCCAGGCTTCCAGTGTTAAAATCAACATCAGTAAGGATGTGAGAGAATAACATGAGAAGCTGAAACAAACTGTGAAATACCACGGAGAACCCTAAAACTAAATGGTGTCATGCCAGCAACAACAAACACGCAAATGTAGAAATTCCTCAGCTCTGTGGCAAACTGAGAATTGACAAACTGAGAATGAATTACATGATAATCTCTCCCCTCAACTGTTTTTTTTCCCCAAAGCATTTGCAAGTTTAACCCACACACTTTCAAGCAGTCTCTTTCTTGCGCATCCAATTATGGCTCGTTATTCAGGGCAGGCTGGACAATGGGCAGGAAAGGAACACTGTGAGGAGTAACTGAACACAGCAGTGAAGGAGACAAAGGTGGGAGAAGAAATGGCTGCAGATGAGGCTGTTGGGGGGGGGGGGGTATAGTGGAGGGTGGGGTTTTGGATGGGGGTTGTGAGGTAGTGGAGGAGTTGAGAGACAGAATATATCCTTGACTGAAGACAAAGAAAAGGAAAAAAAAAGGGGGGTGAAATATGCTGTGTGGGTTGGTGGAAAAGGAGTGAGACGGTGGAATCAGTTGATTTGTGGCTGTGTACCCCCTCACAGTATATCTCCACTTCATCTTGATCAAATGTAATCTGAGAGGGGGACTGAGGATGAGTCGGCAAACAATAACAAACAAAAAGAGAATGGAAGGAGGGAGAGAAGATAGACGCACATATCTGCAACAACAGAGACATCCGTCACAAAGCTGAGAAGTGTTTCTGACTTCAGACACACATGCAGACATTATTAGTGAAATATAGAACAGCAGTACAGTAGAATTCAGTTTCTTTTGTCAGATAAACCTGTAAAAATTCAACTATAAATGTATTTAAATGTATATAAATGTATTTATGACAATGACATGTATTCAATTAGAAATTCAAGCAATGAGACTGACATGTCATAGAAAAGTTAAAGTACTGCTGACTACAAACATGTTATGAAGGTTTATTATACAGCTCTTTACAATGCTGACGAACGTCCCACTGACTTGGAATGGGCCACTCAAATGTTTGGAGCTCAAATATTTTTTGTGTAATGACCTCTGAAAAAGTTAAATGACTGCTGTCAATGGCAACAGGTTGTGTGCTTCTTTCATATCATTCCACAAGTAGTCCATTCACTCATCATAACGGACAATATTATTAAGAATTATTAACAATAAGCTGCAACAAGTTATTTAGCAACTGTACATGTTACTATGTAACATTTACACATCCTATTTACTCAAACACATTTTTTTAGTAGCGAAGCTGATGAAGTGGCAACAGAATGTTTATTGCTGCTGGAGAGCAGAATAAGGTTG
The DNA here is from genome assembly GCA_030347295.1 of Setipinna tenuifilis. Taxonomy (NCBI): domain Eukaryota; kingdom Metazoa; phylum Chordata; class Actinopteri; order Clupeiformes; family Engraulidae; genus Setipinna; species Setipinna tenuifilis. The sequence continues at coordinate 21,921,669 of CM059285.1, forward strand.
TGCGCATCCTGGGTTCAGCACCACGGACAGCGACAGCAGAGTGCTGATTCTTTCAGTGGACAGAGACTGCTGTGCTATGAGATATTCTACTGCCTCATAGCTTACAGCTCAGTGGGCGTATCTATGGCTTGAGCACAGTTGGAAAAAAAATGGAAAGAACAGTGTTTAAATACACTTTTCTTTTGTTATGCTTTCTATTATCTACACTGCTTGTTGATAACCTCTGCCTGTTTTCTTCTTGCCATTATTGTTACTTTGGCACCTACCAGACATTGGTATGAAAGTCTTACTGCTGTCTGGGTTTGGCAGTCCGGTTCAAAATATCACTCTGAATGGCAAACATTAGACACAACACAGGAATCAGAAAAAGAACCTGGCGCAGACTTGTGATTTTGTCCAAGCATTGTTGCTATGGTCACACCAGCCATCTTTTCACATAATCTTGTTTTTTTTTTTTGTTTGTCAGCCAGTAATGCTTTTTTTATACCCTTAAAAGCATGCCTGTAAGACAAGACACCTGCAAACAGGAACTGGATAACTGGCACTGGTAAGTACCTTGAATCTCTTAACAGAACAGAACCACAGACTTCTCCAACATTTATGATGTGGGCTTTCATTAAAATGCCCAGAAAACAAGGAACCGAAAATTACCTCACAAATTACTTGGCAAAAGCTGCATATTATGGTGGGTTTGGTATTACCTTGCTTTAAATGATATTCTGGTGAGCTTACGCTTTACATTACTCTTTTTTCCACTGAGGTCGTAGGATGGTAATGGGACCAGAATCGTGGCAGTAGAAAAGGTTAATGATTGTTGGACTATCGGACTGATATTTGTAAAATATGCATTGCTTTACCACTGCACCCACACACTTGCTCATTCAGTATGGGGAATAAATCATTTAAATTAGGAGCGGGAGCTAGTAATGACAAAGAAGAAAAATACTGATATCCGTTTGGTAGGACAAAATGGTTTGAGATTTACAACTTTCCCTACTTTTGTGTCAATAGTTATACTTACAGTTAAAAAATCCTGTATTATTCTTGCTTTTTCATTGCTTTTAAAATTAAATGTTTCACTATCATAAAATCTTGCTATGGTTTTAGCAATGGATTTTCCCTGAGCATGTGGATGTTTACTACTTTGCTTAGTTTTATTGTCTAAAGATGGGAGACATCCATATTGCCTAAATATTTATGCAGTTTTAAATTTTGGTAAAGTAACTTTTCAAAAAGTTGTGAAAAATAAGACTGAGCACTTCCCAATAGAAAGGGCCATTAAACATTACTGTTGTTTGGCCTGAAACAGCATGACTCCTCACAGCTTTACACAGAGAGCATCCCCTATGTTTGTTGCCAAGGGTCCTCTTTTATGAGTGTTAAATCGCAGAATCATCAGTTTGGTGTAAAGGCTCTCTCCCCACCTAAGATATAGCACACACACTGTATACAAACATTTACAAACTCCTTAACATGCAGTGGAAATATTCTTGATTACATACATGTTCATACTATTTAAAAAGGCAAAAAAAACATTAAACATTATATTTTGTGTAAAAGCCTTTAAGATGTTTGCCTTTCATTAATTACTTTGCAAATCATATCTCATTGGCAAACACATGGTTGCTTAATGAAAAAACAAAAAAACATAATTGTACGTATATATGTGTGGTATATACAAAGCCCCACTGTATGGAGTCAGCATCAAAAAGGAAAAAAAAACTCAAAGAAGCCCAAAATTCACCCAGCACTAATGCAGGTCAAAATAGACACAATAGCTTGTATTAAAAATGCAAAGCTTTTACAATCACACACACACACACACACACACACACACACACACACACACACACACACACACATGTATGTGTATATACAGTGGTTTTCCTACTCCACAGACAGGAAGAAAGAAGGCTTTAAGTCAGACGAAAGAGCTAGAAATGGACAGAACCGGAGATAATATATGCATACCCAACCATATAAATAATGGACAATTTGCAGAAATTGTCTGTAAATTGACCATACATTGCACCTTAAGCCAAATAGCCAAACTCAAGCCTGACATTACCAATATTCCCCATTGTAATATTGCTTTTTGGCTCTTGCCATATCACATGAATCTGCTATCAGTCCTAATGGGTTTAACCTGATGTTACCTTTCACATACATCATTTTTTTGGCATTGTCTGTGACTGAATCCCATAGCCACAATATGTCAAGTGAAGAGAGTAGTTCAGATAGACATTTATAAATTGTACTATTTGGTTATTTAATCTCTCGATTATGTGAAAAGGTAAACTGTGACATTTTCTGTTTGTGGGCAGTGTTCCAATCTTTTTTCAAAGCTGTGCTTATAGTAAATGTTTTACCTATTTATAATACCTGTTGAAAATAACAGGTTCATTCTAGATTTGACATTTTAATACACTAAATAGTAAAATGAATATTTCCAGCGTACTTTAAAATGGTGATGTGAAACTTCCATTTTTCAAATTGACCACAATACCAAAATCTTACATGCCATTAGCCTTATTATCCACTAAAAACTAATTAAAGTATAACCCTAAACAGGTGTTTCCAAGGCCTTTTAAGCAGAGGTCACCTCGAAGGAACATCTGGTTCTGCTTTCCCCTCTACACTGTGCAGGTGAGCAATGAGTGTAGCCCACTGAAAGATGTATGGCCATAGAGAAAAAAATAGTATAAAGATGTGGGTCTGCACACTGCCTTGTTTGCTCCAAAAGTTAAATTTTATTACTTAAAATGCAACGTTTCGATCCTTGTAGATCTTCATCATGAAGATCCACAAGGATCGAAACGTTGCATTTTAAGTAATAAAATTTAACTTTTGGAGCAAACGAGGCAGTGTGCAGACCCACATCTTTATACTGTCTGACACTTTTGTCTTGCACCTGCCGACAAACTATTTGGATGTGCGCACCCACTCTCCACAACATAGAGAAAAAAATAACGCCTGGTTTTGTTTTCCACACTGAGCAGACTATTCTTACACTCTTACATTTGTTTAAAAGCAAAGATAGGTGTTTTTAAATTCTTCTTACTTATCTTACTCCTACCATCTGTGGTTACTCTGACTGGAAAGATGGTGCCTACAGACAATTTTCTGCCACTGTTTTACACCCATGCATCTGTGAGTGGCGCCTAAAAAAGGGGTTTTCGTGCATTCAGATGCCCATAACTAACCACAAGGACAACCTTGGAGAACCAATGAGGAATATGCAACGCAGCTTTGATGCTATTTGGAGCCCACCCTTGAAAGCATATGCATCCATTATGTTGCATTAAAAATAATAGCAGCCCAGAGCTATTACTTTGTGCAGCTCTTAAGTGACTGGAACAGTGGCTGAGCATTCATCAGATGTGACACTTTTTTTCCTTTTTCCAAGCTGCAGAATTACTTTTCTTTATGGCCCTTCGTGTGTCCTCCTATGCTCTTAGACTCCTCAGAGACACATTTTACATCCACTTTTAGTGCATTTCTTGAATGTCTCCCTCATAGTCATTTTATTAAAAGACCACCATGTACTGAGTCTCCCCTGCCAAACCTTTCTTGTCATTGGCCAAGAATCAACTCAAGTTTCACTAGATAAATCTTCAAACCACTGTTCTGCCAATGTTCATGGAAATACTGGATATATCTAGTTAGCTAGCAAATGATGGTACGTCCTTTTTTTGTGTCAACCAACTAAAGCATTACACATTATTAGCCAACATTTGTGTTCTACAATCAGCAAACTGTTTTTGTTATATTGCATATGTGAGAAATGGATTTCCATCCACTCACAATGCTCACTATTGTGCAGTTGCCCTGACATTTGAATATCAACAGGCTCCACATTTAAAAAAAAAATGATTGGCTGATTGTATGACTGAGGTACGGCTTTCAGAAACATGACCAGGAACTACTTTCTGTGATTTCAAAGTGGCCAACAGTTATAACTTGGCCCTTTAACAGAAAGTTCAGTTTGTGTACCAGAAACATTTTTTCCCTTTCCCAATGTCTGATTAGGTTTTCCATAGGCTACATCACAGACAGTGGAGATTTCTCTAAGACTGCAAGGGAAGCTCAGCTTCCCCTAAAATGTACAAAAAAATGTAATGGTCAAATGTTTACAAAATGCCTTAAAACGTGTTCATTTCAAACACCAGTTTGTTAATAATAGACCCATTATCACAAATCAACCGAGTTGGTGTTGTTAACTTAGCATTCCACTTTGTTCTCATGGCCTATGGCCAACGCATTTCCTCATAGACGTCCAGCGTCCATGCACTTCAATGGGCCAGCACGGACCCCTCATTTTCTATGCATGGAAACTGGATGGTCATTGGAGAAATGCCTTTTTTTTCTCCCGCCCCCGGACGCTGAGCGTCTCTGGGGGTGAATGGAATGGTGGGCGGAGTTTTTCTGGTGTGGACTTCAAGCAGTCCCCGCGTTGATTGGTGAACCTCTGAATCCAGTTTTGATTGGCTGGCGTTTTTGATACATAGACTGTCACTTGGCTGCTGGAGGAGCTCAGTCCCATCGCGGATGTTGCATGCGAAGTCGTAAGTCAAGCAGTGACCAATTTCTTAGCATTTCCTCAGCGAAAATACTTTTCTTACACTGTATATAAATCACACTCACACATATTTCCGTTTTGGTTTATTACAATTTTCTTGTTCGTGTTTAATTTCGTTTCGTTAGGTTAGTGCTAGTGCTACTTAACTTCAGCTCTCCTGAACTAGCCCGCTAGCGCACCTACACTAGCCCACTCACGGATGTGTCTGCTCACGGATGTGTCTGGTCGAAACTTGGCTTTGAGGATTTGTCCAGCTTTGACCGAGCATATAAACGGCACGAAAAGAGCAACGAACATGTCAATGCCTGTGCGAGATTAAGTTGCCTCGGCAGAGTTAGAGTTGAACACGCACTTGACGAAGGTACTCGCATTCAAGTAGCAAAGCACAACGCAAATGTAAAACAAAACCGAGCCTTCTTAAATCGCCTCATTGACGTAACGTCATTGCTTGCCAGGCAGGAGCTGTCATTTAGGGGGCACGATGAAAGTAAGTGATAGGGTCACAGACCATTTTCAAAAGAAGGAACGAAGGGTAGAATTTACATATAAGTAAATGGACAAATTTTATGATTAAGTTGGCAGTGAGCTTCCCCTCTTTGGAATACCAGCATCCGCCACTGATCACAGACCACAGGATTTCTATTTATTTTAAAATGCGGTTATTAATGAAGAGTGTAGGTAGATGTAGATTTGCATTCGTGATATTTTTTCATTCACTTGGAGAAAAAAAATATGACATTAAGGCTATTCATAAAACCTAAGATAACACTACTCATCACTAAATAACTAAAAGAGATTCTAGTTTAATTAAAGTCTGACACACACATACAGTAATTGTGGGATATCTTTTTTCTCATTATTATACAATCTGATGAGGATTTAGCAGTTATTTTAAAGTAATATTGTTTAAAATTGGTTTACAATTGACAACAAAGTAAGCTAAGAAGAAGGCAATTGTGCAAAATGCAGTATGCTAATAAGAGTATTGTTTTGTTTTCATAAATGCCTTGAGCTTTATAACAATGAGTAGTGTAATCTCTTCCTTTTGTCTGTCTTTTTTCTGTCTCTTATGTGTGTGTGTGTGTGTGTGTGTGTGTGTGTGTGAGGGGTTGTTAGGTAGATTACTTGGCACAGTGTTACACAATGTTATAACTGTCTCTGTACTGCTTCAGTTTAGACTTATCTATGGGTCATTCAACAACACATCATGTAGTTTAGACAGCTACATGGTAGTGTATCATTGCCTACTAAACAATCAAGTAGTTTGTTCTGTGGGGGGTCAATATGTGTTTTGTTTGGTTTGTTGTTTTGGCTGATTTTGTTTTTATTGCTTTAAATTGCTTCACCTCTGTCTAGAGTATGAGGTAGATATTGAAGCAATGGTGATATTAAATTGACCTAAATTTAACACTTTCTATGAACCCAGTATTTATAAGACCCTATTATGCATTCATAAAGCTTTATAATGATTGACATAAGTATTCACAAGTATTTATAAATAGTCATAACTGCACTTGTAAAACTTTATAATGCTGTTATAAGCCTTTAAAACTTACAAAAGTAACACAGTGCATTATAAACCTTTGACATTTTCGCCTCATTGCAGTCATTATCAAAAACTCAAACTAGCTTTATAAAGCACTGTCACGTAAAGTTGTAAAGGCTTAAAACATTGCATTATAATGTTTTAGAAGTGTAGCGAGGAATATGTATTTATAGTTGTGAATACTTATGTCAATATAGGGTCTTATGGATACTGGGTTCATAGAAAGTGTTACCGAACTAAAGTTTTCTAAAACATAATTGAAAGCAGACATAGTCTGAAAGAACTAGGCAAGGTCTAGAGCCTGAATTCCCCACAGTAAGCAAAAGGTCACCGTGTCAAGGGAAAAAAGCACAAATTTATGTAACATCATGCAGCCCAAAGCAGAAACCGGCTCAAGAGATACCGGCACAAGGACAGGTGTCTCCCTGATGCTGGTTAAGTAGAGGCTGAGTGGGCTCTCTGGAGAGTTGTATTCAATTTGCCTTTAACAGCAACTGAAGAGATCTGAACCACCACTTCAGATCAAAGATTTGGGCATTTTGCGCATTGATTTGTTTTTTTTTTTTTTTTTTCTTTTCTTGTTTCCTTTCTATTGATTACTAGGTCATTAGTAGTCTTAGCTTCCTCATGATCATTTTTCTCTCAGTTTTGTGTTTTATGAAAAGGCTATGTTCTCCTCTGCAAAATTCTGCAGAATACTATTGATTCAGTTTTTATCTGTCTTGAGAAGATACGCCGTACATTTCAGCTCAATGATTAAGTGGTAGAAATGAGAAGAAAAACAGAAACCAGAACTTGGTTTCACCTCAGTCATGCAGCCCTCAACAGCATTCACCTCAGTCATGCAGCCCTCAACAGCACCTCTTACTTGTATAATATTTTAGGCCTTTAAGCAGTTAACTGTTGTTTTACTACTATGACTATTACTACTTCTACTACTACTATCCCTACTACTACTACTTCTACCTTTCATCACCATTGTCATCATCATCATCATCATCGTCATCGTCATCGTCATTATCATCCTAAATTGTCATAACATTCATAATAACAAACTGTGGTCAACCCAGAGGAAGTCTCTCTGTGGCCTGAACATTGATCTGTTGAACCAAGTCAGGACTCACTATCAGGAACTGCCAAGAGAGTGCATGCCAGTAAATGCCCGTAAATTCAGTACATTTTGCCAGAATGCTTACTCAGCACACAAAATATAATCTTTAACATAGATTTGTAGCATAATCATGGAAATATAATGTTTTTGTAAATTGTGAACTGCACCACTCCAAAAGGTTGGATTTGGTGGATGCACAGAGCTAATCGCCAGCCACACACACACACACACACACACACACACATATGCACACATACACCTACACACACACAAGTCAGTGTTTGTCCCCAGTACATGCCTTCTCTCATTTGTTTTTACAATTGTTTTTTCTTTCCCTAAAATGTAAGTCTAGTTTTGAAAAAAGCATTTTTTTTTGTACAATAGAACATTTGAAACTAACGTTAAAAATTATTAAGAGGTTATTAAACATTTGCATTAAACCTTTTATTTTAACAGTTTGTAAACCTTGTGAGCAGCTTTGGCATTCACTTTTAACTGGTCAATGCAGTGTTAATAACAAGGCCTACTTTACATGCTGGAAGCCACTATCTGGGGGCAACCCTGCCAGGCCTCCCCATCGCATTCAGTTTAATGAGCCACTCGTCCCCTTATTTCTGCGAATCTGACACGAGTAATTCCTGGCCTGTTCCCACACACTGATAAGAGTATCTGAAGGTTCATTTTGCTGTGGTCGGATATGCCGGGCTGCGCTGTAAGTAGGCCTTGCTGGGAGGATGCTAGTGAGAGACCAGCATGAGAGACATTACGCAGGACACGCCGCTCATACCCAGCTGTGTGTCATTAGGGCATAGTGTGCGTGCGCGTGTGTTTGTGCAAATCCATCGGTCTGTGTGTAAGTCTCCAATCAGACGTGATGCTGAATTATTTCTGAATTTGGTCGGCCTATGCGCGCCAGACACTCAGACAAGCGGTCTGCGTAGAAATACTCTTTGTACAATAGTACAAGAATGACTGTTGGAAACAATTTAAATCATCAAGAAAAAGGAGAAACAGTAATTATGTTAAGGTTAAAGATTTAAATCTCAAGTCTTATCTATGCAACCTGACAAGTTCAAGTTTTGTTTTATGCATATATGTATATGTAAAGCATGTATTTCTTATTTCTTACAGATGCACATGAAATACAAATGAGGGTAGGTTTTCAAAACAGGTGAACAGGTCTTACATGACTCCCTAGTAAAACGAGACAGCAACACGACTATTTAAGGACATGTAAAAAAGGGAAATCATTTTCACCATGAAAATTCATCTAAATGGATGACGGAATAATAGCACATATGTGGCAGTCTCCATTTTTAAACAGAGATTCAAGTCCGTGCAGCCACCATTTCTTTTATTGCCATTTCTTTTAATGTCCAATTCCAAAAGGTCCATAGCTTAAGACATTCGAAGCAGCAGCCATCTTCTGTGCACCTCCATAGGCACATACCCTTCATACCTTTCACATGCAAAAACAGGATTTAGCTTGACCAAGAGCTTTTTAAAGGCGAAGCAATTTTATTATGCCGAACTAAGCACAAGAAATGGGTTTAATTAAGGCTGGCAATAGGTCATATACTGATTTTATTATGGGAAAGATTGAAGATCCATATCTAGTTTCTGTCTAAGGTTAAGTGCATTGGTTTCATTGAATACATTCATTATAGCCTACGGTATGAGAGAATTAAATTACAGTTTTGTTAATAAAAGCAGAATCATATTATCTTGTACGGCATTCTAGTAATTGAAGCAATTGCATGGCTTGCTGAAAGGCCTCGTACAGTGACCAAATGAAAGGCTCTGCTGAAAGCCAGTTTATTTTTAGCAGCCACAGACACCTTTTGTCTTCATGCATTAGTTGACACTGACACAATCAAGCTAACTTAAATCTTCATTTAGATTTTGTGTTACATGAGGACCTTTGGATATATGACTGACATACAGTATGTCAAGTATTTGTTAATAATTTATCCAGCCTTTGAACCTCAACAAGTCATACTTACAAAATCTATTAATAATACACAACTGAGAAGTTTATCTGTGTCGATAATGTTAATAGCACAAACTTGACTATTGCTTTCAAAACTTTAGACTGCAGAAGTAAGTCTTGTATTGCTACCTGAAGTGATGTTTAAAGATGAAGTGGACTGAATCAGTCCCTTGAACTTAAGACACCAACGGTAGCAGTGCTTTTGCTGCATCATCCATAGCTGCCATCTCATACATCCAGAATTTCTGCAGACAAGAGTAGAAGGGAAGATAGCAAAAAATACACATGGGGGTATAAAACTTAGGGGTATAAGAAGGATCAAGAGGAGAGTGCAGTGTAGATAGAGCTAATGTGCACAGACCAGGGAAAAATAAAACTCTTTTCAGTAAAACAATGTGTGCACAGTTGCCTGCAGGAGTTCTTCCACTGTGGAGAGTAATTTTAGCACGTTCAATTTATCAGTATCCCCATGTATCCTGAGCATGTGGTGGTGGGTGTCACAGGGTCTTCTGCACTGGGCTTGGTTCAGAGAATTTCCACCGCTTTGCCTTTGTCTATTAAAGTGATTGGAGGTGCTAATTCAAAAGGGAACTGACATCAAACGTACCCCAAGACAATGACATGAAGCAAAGTCTGTGTAATTTTCTGGCGACTGAGGGGAAATGCTTGTCTGACCTAGCAGTGGAAGAGAAAATGTTCTTTCCTGAGAGGCAGGCATCCCTATATCAATTTGTTACCCAGATCATCGAGTCACAGTAAGAAGCCACACTGGCCACCCTGTAAAAGTGGAGGCATTCACTTGGCTGTATATATATATGTTTCATCAGCCGAGGAAAAAAGGACAAAGGAAAACAACAGCAAGAGCAACGACACAGTGGATGCATAAATAACACTGCTTACATAAAGCTGATCTTGACATCCATATGCCGGTACTCTGGAAGAAATACCAAACACACTCTGTCTACACTCTGTCTTCTGGGCACGGTGTGCTCATTAACAAAATACAGACCCAAGGATGTCTGGCTTCTGTGAGTCTGCATACGCGTTACATCCTTGGCAGCTCAGCCCATCCAAAAACACGTTTGAATAAGAATCTTGCTGCAGGTCAAAACATCAAAGCATAAGCTGGATGCCTCTCTCTCGCTGTTTATTTCAGTTAAGGTGACTTTTTTTGTGGTCCTGTTTCTTACCCAGACACGCCGGCTCTGATCTTCAAACCTGACCTCCCACTCTGCTGATGGATGGGCCAGCTGCAGCACTGATGGCTTCATATCCATCAGACCAAGTCGACCATGATGAATGAGTCTATCCTGTCTCACTCATGCTTTACCCCTTATGAGCTATTGTCCTCCCATGAGAGAAGTATAAATCCTTCATTGTCCCCTGACCCATCATCTGTAATAATGGGTTGAAGTCTGCAATTGTGATCTTATTGTTAATCAATCCTCATAGAGCAACATGTGTTGTCTGCAGTGGTGGCACTTGCTTCTTACACACACCTGGCTGATACTGAGTTCCAGTAAAGCTTTGACAAACCAGTATGAAGTTTATATGTGCTGTCAGTGCATCATTTGTCTTCCCCGCTTTTAATTAGGTGATTATCCAAGACACTTTATTTTTATATGAACTTATCACATTTGGACTTCATTGTAATCTGATGATCTAAGTAAAAGTTGAAAACTGACAAACGTATTTAATATTACCACAACTGTAGTATTAAAATGGGTACACTTTATTTTACTGTCCATGTCTTTTTCTGTTTGTGATACTTTAAGAAACAGATGTGATTGTCATTAAAAAGTCATGCAAAGTACTGACATCATGAAACATGAAAATGCACTTGAACAGGCTGGCATTAAATGTCTCTGAAAAACCACAACAGAATAAATAAACAATGGCAACAAATATAATCTTCACCATGCTCAAACTTCAATTTCAGTGTTTCAATGCAATTTATTATTCTTCTAAAAAACATTTGACCATATTTGTTTTCTAAACACTGCAAGGCTTTTTTTTCATGTATTAGCTCACTCTCCAGAAAGCTGTGTAATTGTTTAGTCGAGTACTTTGTGCAGCTCATTGCTTTTACATCCACACGGTGTCCATTCCTGTTTAGACAATACAATAATTTTTAGTTAAAAATACTTAGAAAAAGATTTTATTTCCACACAACCTCATTTTATTAGTCATTAGCAGTAGGAAACAGAGAACACCACTGCAGTCTTCTTCCTGTTTTTGGCAGTAACTTCAGCATTTGAAACATGATGAGAACTGTGACTCTTTAGTGTTCCTCATTATATCAAAGACCACTAGTGTTATTCCTCCCCTGCCCTCATACCCACCTAACACATGTGTCCATACTGTTTTCCTAGAGAGAAAACAGAAGACAAAAATAATGTTTTGCCATGTGTATTGGCTTTTATTATAGCCAAGTATTATTTATTTTTTTTATTTTTTTGTTCGATTGTGTTTATACTGATGAAGAAATTGTGATAATGGAATGTAAAAGGAAACCAAAACACCCACTGGAGGGCTCTGATATCCATACATTAAAGTCACTATAGACTATACAATAATTTCGATTATATCCCTTGAACCCACATGTCTGAGTGTGTGAGTAAAAATGTATAATTGGTTTCTTTAAAAAAATGACACGCTTTGTATTTTAATCACTGGGTTGGCTCAGTGTGTTGCATCTTGAGATAAATTGCCTGGTAGGGTGTGCCAAGGATGATGGATGGCATCGGGCTCAATGTATCCAAAGAAAGCATGAGTGTAGAGGCAGCATGGCATTTACTGTGTCACTGTGTCTCTTCTCACTGAGACTACAGAGGTTTTGTTATCACAGATAGGCCCAGTCTTTGTCCACTGAATCAGGCAGTTTTGAGAGTTACACCTCAAGTAACCTTGCAAAATGACTGTTTAGATGAAAAGACATGCCTGGTAAGTCTTCAAATAACAGCACCAGCATGGAGGTATATGTCAGGGAGGCAGCTAAATCAACTAGGACTATGAAGGGAGACACAGAAACTGGTTACACTGCATTGCGTGCCAGAATTAGCTTGTATTAAACAGGACACTTTAATAAAATCTGCCAATTATTGCTGTGTTTGCTACGCCTGGGACCAGGGATATTGATTAATTTATACAGGGGCAGCTTTTTTTGGATCAAATGTAAAAAAAAAAAAAAAACCTCTAATCCAAATAAAGAAACCACGCTGTTGTTATCTCAACATGACAGCACTGGCAAAAGGCTTTAATGCCACAAGTCAGGTGATGGGCACAGGACAGAAAAGAAAAGAGGATTACCTGTAAATAAGCCTTATGGAGCACATGGGAGCTGCCAAGTTCAGTGACCTGGTTATTGAATCTTGAATCTTACCCATGATTTTAAAAGCAATATTTATCTGAGTGCAGTTTTCTGTTTCTGTAATGTGGAACTGAAGAATGAGTGCACATATTTATGTCATGTGAAGGGTTTGCAGTAGTAGTAGTAGTAAGTAGTAGTAGTAGTAGTAGTAGTAGTAGTAGTAATAGTAGTAGTAGTAGTAGTAGTAGTAGTAACAGCAGTAGTAACAGCAGTAGTAGCAGCAGCGGTAGTAGTAATACATGTCTTTCAAGCTTCTCATTGCAAAACCTAAAGTTGAGTAAAATTTACTATTTTCTATTTTACAAGTAATATTTCAAGGAGAGTTAAGCAAATTCTTACTTTAAATCAAGTTAACTCAGTATGTAGATATTTAGATATGTAGATATTTTATAGTGATGCCTAGGGGTATATTGCTTGAGAGTGGACTCAACTTTAGTGCATAGATCAGCAGTCGTTTAGTGCTTTATATTCAAGCCAGCGGTACTCTAACAGATGTCTGACACATTGATATTATACTGTCAAAATTTTGGCCTCATAAAAAGGTTTTACCTGAATAAAATTCTCAGAATGTTTTGGAAAGTATTTGGCAAAAAATATATGGTGAAGAGTACCAAGACCAAAGAATCCCAGGAACCAAGACACTTTAATTGGACACTTAAGTTATTCAAATTAATTTGACATTTGCAGAAAATTCATAGGTCAAAAGTTTCTTTTTGGAATCTGATGTGTTGTAATAACAAAATTTACCAAGGATTGTGTGTGTGTGTGTGTGTGTGTGTGTGTGTGTGTGTGTGTGTGTGTGTGTGTGTGTGTGCAGTGTGTGTGTATGTGTGTGCAGTGTGTGTGTGTAGTGTGTGTGTGTGTGTGTGTGTGTGTGTGTGTGTGTGTGTGTGTGTGTGTGTGTGTGCTCAGTGTGTCCAAAGTGTGTATGTGTATGTGTGTTTGTTTTAGTCCACAGTGTGCATGTGCATGCATTCGCTTGTGTGTGTGTGTGTGTGTGTGTGTGTGTGTGTGCAGTGTGCAGTGTGTGCGCCCCTGTGTGTGTATGTGTGTGCAGTGTGTGTGTGTGTATATGTGTGTGCAGTGTGTGTGTGTGTGTGTGTGTGTGTGTGTGTGTGTGTGTGTGTTTGTGTGTGCGCCCATTTGTGTGTGCTCAGTGTGTCCAAAGTGTGTATGTGTGTACTGTATGTGTATGTGTGTTTGTGTTAGTCCACAGTGTACATGTGCATGCATTCGCTTGTGTGTGTGTGTGTGTGTGTGTGTGTGTGTATCTGTGTTTGTGTCAGTGCTAGCATCACTCTGAGTCCTTTGACAAAGTGCACACCATAAATAGTGTCAGATGCACAGGTCAAAGCAGACACATGCAAATATGTGACCTTCTGCCAGTGAAGGGGGAGGATTAGCTCTTAGCTGCCAGCTCTTTTAGCGATCCATTTGTGTGCTCTAAGTTTCTGTGGCATGCCACCTTTTGTGATAAATCCTCTTGATGCTTTGAAATTGTCTGCTGTTGCTGCACCAGAGAAATGCATTCTTTAGCGCGCTCCTCTGAAGTGCCATTCAGATAACTAAGTGCGTCTAAAGGAGACCTCCATTCGGCAATATATAAAACACTTCAGTCCCACTTAGTAAGCTTTGGTATGCTCTTATCTCAAGCAAAAGGCATGTAGCTGGCTGTATTTGCAAGAAAAACCTTACCAAGAGAAGTTTTTTTTTTAAAGAAAAAGAAATGAACTAGTGGACAGTGCATTAACCATACATGCCAACTATGCTGTATAATTCTGGGGCCTGACTCCTTTGTTCTCAGCTGTCCTAACTCCAAGAGGGAGACTACAAAAACAAAAAAATCACCTCAAGGGTCAAGAAGAGACACAGAGAAACAGAACAGTGTTGTCAAAGCCATCACTGTCTCTGCTTCCTATTCCTACAAACATTGTCCACAAACAAGATCAACAATAACATCGGTGCATTTTATTTTCATAGCACTATGATGGAGTGTCATCACTACAGTTGCGGATGTTATCTGACTGCCATTCCAAAGAGCCTGGCTCTTTGGCATTGCGGTCAGAGTGCATGTTTGGTACCCCAAACCCAGGTTTAAGGTCAGATGGGGTGACTTCTCTTGCCCTTGACTACCGCTGGTGTGAGAAGTGGGATGGCTTGCTGTGAGGGCATTGGAGGTGCCCCTACTGTGTGGGCCATAGGGTGGGTGAAGCATGAGTATGAGTATGTGGGGCACCCTGGGATGGGAGAGGCATGATACGAGATGCGAGAAGGACACATGACTGTGTGTGAAGCGGATCTGTACACTTCCCAAAGGAGAGGGCAGTGTAATGCAGTGTAGAAATCTAATCATACATGTTACATAATTATATCTATTTTTGTTTTGTTTTCTGCTGCTTGCCACGTGACCCTAAGGAATCTGACATCTGAAAAATGAAGATGTGATTTCTGTCATGCTGTGACAGAGAGAGAGAGAGAGAGAGAGAGAGAGAGAGAGAGAGAGAGGGGGAGAGAGAGAGAGAGAGAGAGAGAGAAAGAGAGAGAGCTTGTGAGTTAATTGGCAGAAGCTTTTACTTTTCATGCACCCCCTCTAATACAGTGTTATCTAGAATTTAAAAAGTATACTTACCAGTAACTCAGTTTTAGTCATACTCATGGGACAATGTTGTCATACACTTCAGAAGGTAAAACGCTGGTGTAGAATGTCACACTGAATTAGAACTCAAGAGCTCATCTTTAATTGCTGTAGACAGTAAACTGATCTGTAGATTGGTGGCAACAACCTGAGTGGATTCCACTGTTAGCAGACCCGCAGTGGGAGATGTGCCTTCTGGGAACTCACTGAGGGAACATCACATGGTGGATTTGCAGCCAAATGTTACATTTTAGTGCCATGATGTGATTTAAAATAGTATATTAAACCTTGTATGGGATGTGTGAGAGGGTGTGTTGTTGAACAAAATACCTGGCTGTAGGATAAATAGACAACTTGCTATTTCCACATATTTCCACAAGTTCTTTGAACTAACTTGAAAGCCAAAGTCTATACGGACAAAGATCAAACATGCATTTAAAGTTATTGGATTAGCTCATGATGTAATATGTACAAGAAAGATTGACAAGGCTAAGCCTTGTAAGTCTTGAATGGCCTTCACTGCTGGAGAATCAAAAGCCAGTGATACCGCTATTGCATATTTTGGTGGAGGCAATTTATATACAATGACAAATTATTTTCCTATGTTGCATGGTTACACCTAAAATCAGTGTAAAGGGACATCCTATTACTGTAAGAAGAGCACAATTCTTTAATTATCATTTTGTTCCCTCTATTTCTTTTTCACTTCCCTGAATCTATGACGATCTTTCTTTCATTGTTGTCTGTCCCCCCTTTGTTAAAACACAGAGTTTTATGCAAAAATTAGATTCATTCCTTGAAAGCGCCCCCCCCCCCCCCAAAAAAAAGAGAGATCTATCTCCATTTACGTGCCCATTGGGATTGCTTCCTCCACAGAGAATACAGTTCTATATTTGTCCTGGTCACAGCCCTGTGGATTGAAATTATGTCATTATCGTCCATTCTAAAGTACTTGGCAAGAAAACATGGCTGTGTAATACTATTCCATCACCAAGTTTAACCTAATTTCCCTCTCCAACTTGCTTTATTGCTGTATGATGACTTTAGTCTGTTATTTGTTCTGCTATGAAAGACTGCAGGGTTAAATTCAGGATTACATAGATTAAGCGTTTTTCACATTTTCATAAAGAAATTATGGCTTTTGTATAGCTTTGGCAACCTTTCCCACTCACAGAGTTTGTCTAATGTTTGTAAGGACTATGTGTTGTTTCATTTCCATTTCATGCCCAGATAATTATTCCTAAGCCAAATTGTTGTGTTATAGATCTGAAATGACATGCCATGACCTGATGGAGGCTCTCTACAAAGCTTATATGAAGTAGTTGTGAACTGGAAATTTGCCAATTAGTAAAAAGTTTATCATGCTATATTGTTTGTGGGATTATGCAAGGTACATATCAGCTCTCTGTTACAAGAGAACCGTAACAATGAGTGAAATGTCCTTGTCCTCTATTACCCTCAAAACATTAGTTCAGTCCCATCAATGACATAGGTGCCCATAGGTACTGCAGACTCTGAAACATCACTTTTTTGTTTCTATGACAAACATATGACCCAGATTTAAGTGTCTTATTGACAGGTCACTGTAAATAGATGTTTTGTCTGCTGATTTTTACTTGCAGTCTCATACATTAGGTTGTGTGTTTTATGCTGTAGACAATGTAATGCTCCCCTCCCAGAAATAAATATGTATATTTTTCACTTTAGCTTTTTTTTTTCTTTTTGCTTATTGGGGACACTAACTGCAACATTTTTTCTTAAGCAAGTGACTATGTGTTCACCAGACAATGACATCTTAGAATTCATTGCAGAGTCTGGGAAGAAAAAGAAATATTGTTATGCTCTCACATACATGCATAATACATACAGGAAATGACTGATGAAACAAAAAAAAACATTTTAGGTTATATTCTTCCATTAGAAAACAGAAATAAACAAGCACACAGGTGACTGCAGGCCCTCAGGCCTACGTCACATTAGAGTAGAAAATGGAGAAAAACAAAATCCAGCATCTTGATTCAAATGTGAATAATCATGTAAAATGACTGAAATGTGGCGATACTTATTAGACCAGTACCTTTGAGAAACATTAGCTGACACACATGCAGTTACAATAAGGGCAGTAATTACAGAACTGTATGAATGTATGAAAAATAGGCCAGCATTTTGCTCAAGTTCATTCTGCAGCGCATTTAAACATTGTTCACAACAGGCTTGTGTTTTCCCAGTCTCTCCATTACGCTAAGGGTCATATAGGGGACTACAATACAAAACGACTGTGAGGAAAACTCACATGAGGAGACTGATCACTGCAGGTGTGTGCTACATGCTGGCTGCTCTACACACAAACAACATACAGACACACACACAGATGCAAACAGACACACAGAAGCCCACACATACACACAAACACATGTATGTAACAGTGTGCCCTCTAACAGGTCTGAGAAAGTGAAAGGGACACACACACACACACACACACATACACACACACACACACACACACACACACACACACACACACACACACACACACACACACACACACACACACAGAAGCACACACATACACACAAACACACACACACACAAACACATGTATGTAACAGTGTGCCCTCTAACAGGTCTGAGAAAGTGAAAGACACACACACACACACACACACACACACACACACACACACACACACACACACACACACACACACATGTATATAACAGTGTGGCCTCTAACAGGTCAGAGATAGTGAAAGGGACACACACACACACACACACACACACACACACACACGTATATAACAGTGTGGCCTCTAACAGGTCAGAGATAGTGAAAGGGACACACACACACACACACACACACACACACACACGTATATAACAGTGTGGCTTCTAACAGGTCGGAGAAAGTGAAAGGGACACACACACACACACACACACACACACACACACACACACACAGAAGCACACACATACACACAGAAGCACACACATACACACAAACACATGTATGTAACAGTGTGCCCTCTAACAGGTCTGAGAAAGTGAAAAGGACACACACACACACACACACACACACACACACACACACACACACACACACATGTATATAACAGTGTGGCCTCTAACAGGTCAGAGAAAGTGAAAGGGACACTAACGTGGGAACTGTCCCTGCTGGAGCTTCACAGAGGAGCTGCATGTGTTAAAACACCTCACTTTAGATTAGCATTGCATGCTGGGAGGATCTCTTTCTCTCTCTGTCTATCTCTGTCTTATTTTCTCTCTGTTTGTCTCACTGTCTCACATACACACACTTGCGCGCACACACACACACACACACACACACGCACACACACACACACACACACACACACACACTTTCATAGACACACATACAAGAACCACAATAGAAATAATATTTCACACACATACACACACACACACACACACACACACACACACACACACATACACACACACACACACAAACACAGACAGACACTGTAAGTCAAAATTAACCGAAACCTTACAATACACACTCAGCCTTGAGAAATAGAACTAAAGATCCAGCAAAGCCTGGCCTGTGGGTCTTCTAAAAAGGGCTCGCCTTGTTTACTGTTGCTGCAGTGTTTGGCCATAAATTATGATTATGAGACCATTTTCAATACTTCTACTATTACTACTACTGCTACTACTACTACTAATGGTATTACTACCACTATTACAGGAAGTGGGAAAGACATTTGTATATACAATATGAACACATACAAACACCCAGCTAAGCACACATAGTTTACACTGCTTTAACGCATGCATTTAAACTGCATTTTCAATTTTGCCTGATGGAAGTAAAGTACCACCAGTCTATTGAGTTTTAAAATGTAAATGTTTCATCTGCTGTTGCTAAAAACAGTGCTCACTTACGGGCTAATTAGATCTAGCCCCAGGCATAGCTATCACAGAATGTTGGCACTTACATACACATAATCTGAAGGGTAGAGCCAGATAATACCAGATTGCCAGACATCTAAGATAATTGCCTGTTAGTCTGAACCGTCATAAGTTCAATTTTTCTACAGAACTGAAATAAACCCTAATTTACAGAAGGTCTCTAATCTTCAAAACATAACTATTATCATAATGTCTTGTGAGCTGTAGGGGGTTAGCAATGCTGAAATATATATGAAATGCCTTCTCTGCTGGTCAGAATGATATTATTACTGTGAAAATATTGTACTTACTAAAAAGAATATATTGAAAGCTGGTAAGATCAAGAAAAATGTCTCCATTGAAATATACAGACTGCATATCAGGAGTCAGTAAGGCTCTGAAGGTAAAGTATCTTAGCTTTCCCTCACCCACCCACCCACACACACACACACACACACACACACACACACACTCATACAACTTATTCATCAGCACACAAACAATGATTAATGTGCGACATGCATCTTGTTTGCATCAATATAGGATGTCAGTGCAATTCATATTCTCAGCCAGCCAGCCTGATGCACTGGAAATGGATTCCTGTCATGGGACTGGATTTGAGTACATCTGCCAGACTGTCTGTCCACTTCAATATATGGCGCCATGTTCATTTCACTATCTGATAAATTATAAGACAAATACAGCCAGACTGCTGGACCGTGGTGTAGTTTTATTGTGCTTGACAGATGAGGTAAATAGAGATGATTTGCTTGTGTTCTACTGATGTTGTGTTTCTGTATGCTGAAGGTGATAGAAGAGCAAGAAACAGGAGAACAGACAGATAGGGTTGTGAACACTGATGTAGTGAGATTCACATCAATGAGTTACTGATTAAACTACGTTAATGAATATCTCCATTTGCATGAGGGATATACCCCAGAAAGTCTGCTTCAACATGCTTTAATGTGTGCATGGAAAGGAAGGTCTGTGTGTGTCTGTTTGTGCTTGCACTTCAGTGACAATGTTTTGTGTTGGTACGAGAGCTCATGTCAGATAGAAACACAAATACCCGGCTTGGGCAAGATGAGGGGCTAGATGCCTGATTTGTTATGTTTGCTCTAGGCTTTGTAGCACCATAGAGTGTTGGAGTCACAAACAGTCTCTTTGGAGCTGAGCTGAGCCATGGGAAGTAATGCATTCTCCGTGTTGAACTACTGGACAAACACAGGAAGAGAAATGAACTGAATGTGTCCATTGTAAGCACAAAATGTTGAAGGTCAAGATTTCATGACCATCACCTTCCTTCTTTATTTCCTTCCATTCTTTGCTTCTCACTCTCACTCAGATGGACACTGTAAAATGGATGGATGGCTTGAGATGTTCCATCAGTCTGCCAGGTCTTACCTGATGGGAAGATAAGCCACTCAGGTCGTTGTGACGGCTCTACTGGGGCAACTGGAGCCCAACTCTGAAATGTGTACTGAAAGTTCCAGTGTGAGGTTGATTGCTTTCCAAAAAAAAAGGAATCTGTGTGTGCGAATGAGTGCATGTATCTCTATATGTCTTTTTATCGTCTCTCTCTGTCTGCCTGTCTCTTTCGCTCTCTCTTTCTATGTGTAAATGTGTAAGTGTGCCCCCCCCCCCCCCCCCCCCCCCCCCCCCCCCCCCCGCCCGCCTTGTGTGTGTGTGTGTGTGTGTGTTTTACACACTGTCCTCTCCACTGTTATGTTTGGTACGGAAGCCCTGTTGTCGTTATTACGAGATATTAAGTGGTTATTACGAGATAGTATAACGAGATATTAAGTGGTTATTACGAGATATTATCTCATTATTATGAGATATTAAGTTGTTATTACGAGATATTAAGTCATTATTACGAGATATTATCTTGTTATTACGAGATACTGAACCGCACAGAGGTAAAAAAAAAATGCAGATATTATCTCGTTATTTCAAGATACTATCTCCTTATTTTGAGATACTATCCTGTAATAACGACTTAGTATCTCGTAATAACGAGATAATATCTCGAGATAATGTCTTGTAATAACGAGATAATATCTCGTAATAACTACATAATATCTTGTAATAGCGAGATAGTATCTCGAAATAACGACTTACTAACTCGTAATAATGACTTAATATCTCGTAATAACGACTTAGTATCTCGTAATAACAACATAATATCTCGTAATAACGACTTCATATCTCGTAATAACGAGATAGTATCTCTAAATAACGAGATAATATCTGTTTTTTTTTTTACCTCTGTGCGGTTCAGGGCTTCCGTAGTACGGACCTGAGAACAGACTAGAAAGGCTCTCGCAAACATTGTAATCCTTTTTTGTCTCCTATCTGTGGTCATTACACAAGCTTTCACGTGAATGCTTTCATTCACACACACACACACACACACACACACACACACACACACACACACACAGACACACACACAACCCCTGAGCCTTACCATGGCACTTAGTAGAATACATTTTAGTCTATCTCCAAACTCCACACAATAGAAACAGCATGTATATACTCAGTGAACACTTACTGTGTTTGGGGGTCAGAAATACAGCTGACTACGATGCAGCATGTGTTCCAGGATAAACATGACAGGAGTTTTCTCAAGAAAGTCATTTAGGCACATGGGTGTATTTGCTCTGATGTTACCATCTTTTTACTTGTGTTGGTACCATGTAATTACAGTGAGTTACATTTTGTTGCTAGGTAAATACCTAGTAATTAGGGGACTTTAAAAGAAAGGGTTACTCATAAAACCAGTGTTTTGATCATAAACTTTGGGCCTCTGGGCCATAACCAGCAGACTAAAAGACAGCCTCATCCACCAAGCTGTCAGGATGCTGAACTCTCTACCTGCCCTGCTCCCCCACCGACCCTCACACACACTACTTCCCTCTCCTGTCGTTCTTAGTGTAAGGGTCCCAGTCTGGTGAAACTTACCTAAGGCTGAACTCTCTCCCTGCCCTGCCCTCCCTCCCCTCTCTGACCCGCCACACACCACTTCCCTCTCCCGTTGTTCTTAGTGTAAGTGTCCCAGTTTGGTGAAACTTACTTAAGGCACATCTCTCTCCTCCCAAGACACATCAAAGACACAACTCTCTCCTGTGGAGTTCCTCTCCCACTGCTCCACAGTAATTTCAATGTGACTTTTTTGCACTGCAGCTAATGAGACTGCTGCTTAAATGGCACCATTTGAGCTTTATTACACTACACATTGTGTGTTTTACTTATTTGTATTATATACAGGCATTATTGTACTTTTTAGCTATGTTTATATTGTTATGTTTTGTCATCATGTTTTACTGTCATGTTTATAAAATGTTTAATTTTCACTGTGGGCCTAGGGAGAGCTGCAACTTCAAATTATGTGTGTGCAACCTGTACATGTGGCTTTTGACAATAAAGCTGACTTTGAAACTTAAAATGTGAAGGCCTTATAAGATTAAATGTCAAATGTCAATGTCATCAACATGTTTTTTGTGTTTATTCTTTAATCTGACACTTCAGTTAATTTAATAAAACACTTATTTCACAGATTTGCCAAACCAGGCTGAATAATATGATGGGCCAACTCCAGCATGCATTTTATAAAAGGCTTTACATCATAATGTGTATTTTCCCAACCTGGTAAAGTTTTTCAGGTTGTTCCTTTCTTGGCTAAGCTTCCTGTCTGTTTAACAGTAGTAATTATTTCATAGGTAACAAAACAGTGCCAGCAGTTGGTTTAAAATGTGGCTCTGCACAAAACACTCTCACAGCTAGAAATCCTCTTTCAACAGAGCACAGTGGCTTTGATGTGTGTGGAGGATCTTGTTTGCACCAAATGCTGAGTTGTTGGACAGATCCGTGGAGGGAAGGCTCAGCTAAACATAGACTCAATCTCACTTAAGACAAATGACAAATCTCATGTGAGTGGGAATTATTTCTGTGTTTCTGTGTTTCAAGTCCTTTGATTCTTTAAGAAGCTTTGGGAGTGAATGAGCTCAACAACAAGTGAACAAAAGCAATGGGTATTTTTAGTTTAGGGTTTCTTTCTTTCTTTTTGCCTACAGGGTGTCTTCATGTGTTGTAGTTTATGTGCATGCATACTGTAGGCTCTCTGGCTTGGTGTGTGTGTGTGTGTGTGTGTGTGTGTCAGGAGCGTAACTATAAAAGTTTCAGCAGGTCACCCCCCGGGTCCATGACCTCTTGGAGCCTGTCACAACCCCATGCATGCGTGCGGAAAGTAAAAAATTGGAAACCCTTGGTAAGAGCGGACTAGTAGACCAGTGTTACAATAATCATTGCTACATGTTACTCAATACATTGAGTGCCACATTTCCTGATAGATAGGTACAGATACTTATGGCACATATTTGCTTAAACATGCTATTTTTTGGTATTATATGTGAAAGAGAGTTGTGATCTTTGTGCATATCGGAATCATCATTCTTGACAGCCTAGTCATATTTACATCTGCTGAGGGAGGAGGATTTGTTGTCACTGTTGTTTCTGTCTGCCAGCATCTGTCAGATCACGCAAAACCTAGCAATTTCATGAAACATGGTGGAAAGGTGGAATGTGAATCAGGGAGGAATCTCTTCAATTTGTAGTGCCGCAGTGCTACACTGTCGGAGTGCCCTTCCTATTAACTCCGTAAGATCACTGGCCAAGTATTTATCACACACCAGGAGACGTGAGGTACAAAAAAAAAATCTGTTTCATCTCCTCAGTGACCTTTACCTCCTCAAAAGTCCACTACTAAAAGGAAAGTTGTTTTAGTAGTAATAAACTTTGCTCTTTAGAGCTGAAAAGTTTCTAGAGGTCAAAAAGTCCTGCAAAGACTTGTATAAGCACTAATATAAAAAAAAGAGTTACAAAACCTCTTCCTGGATTTTGTGTGAAAGATGAATACAGTCTATTTTGATTTTCATAGATGTGGACTGAACTGATAGAATAAAAACAAAAGGCAATGTAGATACATTAAATATTACTATGAGAAGTGGAGAGAGGTTACTTTGGACCCTACGCGGGTCAGTAATTAGTTCTAACCTTAACCGTTAAAACTGGCTTAAGTCTGAACAGTATGGCAGTATAATTCAGTTTATCAGTGTCATTATCTATGTATACAACAATCTATGTCAATGAACACATGGCTGGCCTTTCCTGCACAAGAAATAGCAGCTAAAAGTTCATAGAATAAAGCCTCTAGGTAAAAGTTAATATCTGAACAAAAGTAAGAAAAATGCCAGAAGGTATTTGGTGGGAAATACTTCCACAAGCTTTAAATCCTTCACATGATTACAGATCTACTGTGGGGCATTCCTGGAGGGGAGCTGCTCAAATGTGTGTGGCCTGCCAGGCAGACAGCAGTAAACAATGATTTTTTTGGGTGTAACTTGTTCATTAAACCACACTCTTTTCAAACAGAGCCAATGCTGAATGCATTGTCGAATGGAAGCAAGAGCTAAAAAAAACGTCACGAGTCCGAGCTAACAGTTGCCTATTGTTCAGCTCAACAGCACTTCTACCCCTACCTTCTGTGCTCCCAAAGATATGTCTGGAGTGGCTGGGGTAGGATGCGTCTGTCTGGAGTGCCTGGGCTAGGTATGTCTATCACCAGAGTGGCTGTGGTAGGGCATGGCTCCGTCTTCTTTGTTTGACTTGAATCAGCCCCTTTAGGCGATGGAATGACTCATGAGTCAGTATGAGATGGGAGAAGGCAGGCAGACATGGCCCGTGGCCAGACATCACAGCCCACAGCATGACGCTTCCCACTGAAACTGCAGGCACAAGTCTCCCTGCCAGCCAGAGCAGGTCAGCCTATACATGTGTGTGTGTGTGTGTGTGTGTGTGTGTGTGTGTGTGTGTGTGTGTGTGTGTGTGTGTGGGAGTGTGTTTGTGTGTGTGTGTGTGTGTGTGTGTGTGTGTGTGTGTGAGTGTGTGTGTGTGTGCATGCGTGCCTGTTCATGTGGATGGGTGAGTGTGGCTGTATGTGTGTAAGCGTGAAGAGGTGAAAAGCTGCAGGTGGTAAGGCCAGTGAGAGCCTGGCTGATTTCTAAGGAACCAGGGTGGCTCAGGGAAATAAGTCAGAAAAATGAGTCTTAAAATCATAATGTTATAATGATCTTTTACTAATGTTAAATGTCTAAAAGTACTTTACTTAATTTCAATATTAAATATGGATATGTTTTATTTAAATGTTAAATATTAATATTTAATTAATCATTTGTTAATAACTTCTAAGTGGTATGTTTAACAACATTATTTTAAAGCATTACCGATACTTGACCGTCTAAGAGCAGTCCAGCTTGAAAATATACTGTATAATATTTCTGCAAAATGCTGTACACACACACACAAATAATGTCAACTGGATGAAAAATATTTTTGCATGCAGTGGAAATGCAATGTAATGCAATGTAATGTTCTGCAGTTTTGCCTTTCAAATCACGGAGAATAGGGAAGATTGCTGCAGCATATCTCATTAAAATGTACCATGGACAAAATTGTGTATGACATCTAATATTTAAATATGGTGCAACATTTATAAAGGTCAGTAGTTTAGTAAATATTATGGGAGAACTGTTTTGTTAAGTACAGAATAAATATTTGCTTACTATTAATGGCTGGTATATGCTATGAGAGGGAAATGAAGCAACCAACCCTGCATATAAGGTCACTGACACTCAGGTAGTATCATTTTCCTTTGCACATGTTTTCCATGGCCTATATAGAAATACAGGTAAAGGTCCGAATGAAATTGGATTAAAACTCCTTCACACGAAGAAAAAAATAGCTTTAGCCACAAACCCTGTTTTTATGGAACTGTCATTTGCATGCAATCTTCTTTTTAATTTTTGTGTTTATAGCAAGGACTAGGTCTTAAATCCCTTGTCAGGACTGTAATTTTGGTCAGGACAGTTTTTTCTGTGGAATTGGGTTATCATTAGTTCCTTCATTTAAGTGAGCATATATTCCTGGCTGCAAGCCCTTAAATAGTAACTGTCAGTTAAACTAGATTATTTGACACAACCTTATTTTTATACAAACATTATAATGTCAGATCCGGATTTTGAGCTGAGCAACTGTGTTCAGTGTATTGGCTTTGGAAGAATATAATATAGATGAATATAAGTTGGACAACAGTAGGAAAAGGGGTTCACTTGCTCTCAAGCCTGGGTGTTTTATAGAGTGGGACAGCAGAATCAGCAGTAGGTCCTGGTCAACTTATTGTCTTGTTTCAGAATATAACTGTTTGCCTCTGAGGAAGAAGTTGTGCATTGTTTCCTGCACCAATTAAAACCCTATTATTTGATCAACTTTACTTGCAGCATGTTATAATTATTATTGAGCTCATCCTTCTAACATACCTGTGAAGTACAAGCTGTATACAGATGCAGAAATAAAAATGGAAGTATTCTTGTTTCATAGGAGTGCACTTGACATCACATCACCCACAAGTTGTAGCCCACATGAAACTCCAGGTCTCTACACAGTCAATCTTATCAACTGGAGACTTGTTATTCACAGTACATATGGTCACATCAGCATGTATGTCACTGAGGGCATGAGGAAATCATTCTCCTGGGATACCGTTCCTCAGCATCTTTGAGTATCGCTGAAGGATCGCATCTTTTCAAAGCGCACATCTTTTGAAATTCCCTTTTACGAACAAAACACAGTCATAAAAAGTTCAGCAAGGCAGCTAAGGCCATGGCTACTGTGGTTTTCAAACATTTGCCAAAAACAAAGCATTCATTTGCATGCATTAGTACTGATGTGATTTTTTTCCCCGGCCTCTTGGATGCACAAATGCAAATGGCTAGGTGTTTGTTATCAGAGCTGCGCTGCTACAAACGGTGCTTGTTGAAGGTTACAGCTTGATCTTCCTCCTCTGCTGTCCCATGTATATGCATGAGCAGTGGTAACGGGAGCCAGCTCTGGCCTCCAGCGCTTGCCTCTCATTAATTAAATGTATTTATTCTGTGGCATATTCCAGAGTTCCGGCTCTGTCTCACTTCAAGCACCTCTTAGGCATCCTGCTCATTTCCCTAATCGGCACAAGCGTATAACTTGTCCACCCAGCCACGAGGAAGGACCATTTGCTGATTGACACTAAATCGACATAAATGACCGTCTGACATATCAGATTTGCAAAGCTAGGATGTGAGGTTCAGTTTGTGTGGTGTGGTTATGAGTCACAAACATGTCTTTGTCAGCCGTGCCAGATCTGCACTTACAGTGCTTTGTTGACTGGGATGTGGAGAAAACAGTATTCAGTGTTACCTTGAATCAAATGTGACTGGAATATTCACTGAAGAAGTGCATTAATTCAATGGCTGTTAAGATTGAAAGATCCACAAAAAGAATATATATATATATATATATATATATATATATATATATATATATATATATATATATATATACATGTAGATTAGTCATTACATAGTACAAGAATGTGCATAGTTTAAATTGGACTGAGGAACTTAATAGCTTATGTGCATAAGAAATAGTAGATAGTTTTCCAGTTGGTTTACCATATTATACAGTTTGCCAGAAGTTATGCTGATAAACAGTGCCAGAGCAGCCGAGGAACCTTAAAAATGACAGGTAGAAAACATATCCATCAATTTGTAACTCACCTTTTAATTAAGAATTGAACATTCTTTTTTATTTGATGATTTTGAGACTATAAAAAAATCGTAACACTGTCTATGAACCCAGTCTTCATAAGACCCTATAAACACATTTATTAAGGGTTATAATGCATTCATTAAGATTTATAATGATTTACATAAGTATTCACAACTTTTTATACTAAGGCATGACTGCACTGATAAGACATAATGCTGTTATATGCCTTTGATTTTGACAACTTTAAGTGACAGTGCATTATAAACCATCTTTGACCTATTTCACCTCATTGCGGTCATTATCAAGAGGTCATTTATCTTTATAATGCAATCAATAATAATAACAATAATGCTCAACACTCAGCCCTATTCATCCAGCCTTTCGACTTGTCTTTCGTCATGTGCTGTGCAGTCAGACAAAACTCCAGCTGCTAGCTTTTGGCCTAGCGTCCCCTCCCCTGTGACTTATTCCCCGTTAGCTGACAGCAAAAACTTGTCTAATCCTCATATGTCAACCATCACACCGTCTGGTCAGACAAGAGCTCTTCATTTTTTAGCTGTTCTCTTTCCGGCAGCGCTGGCTTAAGCAGAGGTGACTGAAACACAGACTTGGCCTCCATTAAAAGGATACAGCAGGTCTTGTCCATCCGCTGTCTGTGGCTTGACTTATTATTGATTAGCATGTGCTCTGTCCTTCTCACCAAGGCTGACAGCTTCCTGGCAACGAATTTCTCCCCAACTCCTCTACTTTACTTCTTTTATTCTAAGGAATCAGAGGAATCGGTGGTGTGTATTCACTGTGTTATTTAAAGCAGCTATTTTGTAACACTTCAAGGTAACCACCACACCTGGGCACTCAATATTGACAGACTGGCAATGAACAAACAGAAGAACACAATGTGAGTTTGACCAGGCTAAGTATGTGTAGCTTTTTGCCATCAAAAATAAACTAAAGGATTGTTGTGGCTGTACTAAACATTTGTGGAGGTTAAAGATCCTGTTTGCTAAGACCATCTGTTTCCCCGGATAAGGATTCTCTCTTAGGCCGAGATAGAGGCTCACACATCAATTGCAGAGAGCATTGCTTATTCGGGAAGTCTGGTAGCCTTTTAAAAATCATTTTCCATGCAACTTCAGGGAATACAAGAAAATAAAAAAAGTGTTGGACCAAAGCAGCTAGGAAGCTACAATAAGCCATAACCATTGGGGGCTGTTTATTTATTTATTTGTATTATTTCTCTGTGTAGCACCGGGGTGAAATTTCTCATGTTTAATTCTGTGCATGTCTATTGTAACAAGGGTTTTTGAAACACACAAACAAACACTGTCTATCCATGGCTGTTCCCAACATATTTTTCCAAAAAAATTCAAAACCTTGGCAGGTGAGCTTTGTTAACACCACTGCACTTCTTCCAGTGACTGCACAGTCATACAGAATCATTTCATTGCAATTATTTATTACATAAATTAATCTGTAATTGTATCATATACCTAAATAGCTAAAATAAAGTGAATTAATCCAATGGAACCAGGCCACCTAACGCTAGCAGCAGATGGAAAACAGGCATTCTAACTAACCACCACTCATATAATCAATTCACTTTGCAACCTTGGCCCAAAATGAATTAAAGTCAGATGTGCTTCTGTGTTACTGAACCATCACCAAGCAGCCATACCCTCATACTTCATTTCGTACAGAGGGTCTAGCTGTGGTTTCATTGACATGGTTGTCTCAGGCAGCATCTTGCCTGACCAGTCAGCGAACAGAGGAAGTCACAACTAGACATTAGCGATTGGATAAAGGCAGACTCAATCTTTTTAAGCATAGTCTACACCTCCAGGAAGAAATTATTCATTGATTGGTCAGGCAAGATGCTGCCTGAAACAACCATGTCAATGAAACCACAGCCAGACCCTCTGTACAAAATGAAGTGAAGTACAAGAGGCTGGTTTACCAGGCTAGCACCATCCTGCCGAAAACCCTGCTTTCAGCACGTAAAAGTTGTTTCATGCAGAAGCACAGAAAATATGGCTGCCACTGGTGTATCTGGTATCATTTTTTAGGCATGCCTTTCAGGATTCCATGAGTATGTACTGGAAGTACAGTTCAGCAAATTTATAGTCTAGACAATGATAGGAAAGTTGTGGAAATACTTTTTTTTGCTTGTGGTAAATCTATGAACATGGCCTTCTTATCATATCTGACACTTTTACAAGATCACAGCACAAAAAGGCTCCCTTGGTAATGCCACTGAAAGATTGTTACTGTCAGTACAAAACCTAATAAAACAGTAATCTCTCAATGCAATCTCAGTCTACAGTGATAATCATAGTGCAATATCACACTGTGGCAAGTAAAATGTACCTCTTTGAGTCATGTTTTTTATCATGCAGCTCTATCTGTTACATGTGGAGGCTGTGCGAGGCAGTTAATTGGATTAGATAATTTAATATACCATTCGCAAACATGCACAGTAGTAAAAGATGACAGACTGGTAATAAACACATAAGAGTTATTGGATGGCTTACGAATCATACAATTTGCATGGGTTCCCCTTTAGCCTAACATCCCTAATTTGTTTGGTCTGCAAATAACATGAGATATATAATTATACACCTGTATAGAGGACAGGTCGTTATGATAACTATGAAGCCACAGTGCTTTGTTAGGTTCCAATCCATGCTATTTTACTCATTTGTGAATAGCAATTCTCAACGCATTGCATTGCCATGGCCTTCTCTTGTGACAGACCCATGTGTATCACCATTTGACTTCTAATGGTGTGGCACTGTAATAGCTACACAGAACAGCCCTAAGCTCCTGCATCATGGGGCTGAAGAAGGGTGGCTCTCAGCTTTTTTAATTAATGCCGTATCCCTTTGCCTATTCTAATTGGTAACATTCATCTTCTCTTCCTGGGCAGTGTGCATATCTGCAGGCTCCCATACCACAGTATGTTTTTTTTTTCCAAGTAGCTATCTCATTATGACTTGTTCTTATATTTTCTTTGTCGCCGCTAATTGTTACTTTCCCCTTTTACTCCCTGCCCATGCATTCAGGTTAAATGTTGTGCGCGTCTCTATACCCTCACCTCCCTCATGGTACTTTGACTTCAATATGGTACATGGTCTTAGAATGAAGGAGAGATGGGACTGCCTTAATCAGGAGCAAACTAATGCAAACTCGGCAGGGCAGTCTATGTTCTGTTCCCTAAGGACCAGCAAGTTCCTGCAGTGGGAATAGCTACTGTCCTAACGATCTAACCAACGTCTGGAAAATACTGATGCCGTTGTCGGCTATTCAAAATCTGACCTATTTAATTCCACCACATTTAATTCAAGTTCTTGTAAGTGAACTCCTATAAGTAAACCAAGCAGTGCTGAAGTTGAAAATGCTATATTATTAGCATAGTTTTGTTTGTGACAGATGGTTATGACAGATGGTTTGACCCTTGGTGAATTTTCAAGTACAATAACACTCTCAACACATACTTTAATAAGATAGACAGAAAAGATTGGCATTAAATTGCATGCTTCAAATTTTTGCCTCTCACAAGATTTAAAACAATGGGGAACATGGTCTAACAGAGAACTACATGGTCTTTGTAATCCATACAGGAGAAACAAATCAATACTTGGTGCTGACTGATCAAAATCCTCTCTTTTTCGCCAGATCCCTCTGGATCTCATTTTAAGCTTCTCGACATTGCCCTCCCATTACAAACCAATCCTGGCCAAATCACCCACAAAGCCTAGACATCCCCTCAACTCCAAGAAGACATGAAACACCATCACAATCACCAGAACAGACAAACATGATACTGACAAATACAAACAAAACCCAGACCCACCGACTGTCACTAAAAGATAACAAGTCCTGCAGACACAAACCACTAAAAGACTCAACAGGTCTGACTAAAATTCGTAGGGGCATTCAGATTCTGGATATTTTACGTAATTCATGTCTAAATTCATCATGATAGGTGCATTCCTAGGTAGCTTTGCCCTGGTTTTCTTAGTTCAAAAGATGTTGCTGATTTTTGTCTCCAACATACTGTGATGACTTCTGTGTCCCCCTCTGTAGGCCTGTTCACGCCAGTGCATGGGCAGGTTAGGCTTATGTTAATTACTAACTTGGCACTGATGTCAGTGGGTGTGGATATAAAAGGGGTACTTTTCTGCCTCTAAGTGAGACATTTTTCCACTTTACCTTAAGGCACCCATTTCTTCAGATTTTTTTTCTTGTATTATTTTATACCTCTTTCCCTCTCTCTTTATTTTGTCTCTCTTCACATTACTGATATTATTAACATGGTCTGTGTATGTAAGAGTGTAGGAGTGTATGTACCATATAGTTGTTATGTAAAAAGCTTTTATGTCACACAGTATGGGTTGACATTATTCTGCTATGGTGTTGGTCATGACTGAGGAAAAAAATACACTATACAGTATATGTACAGTACAATGTGTGTAAATGTGACGTGCAGTACCAGTCAAAAGTTTTGACACATTTTCTCATTCAATAGTTTTTCTTTACTTTTCTGTTTTCTACATTGTAAATATACTGGTGATGATCTCCAGCTGTGTGCAGAATGGACTGTGGGTAGCAGAGGCGCAGTTTCCGAAATCTCTTCTCCCAACGGTACTCTTTCTAGGTGCACAAGTATCTTGTGTTTTCTCAAAAGTCACAACCACCACTGCTGAAGAGCCTATGGGAGGTACAGAAGAAGGTTGGAAAAAAATCAATTTTTCATCATTGCAAAGGAATATTACTGCTCAAAAATGCAGGGTCATGGCCTTTAGCTACTGTTGTTTGTAACAATGCATAAGGAAGCACATGCTTCTTCTGGAGTGGTTTCTGATAATGATCCTAGCTGTGATAGTTGGTATAATAAAGCTCTGCAGTAGGTCATCAAGTGAAAAAGATATCCTCAGCGTAGGGGGAATATGCATTAGCCTCAGGTCTGACAAACCTGGAGAACCAGCAGAAACCATAACATGCAAAGCTTAGGGCTTCCTTACACAATGCAATGACTACTAAAATCTTATTTACATTAAACTCAGTGTGATATGCAGTGTTGTGGGCATGGTGAAAAAAAGACCATCAAGTAGTGGCTAAAACTTATGTTGTAACTGCATGTGCCTTTAACGGAAAATAGTTCACTCTCATAAAAAGAGGACATGAGTCTAGTCCACTAATCAGGCTTTACATGTTTTTATTGTTTAAGTAACGGTATACAACTGGAGGTGTGCTTAAGTTTTACACAAAAGTGCTTTGCCGTATGATCACTATAGTATCATGCAAATGGTAGAATTCAGCTGTAATTCACTGCAAAATGACAAAAATGACATCATGTGTGTGTGTGTGTGTGTGTGTGTGTGTGTGTGTGTGTGTGTGTGTGTGTGATAATTAGGTCTGTGTTTGGCTCCCAATGCTGTATGGTTTAGTTAAGAATGCAAAGATGGTAAATGAAGTCTCCGCAGCTAGCCTGCAGACATTCAAATCTAGAGAGAAATCACAGAGCAAATTTAAAACCACCCCTGAGAAACACTCCTGAAACCTGGAAAGTATATTAGTGATGTTCACTGAACATTTAAAGATTTGCTGTATTTTATGCCGTCAGGCAGCAGATAATTACCTTCAAATTATCATTACATTCCATTTCTCTCAATGTCTCTCTCTCTCTCTCTCTCTCTCTCCCTCTCTCTCTCTCTCTCTCTGTCTCTCTCGCTCTCATTTCACCTACAGTCTATTTGAGTTCAGGTCTCATTATTGGTTTAATTTACCTGATTTTGCTGTTTTGTGTTCTTTGTTAATTTTCTAGGCAACTTTTAATAATGTTTGCTTCCTTCTCATTATGGGAAGATACAATGAAAAACTGCTCTAGGATGGCTCACAGTGCAAGGCCTGTTAATCACCAGAGCTGTCAGCTATCTTTATCCTTGAACTAACCCTAAGCTCCTTGAAATCCCGGAGAAAGCAGTAAAGTTTATTCAGTAAACACAAAATAGCTGACATTAACCTACTTGCATATATTGCCAGGTGCCAATGAATTATTTATAGAAATATAATGGCCTATTGCAATGAAAAGAGTCTTTTTACATCATTTTAGTCTAACAATTTGTATGTCGAAGTCATTATTTGTTTCTGCACAGCAACATTTGCTCACTCCTAGAGCAAGACATGGAAAAGCATGTCTTTCAGCTGTGCATTGCACTGCATTAGCTGTGCTAAAATGCCTGTCGTAAAAATGTTGACATTAACATACGTCACCATGATTACGATAAGAAATATATCTCATCTTCCAAAAACACATTAGTGGTATTTTGTAAGTAACTGGTCATGTGTTGGGACCTGTAATGTGTATCAGGGCTGTACAACGTCAGTACAATTTAGATGTTTTGTTTGGGGAAAGAGTGGTTTGTTCCTAGCAGATGATACAGTGATACATACAACAACATTTAAGTTGCATCTCGTTATGCTGCACGGTGTTGTTTTGACAGAATAGGTGTATGAGTTACCTGAAAGTTACTTTAATATTAAATGGCATTTAAATGTAATGACAAATGTAAAAAAAAACAGTAATGATTGGTGTAGCTCTTCATCATAATGGTACTTGTTTTGTTTTTTACTTACTGTTAAATAATGGGTTAAATATGTTTTTTATAATAAGGATTTCTATACTTAGACTTGGTTGCCTCTTCTTTTTCCACAGCACTTGTGGAATCAGTTTTTGATTCCACACAGTGAAAATAGCTTCTGGATGATAACTTACGCAGTGTATATCAGCTTTGTCTTAACACTTCAGCTAACAATAAATCATCCAAGACTATTCCATGGAACTTTATCTCATAGCTGACTCTATCAAGCCAGGATAAATTCCCTTGTCACTGCTTGCCATGCCATTGGGGGATGCAGAACAGTACTGAAAATGGTTGTTCATACCATTTTTCTTTTGTTGTTGTATTTTTTCAACTTTCGATGTTTACGGATATATTTCAT
Source organism: Setipinna tenuifilis (assembly GCA_030347295.1). NCBI lineage: Eukaryota > Metazoa > Chordata > Actinopteri > Clupeiformes > Engraulidae > Setipinna > Setipinna tenuifilis. The sequence continues at coordinate 21,956,469 of CM059285.1, forward strand.
AGTATATTGTAGATATACCCATAAGGGGTGTGTGTGTGTAATACCCTTCAGGAACACTTCAGATACTGCAGGTGCATCATCACAGGTTGTTTGCCAATATTCCTGTTTTCCCTCTGGTGACCAACAGTCTCAGCAGTCTTTTTAAATATTTTTGCTTGGTTAAATTTCACATTGGGATGCATTCTTTGGAATGTTAATTTATTTTCTATATGTGCACACCTATGAAGTAGTTAGGATGTTCTAACCATATCACACTTGTGTATCAATCCTTGTGTATCAAAACTCTGCTTTGCGTTGTGGCCACATTGCCACCTTGACCGTGTATTAACTTTCTGATATATGAACACCCTTACTTAGTCCCTCCCCATGCTTGTGTCCTTCATATGATCCTCTCACATATACAAACCTTTCCCTTTTTTTTCTTCAGTTAGATGGATGATCACTGCATACTGTAGAGCTATTCATATGTCACATTATTTTTTTAAGAGCTCAAAAAGCCATAACTTTCTGCCGCATCCTCATTCTCCATGTCTGCTCACTTGCAAAGAATGCTAAAGTATTTCTTTGTGCAGTGGCATAAGTCAGAGACCATTTCAAGGACAATAAATCCAATATGAGGTTGGTGCATGCAGCATGCTGATGGCTCATGAACTGTCTCCAGCTTCTCCACTGGCCATCTGAAACAGGAATTAACATTAAGTTATCTTATCAAAGTCGACACGAGAGTTATTATGGGTCAGGAAGTGTATATTCACAGAATAATGGAATTTTATCTGCAACGGTTGAAATAGACTGTATACAAATTGATAATATGTCCACACGTGTAGTATACATTCCTGCACTTACTTAATGTTCATATAAGTATCCCATCAATTTCAGTAGTGTAGTTACTGTACAAATGGAACTTAGAACGAACTGTTTTTTTTTTTTTCATTCAGAAGGAATATCTTACAGTGAGTGGTAATAATGATGAGCCAATGAGAAGTATATTAATAAGGTAGCAAGGGTGTCTCTGTGTGAATGCTGATATGGCTTACACTGGTTCATAGAACTCCACAGAGTATTGAATAGTCATCTAAATGAATCCATATCTGTGGCTTCTGTGACTTCAATTGTGCCTCTCAGAAAGGTGTTAGAAAATCATGCACTGTAAACCCGGATAAGTTAATACAACTCAAAACTTTTGATGTAACTGATAACGTCAATAGTTTTGAGTACATTAACTATATATTTTAATTAAAGTTAATTTAAAAGTTTAAGTACAAAATTCATTAATTTAATTAAAATATTTAGTTAATGTACTCAAAACTATTGATGTAATCAGTTACATCAAAAGTTTTGAGTTGTATTAACTTATCCGGGTTTACAGTGTGCAGACTAAAAGAGAAAACATGTGATAGGGCCTTACAGTCAGCACAATTGAAAGGAACATACTGGTGCCGCCTGAGGAGTTTCTAGGCCTTTGTAGAGGCATGCTGACATACAGGTTCCCCTTGTTTGGATGTAGAGGGGCCTTGATTTGTCACAGAGCAGCCTGTAGCAAAGGCCTATGTACAGGTTTGAACCAGTGCGGCTCTCAGTGCATGTGTTTTTGTTGAAGGTGTGTAGCGATGTGCTTTTGGGGACAACCTGACTTGTTTGGTTGCTAGTGCTACACCTGCCATTCCCCTCCTGCTTTCACATACTGATAAGTGTTGATGTGTGTGTGTGTGTGTGTGTGTGTGTGTGTGTGTGTGTGTGTGTGTGTGTGTGTGTGTGTGTGTGTGTGCGTGTGTCTGTGTGTGTCTGTGTGTACATGTACCCAAGTGTGTTTGATCTACCACAGCCTTGGGGTTAAAGTGTGAAAGGTGTCATGTTTGAGCTCTTTCCAGGTTTGTTATAGTGTGAACACAACAGCTCCTGCAGCAAGAAATGTCATTGTTTCCACATACGGGCTTTTGCCACTCTACTTTTCCCCTTCGACTGAGATGCACTTACACAGGGACAGTGTCTGAGACTGCTGTCAACAAATAGCAGAGTGTCATGAGTGTGAAATAATGCAAAAGCAGTTGTCAGGATTCATTGAGTCATTCACAACGTCATGACTTTTTTTTCTTCCATAAAATATAAAATGTCAGGCATTGCTTTGCTCTCTTTTGCAACTCTAGTAATTGCTACAGTAAATGTCACCCTAAACTTTAATGCACTGTCACTGCAGTTTTATTAGATGTGAGTTGGCGGATTGCTGGACTTGTCTGTATCCTATCCTATAGAGATCTCTTTTAATAACGTTCTACAAGGTAGATTGTAGAATGCAGGTAGACTTCCACAGTTTTCCTTACAATGAAGGTTGTAACAGCTGCAATAGTTTTTTCCTGCTGTGACTGATGTAGTCAAACCACATTTCAGAAACAGTTGGAAGGCATACACACTACTGTATGTAACCCTAGTTCATTTCAAACGCATACACATTATTATATGCAACCCTAGTTCATTTCAAATGTTATATCAAATTTCCTTTTCTATCTGAAGCTCATGTTCTGCCCAGTTGGTCTTGATGAGATTGAACCAAGTAGATTTCTACATATCAGTGTACCCTTATCACACTAATTATTTTTCTTTACTGGAATAAAATCTCCTCCTCATCAGTGCATGATCCATTGGGGACCCTAACATCAAGGCCCATCCACAATGTAAAGGAAGTGAGATACATATATTACATACTGTACGTTACATATATTGCATACATTGCATTCTGCCTCTTGCACCATGTCATTAACAGTTTAAAATGAAAATTGCTGTAGGCTGGGGACTCCCACATTAGCTCATATGTTAGTATGTCTGAATACACATCCTGCAGTCTAATCGCTGGAAACATGCACAAACATGCATTATGCTACTAAAGAGTTGAATGCTGAAAAGACAAAATCCATATTTTACAACAGCAATATTTTTTTTTCTTCAGCCAGGGTTAATATGATCAATAACCTTTTCTACTGCCATGGTTTAAGTCCCATTACCATGTGGCAGTCTCAGTAGATGGACACCCTGCAAATGTGTGCTGCTTTAACTACCAGAATTAGAATCTAGCAAAGACAATACCTGACCAACCATGAAATTGAGCACTTATAAAGTCTCACTGGTGGCAGGGCTAAAGAAAAAAAAAAAAAGAAAAAGTAAGGTAAAAATTTGTGTGACAGTGTCCTATTTTTTGTCTCTAAGAAGGGATTTTTTTTGTTTCCTTTTTTAAGCCACGGCACAGATATTGCCATATTGCCATATTTCCCATGAGTGAACACAAAAAAGCAAGGGGTTCTGGAAACTTTCCTTTTTTTTTTTTTTCTTTCCAGACCTCCCAACCCTCCAGTGGGATTGTACACTTGGCTGCATCTCAAAAGAGGCCTGCCACCAGGTAAAGAAAAAGAATCCCCCCCTTTTGTGATTTACGAGGAGGAGACAACACCATTGAAGGAGATGGGGGTAAAAATGAATGTGGGGATTGGAGTCTGACCACAGGCCACTCATGCCCTGTGTGTGTGTGTGTGTGTGTTTCTCCAACAGAGGACATCAAAGCTGCTCTCAGTCCAGGTCTAAAAACATCAGCTTCATCTCTAACCCTGCTTCCAGGGGAGGACACGGCCCTCTCAGGACCACATGAAAAATCATGCAAACAACAGAAAATATGGACAGGCATGCAGAGGGGGACATGAGCGAATAAAGCAGAGACAGGGGCAGAGACAGAAGGGTTCAGTGGGGAAAGGCAGTGAAAAATAAATCATGGTCAGGGGCGTCCCCTCTGTCCGTGCTAAACCCAATAAGCAGTCACCCACTCCTGCTGTGAGGGCATTTAATGTGCAAATCTGTCTGAGTCAATATGGCCTTCATAACTGCACAGGTTTTGCTTGCCATCTTCCCAGACACTCGCAGTGCTTACTGAAGCACAGAGATTAGTATATAGGTAGGAGATGAAATACTTATCATTTTGAATTCCCTCATATCCCTCAACTTATACCTTTCAAGTGTTGTTTCATAACTACCTAATTACAGTCGGGACTATATGAAGAGGGCAAGTGGGCTCAAAAGAAGTGGGCCGCTGGGAATGTTTATAGAACAGTATATGTAGGTGTGCTTACATTGGTCTGGGTCCTTGTGTGTGCTTTTGTGTGTTTGTGTGTGTGTGTGTGTGTGTGTGTGTGTGTGTGTGTGTGTGTGTGTGTGTGTGTGTGTCTTTGGCTGTCTGTCTGTGTGTGAGAGAGTGTGAGAGAGTGTGAGAGAGAGAGAGAGAGAGAGAGAGAGGGAGAGAGAGATAGAGAGAGAGAGAGAGAGAGAGAGAGAGAGAGAGAGAGAGTCTAAAGCACACAGACTGATGTGTGTGGAACATGCACCATAATCTCCTCTGTGTTGGAGATTTTAGGATTCACTGGATGGTTCTGGTTCTGTTTGGGCCAAGGTCTTGGTCAGGCCAATTATATCCATTACTCCTAAATTATGCCAGAACATGACATCAGCCCCAGAAATAATATTCTGTGTGAAATGTAGCCTGAGGCAGACTTAATGAAAGGTTGTGCACACAGATGTTAGGATGGGAAGAGAAATGCTATCAGCATGCAAATTGATACGATGTGGAGCAGGAAGCCGTTACAATATTTCTTTCTGCTGACTTTGCCTCTGTTTGCCCTTCATGGTGTTTTGTTTATTCTTTCGCTTCCATTCATTTAAGTGGTAGTACAAGTATTTAATTTTCCTGGTGTGAAAATATGTGTGTACAGGTCCATGATCGTGCTAATATCAACAAGGTCATTTGCATCATTTTTGTCTTCTTATTTTGCAAGCAGACTAGACTATTATCTAAATACAACTGTATCCTTTGTAGTAATTAATTCTCCCACCTGAGGGCACTCCATTCTAATCTAATATCAGACTATCACCACCATGTGTGGTTCAAATTAGGGCCCTCTTTTCACAGTGCATAAACTAAAGCAGTCCTCAACCTGTAAGGACAATGTTGGTAACCTGTTTTTTTTCTCTGTTTAGAATGGATGAGTGACATATTGTGCAGGGTCTCCAACCCTATTTCAATAGACTCATGACAATGATCCAGGCATAGACTAAGCAAAGGATTTTCCACACAGCACACAGTTTCAGCCATTTAAGAATTAACAAAATGTGACAGATGAGCAGTATAGCTGAAAGGGGACAAAAAAGAATAGCCGTGGACTATAATGTAAGTACCAGGATTTAACACAGCTCCACGGTTTGGAATGACATATTTAGGAAAGAGTCAAAAGCAGACTCTCTACTGGGTGTATCGGCTTAGTGTGTCTGTCACTTGCAGGCTGGACAAGGCGTAGCTATGGGGAAGGGAGCAGCCTTTGTGGGGTGTCACAAAACTCCTGCAGACAATTGGGTCAAGCGGCGGAAAGCCTGAGACAAAGCCTGAGAGAGGAAATGAGTTGAGGCAAGGTTCATCATAGCTGCTGGGGACACAGAAACAAAGAGAAAAGAAAGGGGGTGGGGAGAGAGAGAAAGACAGACAGAGAGAAAAAGAGAGAGAGAGAAAGATAGAGATATATGGAGAGAGAGAGAGATGGAGGGAGAGAAAGAGGTGGAGAGAAAGAGAGAGAGGAAGGGAGAGTAAGAGAGAGAGAGAAATTGAGAGAGAGATGGAGGGGGAGAGAGAGAGAGAGAGAGAGAGAGAGAGAGAGAGAGAGAGAGAGAGAGTAGTGGTTTAGGGGCAAAACATTGTGTGTGATGGAGAGAGGATGTAGAGTAAAGATGGGGCCATAATGAGGACGCAGAGCTACGTGATCATTCTGTCTTTATGTCATCATTGGTGCCTCACCAAAGTGACCAAACCCTCTTTCAAACAGACATAACTTGAATAGAGAGCTATAAAACACATTTTAGTGCAGTGTCACACACAGACACACAGACACGAACACACACACAAACACAAACATACAGACACAGACATAGACATACATACACACACACACACACACACACACAATCACCCACACCCACACATGCACACAAATTCTAAACAGAAGCAGATTTACAATGTCTCCAAAATCAGGTAAGCTGAACTGCTGGGTGATGGACACCTCACGTCCATCAACACTAATAGCAGGCTGTCAACTGTGTTAGGATTGTTATTCACATCTATGGTTCTGTAATGAGATTCACATAGCCACTTGGATACACATATCCCATTTTTAAAAGTGTGGTATTAGAGCAGTGTACTTTCTTTTGTTTCTTTTTAAGGAGGAGGTTCACAAATTCAGCTAGCGTGTGTCAAAATACCCCCTAATCACTACTCTTGAAGTGTAAATACCACAGGGGTGAATATATATATAATTTATATAATCTTGGGTTTTTTGACAGCTCAGGGTCAGCTGGTCCATTTCACTCTTCGAAAGGTAGCCAGATCCATGTTTCAGAAATGACAGCTTACTGAAAAAACTTTGAAATCCAACATGACAGGTCAGGTTGGTTGGCACATCTCAAAATATGTTCAAAGGAGTTTGGGTGAACTGCTGCATGTTATGCAAGTTTAAGGAATTTTTTATGTTTTCCAGATCACTGGATCTAAGAGGGAGCCTTATCCTTTCTTTTCCCTTCCTTCAGCTGTGATTCTATGACAAGGTTGAAGTGCAGGGTGAGGTGAGCTCGTCTTATCCCTGATCAAACACAGTAAAAGATGGGAGATGCAGTTGACTGGACATGCACACTGGATTTAATCATCAGTGAATATCACAGAGTCACTTTGTACATGGAAGATATATTTTCATTGGGTAGTTTATTAACTGTGAGTGCCTCATGGTAAATATCGTTGAGGCTGCCTTTGACAGGCACATATAAGTTAAAGGCTGACAGAAGTGAGATTAAGGAGTTGAAATATAATAAGTTTTACTGCTAAATCAGTTTGTGTAGCAGCAAGAAGTAATGATTAGGGTAACATTAGCTTTTGCTTTACTTAAAAGTTAAGCCTAAGTGTTGTGCTTTTTAGAAGATCTTTTTTGTCTCCCTCTAACCTAACCTCAATTATTTAAGACATTTTTCCATGTGACATATTTAGGACAATGATAAATAAATTAAAATTGACCTTTGATTATAGTTTTGTAACACTTAATTGCATTACATTTCACTTTTATCCAGACACTTTCATCCAAAGTGACTTACAACAGAGGACATAAACAAGCTACAGATATTTAATAAAACAGATTTCATTATAAATAGGTTTTCCGGTAACACTTTCTATGAACCTAGTGTTCATAATGCACTATAAACACATTCATTAAGAGTTATAACACATTTATGAGGCTTTATAATGATTGACATAAGTGTTCACAACTATTTATATATACTCATGACTGCATTCATAAGGCATTATAATGCTGTGCTATAGGCATTTACAACTTAAATATTATAACACATTTATGAGGCTTTATAATGATTGACATAAGTGTTCACAACTATTTATATATACTCATGACTGCATTCATAATGCTTTATAATGCACTGTGTCACTTTAAGTTGTAAATGCCTATAGCACAGCATTATAATGCCTTATGAATGCAGTCATGAGTATATATAAATAGTTGTGAACACTTATGTCAATCATTATAAAGCCTCATAAATGTGTTATAACTCTTAATGAATGTGTTTATAGTGCATTATGAACACTAGGTTCATAGAAAGTGTTACCGGTTTTCCTTTACCGACCAGTGTCTACAAACATCATCTTTATTCATTCCTTCATGCTGCAAATAATACCTAGTGGTCAGCCAGAACTTGCAGTTGTCATGTGAGCAGCACATGCTGTGGAGTTCTATTGAGTGGGATTGAATATGGATTCACCCAGGTGAGCACTGACACATTTCCTCATTACACTCTGTGGTCTGCGGCTGTATCCCTCTCGCCGATTAAGTGAATACACTGCCAGGGGGAAGTTTCAGTTTGTGAGTAGTCTGCTGACATGAGTGTGAGGCTTTAGAAGTGTAAGAAGCACTGCTCTGTTCCGTAGAAGCCAAATGATAGAGGAACTTATCCATGCTCCGAGCGAGTGTGCTCAGCGTGAACCGTCGCTCCGGGAAAGAGAGGAGGTGGATAACTAGACAGCTTCGCAGAGAGCAAACAGCCTGTGGAGAAAGAGACAGGGTACGGGAGGGTGCTGACAGGGGGTAACGTCACATCATCTGCGGAGGTCAATATGACAGGACTTCACTGCCTGGGCGGCTTGAGGAATGTATATATGATACAGAGGACTAACGGAGGCGGACTCTGGCACGTGTATCGCTGTGAAAGTCATCTGAGGAAGAGAATCGTCTCGTCAGCTTGCCTAATTGATGTCTGGGATTCCTTTTCGTTGGTTCCTCAAAGAGGAAAATGAGCTGCGAAGGAAAAGAACCTTCGAGGCTCCATGCTCATTATATGAAGTCAAAAAATGAATGTCATTAGTAACAGATTCACAGCAGCCCTTCTCTCTCTCTTTCTCTCTCTCTCTCTCTCTCTCTCCCACACTCTCTTCTGCAGTCAGGATGAACCACATCTCTCTGGCGCAGTGGAACAAAAGCATATTACCTCAGATGGAGCTTCAAAGATATTTAGAGGTGACTGAGTCATGTGAAAATGTGATACTTTGTTAAAAGCCTGGTAACAAATCAAATTTGGCAACCTGAACTGCTGAACTCAGAACATGGATATGGGGGAAAAGTCCTACCTTCTGATGTTATTACTGCGGTTTGATGAAATTAATAAGTGCAGCCAAGGCAATTATATCAGAGTGATGAATTGGCAGCAGTTCCCCTGTATCTTCTTTTTATCAATAGTGTCAGAATACAGCTAGAATACAGCCATACATGCAGCACAGTGCACAAAATCGATTATACATGGCACTGAATATACTAAGCAGATATGTTTTACTGTGTTATTGCAGTAGCTAAAATAAATTAAATTATTAAAAAGTGTTTATATACTTTTAACAGATATGTAAAGAAACTGCAATAAATTCTCAAATAATAAACACAGTGTGCTACCCTATCAAATAAACATACTTGAGTAAGAGACACTACTGAAGGTGCACAATTGCCAAATTGTCGTGATAACGTGGCAGAATTTAAAACAGATTACTATAATTTATTGACTTGTTAGACCTCTGTTCGACAGTAACCTTGGAATAAATCAAGGCATGCCATGACAGCAAGCTTGCAGCCATTTTTTTTCTCCTAGATGCAAACTTTTAGACCTACAGGGTTTCGGGTCAAAGGCCATCACCAGGGAGCCACTTTATTAGTCTCTCCTAAGAAAGAGCCTGGGGCACTGAGAACCTGGACACCTCAAAGTGCCTGAGGAGTGGAGTTTGGCCATCACAGCTCCATTTTCTGCCTGGCAAACACTCCATGTTTGGCACGCCGAAGCTGCCTGCACTTGTGAACTGTGAATGTGAGAGCATGTTGGGAATAGGCCTCTAGAGAACACAGTATTAAACGGGTGCTCATCATCACATGGCTCACGGGCACACACACACACACACACATACACACACACACACACACAGACATATAGTACAGACATACACACACAGGCACACACACACACATACACACAGACATACACACACAGCCCCACATACACATAGAGGCACACACATGCACACTCACACACGCACACACAGGCACACACATGCACACCCACACACATGCACACCCCCACACACTCAGTTTTTCTGAGCAAAAAACGTACATAAAAATAAGAAGTATCTCAAGCTTACTTAAGCGCGGGTGCAGGATGTAATGTCATTTATCTGCACTAAATTTGGGAAAAAATAAATAGGCCAGGCATTTACAGTAACAGACACATTTTGGTGGTATGACTGTTAGTATACCATCACAAATGAAAACATCAAAATAAATATAGATAAAATCCTGTAAAGACTTATTTTACAACATTGTTTTTATCTGTAACTGTTTTTGGCAGAGGACAAAGTATCTGCAATGCAGACCCAGGTAATAAGACCACTGCAACAAAAGGAAGACCACAGAGGCACTGTAAAGGTCTGAGTCCAGCTGTTGAACACACCTAAAGCAAAACAGTCACTGTCGTGGAGAACAGGTGGAGGTCACTTTGGCATTTACAAAGTAGGCATGTGCTAACCTAACTGAACTAGCATGAAGCTCCAATCAACAGAGAAATACAGTAATGCTGTTAGTTTGGGTGTTATGTATGCAACCTGTCGGTTGTTGAAAAATGCACAAAAAGAACAGTTACTGTACATTCTTTCCAATTTGGTGTAACAGTCAAATTTATCTTTGGAACATGTGCTCTTCTGTGCTGCACAGTTGCAGCCATGAATTAACTTTAACTTATTCACACACTACCAGTCCCCATGGCACACAACAATTACATGCAATTAGTGCAGCTGACAAAAGTTGTGCTTTCTTACTATAGGGGTAAAATATGACCCAACAAAGGCCACACAAAGCTTTTGTCATGGACAAATCTCATTGTGTACACCAAAGTCACTCACAGTAAACATAGAGAGAAGAGCTGTCATTATGCCCTCAACTAGTGTGGCTAAGATGTAGCCTGGTGGACCAGACCTTCACTTATTTTACTTTTTGCAAAGAGTCTGGCTACTCTCCATAGGTAAATATTTACTTCCTGGTAGGATACTTTCTGTGAACTTTAAAACTATTGGACCTGCCTTTAAACCAATTGCAGCTGCCTAACTGCGGCAATCCTACCCTCCCTCTAGTTTGGTAACTGGCAACCAAAAAACTTGGTTGAGGCAACTCAAAGACTGAGCAGAGTTGGCTATTGTTCACAGATAACACCCAGTACAGTACACAGCAAAAGCAATATACAGATCACTGTATACGAAAGACAAGCCATATTTACTGTGTGTAAGTCTGTGTGATAGTGGAAACAACTGTAATGCACATCATGGATGTAATTGTGAATACTTGTAAAATATGGTGTTTGTGGATGTGAGGCACTGTATGTCTATACTGTATGTGTAAAGACTGGCTGGGGCATAGCAACTGGTAACAGGTTATATAAGGATGCTGGCAGAAAGAGATAAGAAACTGCTTTAGTGGCCTTTGGATAGCCTTGGTTGACAGGGCCTGTCAGAGGGGAGGAGTTAAAAAAAGGTCATGCCCAGGATTCACCCCCCCACCCCCTTCTGTCTTCCTTGTTTCAGGTATTGAAAAGAAGAGTAGGCAGAGGAGTATCTTTTTTTTTTTCTGGCAGTCCATAGTGTTTTTCTGTAATGCATTTCTATCTGGTTTTGTGGCTGCTGTAAACCAAACTGTGACAAATGTGCAGAGTGAATGCTATGTCTGCTCTGAAATAAGTCTGCTAATTTTTCATTGTTTTGTATACACACATAGGCCAATCTAAGATAGATACATCCACTTGACAGGTAAGTTTGGTTAACAATGAATTTATTTACATAATAAACTGCAAAAATGTGTGTGTGTGTGTGTGTGTGTGTGTGTGTGTGTGTGTGTGTGTGTGTGTGTGTGTGCGTGCGTCGGTCTGTGTGCATGTGTGCAAGCTAGTCTTTGCATATATAGTTGAAAAACAGAGGAAGGCAGCTTGAGTGAGTGACAGGTAGCAAGGAAGTAGCTTTTTATATACAGTAATATGGAGTAAATTTAGAAAAATTACGAATAAATCTGCAGGAATGGCTGTGGAGCATTTAACAGAGCCTGCTGTCTGCCTCACCTCTTCACTGTTTCTCATTCGAGAAAGGCCTTCCTTCTCTTTGATCTCGTCTTCTTTTTCTCCCGTGTCTTTGAAAGCCCTTCTGCTCTTCTCTCCCTCCTGTTTCTGCACTCTGTCTTTCAGGAGACACTGCCAGTTTCTGTCCCTGTCCCCTATTCCTTTTTTTAAAAAAAAAAAAAACCTGATGATTGATGTCTGAATAACTAGTCCATGACTTGGAATTATTTCGAGTCTGGGTCATGTTGGGTCAAGTCTATTAAATTGTAATCCATCCAGCATGACATTTAAGCTCAGCTGTTCATGTGGCAATAGTTCCCATAAATGTAGGCATCTGCTTCTTGCCAGTAGGCTAGGCCTACCTGAACCCCTTTTCTTAATCACTGTCTCTCTCTCTCACACACACACTCTCCTTCTCTTTATGTGGATCTCCATGTCTGTCAAAAAGTTACTTGCAGTATGCCATTTTTGTAGTCTTAAAGTTAGTTAAGACATCATATAGGCATACATCAAGTTTAGAAAGAAAGAATTCAAACTTATATTCTCTCATTTTCAGACATTACATTTTCAGGCATTAAATTGTAGCTATGACTGCACACCATATTGGTCAAGTCAAGTCAGTTCAGGTCAGGTTATTGTAATCCTACGGGGCAAATACTTTTGCAGGCCAAGACAACATAATACATGAACACTAGACATAATACACAAGACAGCATCACAAAAAGAAAACACGATGGTTAGAAACAGATCATTAGAAACAGCAAGTGGGAAAAGAATAGTGCATGGAGCACATATTATAGTGCTAATCGCAGTAAAGTGCATTTTAGTGCATTGCGGCAAAGTGCTAGTGGCTTCGGTATTTATTGGGAATATTGATTGCTGCAGGACAAATGAGTGTTTACATCTGTTTGTCTTAAGCCTTAGTACTCTGAAACAGGTACCTGAAGGAACGGTCTGGAATTCAGGGTGAAGTGGATTAGCATCATCAAGTATGGGCTTTCTACAAAACTAGGTTCTCAAATAAAACAGACGATGCTGTCAGACAGACTCCTATCACCTTGCTGCAGTGATTTACATTCCAACTCAGAGAGGCTTTTTACACTGAGTTTTCATGCATGTATGTAAACCTACAAATGCATAGTCCTACTTACTGTAGAAGTCAATTAGTCAACTAGTCTACCTAGACAATGTTAACAAACTATATGCTTGTTTTACATTGAACTTCAGTGCACAGCTCAGCGAAGAGAAGGCAAAGCCTATTTATTATTTGAAGAATGTCCAACAGCCAAGGAAAAGCCAGGCATAAATGCTGATGAGCAGGACAGAGACAGCAGCACAGATGGGGTGACATCCATGATGTCTTTGCTGTGTGGCAGACACCCAACTGCCTTACTTTTAAACGGTGAATGCACGGTTGACCAGCAGCCAGGCAAATGTGTTGACGAAGAGGACTCAAGCAGAGGCACTGACAAAGGAGAGAAAACAGGCCAGCTACCAAACATGCATCCTACATTATGCATCCCAGTGTGCGATCAAGTCAATCATCAAGCATTAACCTAGCTGGCTTACAAAGCCTGGCACATAAAGTGAACAAGACAATCAAAACCCACTAAGCAAATTGAAATGTCCAATGTGCAGAAGCTGTACACACGGAACTGTCGCACAAGCCATTGGAAAAGAGCAATGTTTTGTTCTCCCAACATGAGCCACATTTCACAGTGGTGAAATCTGTGTGTTAAAGACCTATCAGTCATAAGTATTTATTCAAGTCAGTAAGCCATAAGTAATCAATCAAAAGAACTTTCAAAGATGAGGACAGCTGAACACATTTTATTGGCAATGCTACTGAAGTGTAAATACAACAATTGATGGCAATAGACTTACTGTGGTGTGTCATAGCTGACTGAATAAGGCAATTGATATGGTAGTGCACCATCTGTTGTAGCTGTTAGTACAGGCACAGAATGGCCACATGTCTTTCCTAATAATAATTACTGCCTGGCACAGTAAAAAGTATAAAATCTATGGTTTACATATATCACCTCACAATGAACTCAAATAATATAACAAGATCGATGATGTTTTGTCATGTCATTCACAGTCACACTAAATCTAGCACTACGGTATACAATATAGTGTATTGTAATGCTATGGTGACATCGAAATACTGCATAAAAGAAAATATTTTGGTTTGTGCTAAAGCATAGCTAGTAAACAGTTATACAGTTATACCTCTGCTCAGCCACAAACTTATTATGGATAAATTAGCAAATTACCTTCACAATTTTCTCAAATTTTATTTTATATTTAATGGGATATCATTAACACAATACAGTAACATATGAACACACACATATATATATATATGACTAAGTGTAAAATGAAGTTGAGAGCATTAGTTTAGTAATGACATAAGGAATTCTCTACCACTCAAAGTATAGAAAGATTTCAGAATTCTCACATGCCAAACTAAGCATTTATGCTTGAGAGACATAGTGAGCTCTCTCTTTCTGTGTGTGTGTGTGTGTGTGTGTGTGTGTGTGTGTGTGTGTGTGTGTGTGTGCTGGGGGGAGGGGGAGTATTTCTGGATGTAATAAAATGACATCTGGCATAAGTCCCCAACTGTCTGTGTGGTCAGGTTGGTCATGCTGAGAGCAGCTGAGAGGGCTGATTTGGCCCAGAGGATGCTGGGAAGCCACAAGAGCAGGGTCAAGCCCAGCACAGGGAGGAGTGATTACGGGCTGCAGATTAAGCACGTGGGGGTTAAAGAGAGTCTCTCCGCAGGGAGGGGGGACCAGACCTGCAAACAGATCACAGACATATGGCATTTTAGGACTACAACTGAGATTTTTTAATAGGAAATTGTGATTGTCAATCTGTGTGTGTGTGTGTGTGTGTGTGTGTGTGTGTGTGTGTGTGTGTGTGTGTGTGTGTGTGTGTGTGTGTGTGAGAGAGAGAGAGTGTGTGTTGTGTGTGTGTGTATGTGTGTGTGTGTGTGTGTGTATGAAGCAGGATGACAGAATGAGGAGACTTCAGAAGTCCTTTCAGATTCTCACACATATTAACACCAAACCGGAACCTAGAGTGTGAATGAACTCTATTTATTAATGTGAATAAATTATTATTTACAATAATATGTTGGTATCCCCAACCCTGCTATGTTTGTTTCATTGGGGGAGATTTAAACTATGCCAATACATTTCATTACATAATCAAACAAAATGATCACTGTAAGAAATATTGGCATTGGTGCTCCCCACACGGTATGTATAAATCTTTGCCACAATGCGCCATCCGCCTCAGGCAGATATAAAGCCTGAATTAAAATTGACTTGAATTTGGAAATGAAATCCCATCTCCCTCAGCACAGCAAGCTAATTGTAATCAGTTTAAAAAATTGGAGCAGCATCTTGTTGTTGACAAGATTTAACAGTCACAGCACTTACAGATCTAGCCGCCAAATACAAGCAGATTGGGCCTATGCGTCACTTTCCACCACACCATGCACCAAGTAAACAAAATAAATACTCCAGAGTCAACAAGGTAAAATCCTTGTTTCGTTCTTGTTGGCTAGTAATGTGGAGAGGTTTTTCATCATCCCATGTGAGAAGGAGTGGGAGAGAGGGAGAGAGGATATGCTCTTTGAAGCAATGCGTGATGTCAGGTGTGACTGTCATTAGCTTCAGCTCTCTGGTGTCAAAAATGATGAGTTGCACTTACAAGGCTAGCAAATGAGAATGGCCACTCAGTCGGACAGAGCAGAGGCTGTCAGGCAAATCTGCAGCTCCTCAGAGACCCCAGGCAAGCACCTCTGCCAGCCTTCACCGTGCCCTCGCATGCATGGGCAGACACAGGAGAGAGCTAGGCTAAAATTTCCCTTCCATCCATGCTGAAACTCTACAGAGAGCCACACGATATGAAATTCAGTTACCAATCCATTCCGTAAAGAGTGACCGCCGTCATCCCCAAAATCAGCATTATGTTGTGCCGCTTGTTAAAGCTCACACAAAGAGGTGATAGAAAGCATTTAGGCATTTTCTTAACTGGACAACAGAGTGAGAATATTGGGGAGTGGTCAGAGAAAAGAAAACAAGGAATGACATCAAGAATAGCATAAAGTGTGAGGTGGATTGAAACAGTTCTTGAAACATGTATACAAAGCTTATCTTTATTCACAACTATAAACTGTGTAGAGATTGTAACAGACACATGCTGTGTTTGTTATTCAAGAGGTAAAGGTGTTCTTTGTGGATGTGCCATGGATGTTCTTAAAGGGGAAAAAATGCACTGTGATGTTATTTGGGGATGTGCATTGTTTCTTTATGGTCTCCCATAATCGTTTTCACCATGCATAAGGGAACTCATGTTCAACACTACACTCATGCATAAGCTTCCAAAAGACTTTAGGAGCAGCCACCAATCAGCATAAGGGATAATGGTGCCGAGAGGTGGTCTCGCCCAGGGCGTTAAACACTGTAGAACCGCCACTGCGGAAACTACAAACTTTTTAAAAAGATGGCTACAAGGCAGCTAATTGGCTCTAGCTAACCATTCCAGTCCTACTCCTTATCAATAGGGGGCATCAACTCCCATTGTAGGCTACTCACACAAAATTTCTGCTGTATGCATCCCAGGACCACTGTCAGCTACCAAGCCAAACAAGCTTATCAATGCTCTTCATCAGGCATTCCAGGGTGAGAACTAGTGAATCATCAGCCATCAATCTCAGGGTCTTGCCAGCCTGGTGCTCAAAGTCAATAAAACAGTCCAAACTCACTTGAGTAATGTACGCGGTAACTTTTTCATTATAACTGTCACACAAGTTTTAAAACTTTTAAAATGCGACTTGAATAATTCTGCTCATAGATTGGATTTTGAAATGCTAAACTTACATGATGTGTCTTTTAGTAATTAGCAGTGCAAAACCCTTCAAGTGCATCTTCAAAGTGTTTGCCTCCTTTCATTCAGAACCTCATGTTTTCTGTCACACATCCACATAAATCTTTCACATGCTCTCTCACACACTCATGCATTTTAAATATTTGATCAAACGCAGAGAAATTAATAATACAATCAAACTTTAAAACCATTGTATTGTAACAAAGTATCTCTTTTGCATATTAAGATCTGTATGATGTGTTTGACACGTTCTTTAATAATAGCTACACTGTTGTGCAGACTGATTTGTCTTGATAAAGTCTCAGCATGTTTCATGA
This sequence comes from Setipinna tenuifilis, assembly GCA_030347295.1. Taxonomy (NCBI): domain Eukaryota; kingdom Metazoa; phylum Chordata; class Actinopteri; order Clupeiformes; family Engraulidae; genus Setipinna; species Setipinna tenuifilis. The sequence goes on from CM059285.1 coordinate 21,973,391, forward strand.
CTTTTAAGTGCACCTTCAGCTCCCTGTCTTAGTATGCCAGTGCATCACGTCTTGTCCCTCTTATCCTCCATGTCTTCATCTTTTCCTACTCCCCTTCATCCTTCCCTCCCTTCCTCCCTCTATTCCTCTCCTCTAACATCCGCCTAATGCTCAGGCAAGAGAATTAAGGCTGTCTGGGAGGTAAGTACATTGCTTTTCAAGATGGCTTGGACTTTGGCCCTCCACCATTTCAAGCCTTTAAACACGTACTATTACCTTGAATGGGATCAGGATGCATTATTTAGGAGGCGAGAGGGCCCTGGTCAAGGATTGGCACAGAGGGAGAGAGAGAGAGAGAGAGAGAGAGAGAGAAAAAGAAAGAGGGAGAGAGAGAGAGAGAGAGAGAGAGAGAGAGAGAGAGAGAGAGAGAGAGGGGAAGAGAGCCACGTATCCCTCTTTAATCTTCAGACCGCTCATCTGTTTCACTCGATTTTAGGAGATGCGCTGAGCTGTGTAAAAAAAGAAAAAATAGATGAAAGGAGCGAATAAAAGACAGAGGTTCTTTTAAATGGGTCTTTCGTCCCCCAAAACAAGGAGAGGCGAATCACACATCCTCTCTCCCACCGCTGAAGTGTCTTTTCATCTACTGACCCCTCAGCTTCTCTGCCGGTGATCAGAGTGTGTTACGCAGTTCTCCAGCCTCTCTGAGCTGGGTTGCAGAGGGGAGGCCAGCATCGATTCGGGGAGACATGTTAGCCAAAATGCCTAGCAAAATTCTAGCTGAATACACTTTAAAGGAGAAATAACCCAGTTCAGGTCAAAAAAGTGCATCTGTCCACAACACCCCACCCACCTAGTCCAACCGGCACTTCCTTAAGGATAGAGTTGTCAGTTGCATATGGTAATCCTTCTCACTTGAAGATGAATGCTGGTGTGTGCACTGCTGTGTGAAGATCATAACTGAAGTTTTAAGACCTCAGTAAACCTCCTTCTTCAATCAGTTAATAAAAATTCCCTCCAGGATCAACTTCCTCTCAGGGGCTATAAATCATTACTTTTATGAAGCTGCATTCTACCCACTGCCATACCTTAATGTGTTCAACAAAAGCAATGATAATGTTGCTTATTAATTTTCTCTGGGAGTTATTTATACATTTTTCCCCAAAATGTTACCATTTCATATGTAGTGGGCATAGTACTGTATTGTATTTAAATCTATGCAAAAATCCTATTTGAGTTAGGGAGGAAAATGTGATATACTGCATAATAAATGTAAAATGGTGTAAAAGTAAAACCAGCATTTTGCAACAGGAGCAAAGTAGATCTTGTTCATTCTTTATGAGGCATGACAGAGCATTATTACAGTGAAAATGGTTTGGGCAAAATACCAACAGTGTAAATAAGGACATTTGTAAGAATAACTTGTATTCAGTGAAAGAAAGTCAATAGCCACCATAAATCTAAGAACAGTGGGTAAGTGACTGATAGCTTAATGCTAGTACTGACATGTGGTATGGTATATGCTTTAAGGCTTCCTGCTGCAGAACAATAGGAGTGACTATGCAAGTTATATGCCAGAAAAGCTGAATATACAAACTATGCAGAACTTGTAGTATAATGTATTACACTACTAACAAAGTGAGTGTTGCTGCATTTGTTGTATTATTTATCACGCTGTCAATGCTACCTGAACTTAATCAGTTCTTGTTTTTTTATCAAATTTTTATTTGAGTGCTCAGTCAAACAAATAGACAGATGCACACACACACACACACACACACACACACACACACACACACACACACAGTATTTTATTTAGAGATCATTAGAAGCACAGCTTACAAAGGCTTTAGGCCTGCTTCTGTCTTATGAAAACAGTGCCCAATGCCACTGTGTTCCACAATGGCTGCCCCGTCTCCTAAGCAACTCTACTCTCCTCTGGTGGTGTAGCAGTGAAAGTTAACCAAAGTGGTGATTAAAAATGCTCCAACTTCTCTTAAGCTCACCTGTGGAGTTTTTGTCTAAAACTACATTTGGTAGAAAACTACATAGGCCTACCATACACAACATGCATGCATAATACATAAGAATCCCAAACTTACTGAGGTCAAATTATGCAAACCAAACCCACTCCCTAAATCATCATCAGCATCATCATAAAAAGCTGCTACCGCAAAAAAAAAAAAGGCCTATTTGAGTGGGGGTGTGTTAACAGTACCGTGATAGATGCAATGAGGTCCCACACAGCTTTCCAAACAGCATTGCATTAAAGTTAAATGGAGGATACAGAGGAAAATCAATGCTTTGCTTTCTCGTGTTGATTTTTTTTCCCCAAGCTGTGATGAATAACAAACAGCCTGGCAGCACCATGTGGAAATGTTACACTGCCATCTCTGGGGAGGCTTAAGTGTGCCTGCGCTTCCTGATTCCCCCTCTTGATAGAAGGGAAATGCAAGGTGCTAAAGGGGAAGTGTTTTTTTTTTTTCCCTGCACATTTTGTGACGAGTAATTTTTTCAGGTTGTGCGTGGCGTGTGCTGCAACTTTTGTTGTTTAACTTGTTGTTGAACTTTTAGTAATTTTGCAGCTGTTGCTATGAGATTACAAGGTGGAGGGATTTAAGGGAGTTTTTCGCTGTTTAACTGTGTTTGTGTGTGTGTGTGTGTCCGTCATGTATGCACAGAAATGTAAATACATTCTTCTCTGCATATGCTCACTATGCACAGTCTTACTGCCTCCATACTTTGTACAGTATGTGTCGTCTGTGCTGGGAGATCAAAGAGAGTCTCCGTTTCAACTGGGCCTCTTGGGCCTCTGCGCTCCATGAAGCCAGGCATTTTAGTCATATAGAGAGGGAGAGAGAAAACGAGAAAGAGAGAGAGAGAGAGAGAGAGAGAGAGAGAGAGAAAAAATGTAGAGCGGGGATAATGGCCAATGGCCAAAGTAATGGCCCCTTTTCTGCTTACTTCTGCCATAAATATAGCTACATTTCCCTAAGAGTAATATTAACTCCTGTGCAAGTGAGGACAGGGTGAATAAACACGTGTAGCAACACACACACACACACACACACACACACACAGAACATAGTGCATATCATTAAGCCAATGTCAGTCTCTTTACCTGTCTTACATGTCAGCATCTTCCTTTGATGAGGGCAGATGTTGGCTTGGCACACGCTCAAGATGTCATGAGGTACATTCAAGCCTATTTACAAATTTTGTTATTCGCTCAGCATTCGCTATGCAAAAGGGAGAAAAAGCAAAGAAAATGATATGACAGGCATGCTATGGCACAGTGTTAACTGCTGACGGGGTACATTTAGGCTGCTGCACTAGCATATCAAAAACTGTTAACTTCATGCAAGAAATTCTCAACATGAGGCAAGGGAGTAATAGTCTGACACACGCAGCAAAATATGTCAGTGGCCTTAATAACAAAATGTGCCACACATGTCATTCTAGTGAATCTGCACTGTCTCCTGAGTATCCTACAGTAGTCTACATACTGACATCCACACAAGTAGGGGGAAATTATTACACTATTAAGAGAAAAGTCCCCGAAACTGGTAATAATCCAGTAGTTCTTTTTTAAGTTCAACAGCCAGTGAAATTATAACTTCTGCTTCCGTGCTTCTGTAAACAATGTGTTGGTTCAGTCCGATCCAGTTTTCATAGCCAGAACAGAGAGTGAAAACATTTTTTTTGACTACACACACAAAAATGACACCAAAAGTGTGAGGGGGCATTCATTAAATTAAACCAAACCAAAAAAGCCTTTATGTTGCCATCTACAACCGTGCATCCCTTTCAGTTTAACAATGAATCAAGGTTTGTCAAGAATCTTTCCTTGATCCCCTATCCCCCCAAAGGTTTACGTAAAGAATACTGTCATATTTAAGGGCACCACAGCTGGACAGGGGCAGAAAAGAGGAGAGGTAGTTGCTGTTGGCCAAAGTGAATGACGCACGGGAGAAGTTACATAAGTTTAAAATGTTCTGAAAAAGAGGGAAAATGAGAGGAGTGTGTAACACCATGTTGTACTGTGCACTGAAAATGCCTGCCTTCAAAGCATCAGACCATCGTCATTTCACAATCTCTTTAAAGTGATATGGGAGACTGTGAATATATACTGACTGAGGCTAAGGAGCATGCAGACATCATACAGATAGACTCTGTCCACACTGATGAAAAAGATAATAGGCATATGTCCCATATGTCCCAAGGGGTGCACTACCACATGCACTAAAAGCTAATATGCCTGCTTTCTTGTCTCTCTCCTGAGCAAACTGTGTTGCCCAGGTTTTATCATATAATTACCGTTTATGGCACTCAGCATTTTCTACATATTTATGCTTAAGTTTTAGTTATTACTCATGCCACGATTAATTGCTTTTCCTGGTGATTTTTTACTGTCTTACTTTTTATGGCTTTGTAGATATGGGCTTCGTCCTTGCTCACTTTGTGAAAGGTGGCTATAACATTATGCTGTATAGTAGAGTGACTGCAATAGAAAGTTGCCGGTAAGCTGATGAAAAAGATAATGGGCATATGTACCATATTCCTACTGGATTTGGCTATTCTGAGAGCTGATAATGGAAAAAGGGGCAAATTTGTACACATACTGATTTTCTTGAGGCTGTAATAGAATTTAGTTCTCAGGGGTTTTATTCATGATATGATGAAATTAAAGGAGAAGGATAGAAAGAGGACATACAACCATAACAACATAATTAAACCCAAAGATTCAGTCCATTAAATTCCAAGCGTCCACACATCACCCTTCCTAAATGAGGTGGCAGAGAGATGCCTGGACTTTCCCACTTAAAAGTTTTCATCCGGGTGATTTTCGGTTTGACGTATGGCAGTGTAGGCTACAAGCTGTGACTACTCTGTTGGCTTTCATCCAAATTCCTTTTCAAATTCTTTTTAATTCACACAATTGTTTGTGTCACTGACCTTAGCCAAGAACATCTTAGCCGACAACATGAAACAGTTGGAAAGAACAAAGGTCAGACAGAAGAACAATAACTTAAGGATACACAACAAGATGACTCAGCAAAGCTAGCCGAACAACCAGATGCTGGGGCTTATATGCTGCTATGTCAGATATGAAAGGACTGCTAACATTAATGGAAGGCTGCATTATAACTTTCTGTGTAACTGTCGGCTAACCAATCCAGACCGAACAATATTTGGACTTCCTGAAAAAATGGACAACATCCAACATTCTAAAAGTGTTAAAAGTAGAAGTTTTCAAGAATTTCAAGTATTCACATTAAATATTTGGATGTCCAGCTTACATCATTAAAAATAAATAAATAAATGAAAAACAGACACAGATTACCCATCACTTTTTATGTGAATGATGACCACTCTTAAGGATTTTATATGTAGGCTTAACAGCGGCAAAATAATAATAATAGTAGTAATAACAATAAAATAAAGTCCAAAATAGAAAAGTAAACCTTAAAACACTAGTTTGACCCCCAACTACCCATGTATTCCAATCAGCTGTCTTGATTTAAAAAAAAAATCCTAGATCTCTCCTAGAACACTACATTCCTAGATTTCTTTAAAGCAAGGTTCAATACAAAACTTCACACCATCACACTTCAAAACATGCGGATTATCAGAAAAGCAGAAGGTATCTGTGTGCTTTGAGCAGTATTCTCATTGTTTTGTTTTGATAAAACATGATATCAGGGGTTACGTTCCCTGTGGGATTTTTTGCTTTGCTTTTATCTTTTGTACTTTTCTTCTCAATGAAAATATTTATCAAACACGCGCACACACACACACACACACACACACACACACACACCACACACACACACACGCACACACACACACACACACAAATCAGACTGAAAGAGATGGGGGACATCAGTATGGTGTGATTGTGTACAACATCTGTTTATTACATAAATATATGCTAATGTACTCGTGAGCCACACGCCTACCATATGCATTTGGGCAGCATTCAGTAGCAGCCATCTATCATGGTCACTTGATGGATAAACAACCGATAAACATCCGGCATTCAAAGTGCAACCGAGGGGCCTTGTTACCCATCATTCCCTAACTACGTATGAGCTCACTATGGCTTGGAGCTGAAATGTTGCTAATAGTGCTTAAACATGTTCGTCTTATTTCCGTAATTCACAACCCCCCCCCCCCCCCAAACCCTTAAATGTTAACTGATTTCATTCCTGGAATTACATCGGGTCTCCAAACAAGTTGGCCCAATGGCTCTACGGGGAAATGCTTTCACAAGTGGCACTTAAATCTGCTCCACTTCCACTTCCTGCTTCCTTCCTGCACGCCGTGGCAGTCATGCTGCTGTGAGGGACGTCGAACTCATGTGACCTGTGGTGATTTCTGCAGATGGCAGATATTTACAGTCATAATGGTCTCGGCACCAGGGTTTATTTCCCCGAGAAGCCTGAGTCAGCAGTGGCAGTAGTGGCCATGCTGATGGTGTAATTGGCTGGGAAAGACTGTGCCCTGCCTGGGGACAAGAACCCACATCACTAATCACCCCACTAATGTGGGCCATTTAGCAAAACAAGTATGGAGACCATGCATATTTCATGCGCTTTGTTGCCGCTCAATGTCTTAATATGCATTTTATGGGTTTGCATGCTTGTGTGTTTATTGATTGCCTTGACGCATGTCAGAACATTTCAGATCCAGCATCTTCTGAGTGACCTGGGCTGCGTATTGAGCCTTTTTTTCTCCAGCCACTGCAGGAACACCCTGTGTCTTCAATAATCATTCACCAGTTTAATGACTCAATCAACTTTAAATACACGTTTATCACATGCTCTTTCTGTCTGCCTTTCTCTCTCTCTCTCTCTCTCTCTCTTGCTCTCTCTGTCTCAGTCTCTCACTCTCTGTCTGGATGCTTGCATATTTATGTTCAGTCACAAGACATGTTCCGTGCCTTTAAGGCATGTGCATACATAACAAAACTGTTGAGACAATAATTCTGAATATGTTTTATCTATGGCAAACTGCCTTAAGAAATACTGATATGCTTTCGTAAAACATACATTGTTATTGACCATAGATTCATCTGGCAATGCTGACAGAAGTTTTGTAAATGTTATACATCCCAAAGGACAGGAAAGGATGCACACTCCCAATGAGGTGCAGGCTAGGACAGACTGCAAACTTGAAAAGAGTGTAGCCGCACACACACTGCTTTAATTCCCATGTCTCGGCACCATGGCCTTTGTTCCACCTTGGTTCCACCTTCACCTTGACCAAGGCCATGGAGCTGAAACGTTGGTATTAAAGCACAGAGTGTGGGGCCCCATTCTTTTGAAATGTCATACATTACCAATCAGTACTAGCAGTTGAATGGGCTTTAATGGTTAATGCTACAGGCGGTGGAGCCTGGCCACCCTTTCAGGGTGACTTACTTGGGCCATTTAATGTCAATTAGCATGGAGACAAAGACGGCAGCTCACCCACGCACACACAGTATTACTTTCATGTTGCATCAGAGCAATGCAGAGCTACTTTCTTCTTTCTTTTCTATGCCTGTTGATGTATTGATGTGTGCTTCCACTGTCTCTTTCTCTCTCTCTCACACACTCTGACTCTCTGATCTGATTTCACACAGAATAAAATAAATGCATCCTTTTAGCTCCCAATGACTCAAGGTCTGCTTAGCACCATTGTGGCTTTTCCACACAAACATTTCCTAAATATATATCTCTGTGATGATCTCGTGTGTTGATTCATTCTGGGTCCCTACTACTGTCTTAAGGAACTCAATCCAAAATAACTGAAAAACTGAAAAAAGACTGTGGTTTTAATGCAGTAAGTACACATGGATATGCTGCAATATTAAACCTATATTTTTATTATGAAAACACAGTGCTGTTTTAGTCTCAGACGCATTTCTTGGGGGTGGCTTTAAGCTGTGTATGCAACTGCCCATGGAACATTCAGTATGCTTTCTGTATGCTTACCGGCAACCTTTTATTGCAGTCACTGTACTATACAGCATAGTGTTACAGCCACCATTCACAAATGAGCAGGGATGAACCCTATATCTGTGAAATATACAAAGCCATAACAAATAAGGCTGTAAAAAAACAGGTCACCAGGAAAAGCAATTAATCGTGGTATGAGTAATAACTAAAACTAAAACTCAAGCATAAATATGTAGAAAGAGCAGAGTGGCTAAAACTGTAAAATTACAGTTTATATTACTTATATTATAAAACCTGGACAACACAGCTTGTTTAGGTGAGAGACGAGAAAGCAGGGATGTTGGAGAACTTGCTGAAGTTTGAGTGCAGGATAAAGGTGAACATCCACGTGGTAGTGAACACCTCAAATCTAACCCCTTATTTGCAAGACTTAACAATGCTTTCTGGTGGTGAATGGTGGTGAATAGTTAATGTAAAGGGTTATCAGACTTTATGGAAATTCACAAATAAGAGTCCCATACTGTATAACACTCTAGTTAATGTGATTTTTGACAGCTGTACTGTACAGCTGCTACTGAGTGCTCCCATTACTTGTTTTGGCAATCCCTGGAATTAAAACAGACACTGTTAGAGAATTTGTTAATTCAATTAGTGCAGGACTTGGAGTGTTCATAAAACAGATATGGGTGAGCAAGTGCTGGATATTTACAGGTAACTCAGTTAATCTTGTTAAATAAACCTTTCCATCACAGAGAGGCGAAATCTAAATAGGCAATTAGGTTTTGGATAAAAGCCTTATTAACAAAAGCAAAGTACGTGAAATGGCTAAGTGCAAGAGTGTCCAGGGAAATGGCTTGTCGCCACATTATTCATCGCAGGGCTAAGTGCTGGAATGGGGTTGGGGTGTTTAATTCTAATAGCATTAATCCCCACTAGTTGCAGCTCCTAACACCCAGTTTTAATAACTATCACCATAATTCATACATCTGGAAACCTTCCAACGGCCTGACCATTTAATTATCTCACTCACGTGAATACCCACTGCTTTTAACAACAGCGTTGTGGAGATGGATTGGGAGAGAGGGAGTACAAACGGAGATACAGTGACAGAAAAGAGGAGTTGGGCAGAAAGGCAGAAGGACAATGTGGAAAGAATACACTGAGAGAAAGGAGATGAAGACTAAGCTAGAAATAAGCTAGAAACAAGAGAAATATCAGAAAGACAGAAGCTGGGGGTGGGGGGGGGGTGGGTATATGGAAATATATCCCAAAAATATATGGAAGACAAAGAAAACAGATGTGTGATTCAGAACACGGGCCTGAAAAACTGACGTGAGAAGAGAGATGTGACGTGCACTGCAGCCTTGCCCCACTCCGACACATCAAAGGTTTCCCTTCCTGATCAGGGTGCTCAGCCGACTGTCATAGAGGACCTTGACCATCTGCAAACGTGACAGCATCTCATTTATTCCACAGGAACCTTGACCACAGCTCATTCTCTAAAATGGAAAAAAAACGAAAAGAAAAAAAAAACGGTCGAAAGTAGAAAAAAGACGTTGCCTATGAACAGAATGGCGGCCACATCTGTGCTGATATGAATTGATTTCATGCTCCGACCGAAGGGCACGGCAGGGCTAATGGACCACAATTACCTCATTTGGCTTTTGTTGAGGCCTTGATGAATTAATAGCAGAGGGTGCGACTCAAGGATAGGCACATGGTCTCTGGAAAAATCAACAGGCTCAAAATGGCTTGAGGAGCCTTACTGAATAAATGTACAATATGAGCTGATTTAGTTTATACCACATTTTTTACTTTTCATCTGCAAATAATTTAAATTTAATACTTACGCACATGAAACACATTCCAGGTTCTCTTGGCTGCTCTAAAGTCATTTTAAAAAGACTTTGTATGTATGTTAATGTTTTCTTTTCTTTTTCAGGATAAGATATAAATTGACATGGCTTTTACTGTAATTTAAAATGGCTTTTTTTTCAACCAACCACTTTAAAAGTATTCTTCAAAGATCTTATCTTACAGTAGACTTAACCTTAGACTTGCATTTGACCTTGAGCTGGCCACATACCTTTCTCAATTGCTTAAAAGGCCAACCAAGTGTCATACTTAAAAGTGTGCTTGCCCCCAGTACTTAATCCCTCTCAAAAACGGTCTATACCAGACACTTAAAAAGGCAGAGCGGGAAGTTAGACTGTAAATAGACTGTAAGAAAAGGGCAAAGGATCTGTCACTAACAGCACAAAACAAGGTCTTTTTTTCCTCTCCCTCTGCTTTGTCTCTCACCTTCTACAGTCTCTTCTCGGCATGCTTTTGATGGTCCAAAGGCACTCCAAAGTCAGGGTGAAACTAAGTTGATGGTGATGACATCGCTTAATGACTCCACCGAGTAAAAAAGGGTACACCCTCATTAGAGCATGAATATCACTGATAATAGTCTTCATTTCAGTCGTGGTAATCTTGTATGGAGATACTGCTCAAAGTCATGAAGTCAGTGGCTACTAAAATACAGCACTTGTGTTATATAAACCATTGATGTTTACATTAAAAAAAGACAACACGAGGTGCACCTTGGTGCTGTTTGTTAAGTTTGTCATGGTTCTTTGCACCAGAAAGCCTGTGTGTCTGTGAGTCTGACCCGAGGTCATTGCCTGATCCTACCAATGTCTTTCTCTCACACACATTTCCTGTCACTCTCTAATGTCATTTCTGGAGGAGAAAAGGCATGGAAAAAAGATAAGGTTTCTATTCAATTCTCTTTAAAGGCATGCCTTAAATGAACCTCTCTGTGTAAAGATGAGGAAAACCATTCCAGTTGGTGCATAGCCAATGCATAAAGACTAAGCCAAATGAATCCACATTTGTGTTTTTTTAGTCATACCAATATCTTGACCCCACTGATGCCTGCGATGCACTTGAGAAGAACCTGTAAAAGAATTTGCTGAATATGTTAAATCACAGCCTAAAATGTTAACAAAGCATGCACTGGAGTTCTGCTAAAAAAATGTGTGAAAACCAAATGTATTTGCTTGAATTGATTCACATTGAAATACATGAGAGGTTCAGAGTTTCTGAAGCGGGCTGCTTGCACATCTGCGATGCACCCATGTTTGTGAATCGGCAAGTCCTTACCTTTTACCATAGCCGCAAATGTAATGGGATGGAATTGAAGTGTGTCCATATTTAGACTGGATTCCTCCTGAGGAATCTCATTTTCCGGGCCTTTTATTACAGCCCATGCACCAAACACCTCCCTAATACAAAACCAAATTAGTGTGTCTAACCATGACTGACAAGCAGTATGCATCAGACTCCATACATATTCATTGAGCCACAGCAGGACATGAAATAAAGGTGGTGTTTTGCAGTAGGAGAGGCACTCTCTCTCTCTTTCTCTTTCTCTCTCTCTCTCTCTCTCTCTCTCTCTCTCTCTCTCTCTCTCTCCCCTACAGCTGGGGGTAGCAAGTGCATGTGCACATGTGAACAACTGCCCAGCCCTCAAGCAACCACTTTCTACAAAGGAGCTCTATCTTTACTGGCACCATGCAGCAATCTCAGAGAGTGGTCCACTTATCATAGGTGTAAACATGTTATCCAAAAGATGTTATTGATTTATGTTGAATTTGACACAGGCCACACAAGAAGATGAGAAATGACCCCTCCACACACACACACACACACACACACACAAACACCCCCACGCACACACCTACACACACACACGCACACATGCACTCACACACACCCCTGTCGTGACTTAACCTCTTTGGAGAAATAGGTCTATGCTGTGGCAGCAATCTCCAGGAAGAGGATTACAGAGTCCTGGACTTGCCTTTGAGGTCATTTTCTGCTGCCGTACAACTCAACGTTGGAAAATGGTAGCAGAACAATATAATCACAATTGTTCCACTTGGCTTGGGCTAATGATACAGCATGGCCTTTTTACAAGGCTAAGTGTATCGCTTATGCTCTGAATGTCGTCTCAGTTGGCAGAACAATGTTGTCATATAAGCTGCAGCAAAGCTAACCTTTCGGAAAAAGGTCAGTCAGAGCAGGTTCAACCATGGCTTAATGGATCCAAATGTAAGAGCCTCGCCAAGCACTGAGCTATTTGGAAACCTTCGTGTCTCTCTGTGTTCCTTGTAATCATTGCTTTTTTATCTTTATTTTCAATTTTGTTTTTCCCCTTTCCTTCTCTGTTTGTTTCTTTCCTTTTCATGGACTACTTCACTTTGGAACAAATGGCTTAAATTGGACTGAACCATTGTTCATGGTTGTACTTATCTGCATCCTTATTTTCTGATGGCCATGAAGTTATTTTTTTCACTCAAGTATAACCAGACTGCAGATTTTATTTGGATTATTTTCACTCTGTCTATCTTTATTGCAGATGCTAAACAAGTGCAAAGTCCATGTCATTTTTTGTAGCAGTATTGGTGCTCAGTCCAATTTCCTTGTACAAAAACCACGACCACAGACGCAATGATGCATGTGTGGAGCCACTAGATAGGCTGGAACACCCGGCACTGACGATGCCAGCCAGGGGAAATTAAGGGCCTGTCCTCCCCCTGACCGGGTCACGACTCGATGGCAAGGAGGCTGAGCCTTTCATCGTTTATTTCTTTGTTATGACCATAATTTAATTTGTTTAATGACTATAATTGGAACTTGTCTGGAAGGGAGTGTTGCTCCTGTCTGCATTAGGAGCTGAAATGGAAGGCAGGGTACAAAAAAGGTCAAAACACAAGCCAGCAGAAGACTGTTTGAAAGCAAGGATGTAGCACTGTACAAAATACAATAGTCAAGTTGAATAAAAAACATGAAATTGAGATGTTGCAAATTTTAGGATTATGACATTCATATGGCACAATCTGGCTATGCACATATTATTGTTCATTTCAGGTTAGGTTTGAGAAAAGGCCTTAGGATGCTTCCACTGGATTAAACTCTCAGTTCTAATGACTTTATCTATATAACATTTGATAAAAGGTCCAATTGAAACATGTTTTCATGTTTTCACCCTCTTTGACCACAGCTATTGTTGTAGCTGGATTTTAAATGACAGCTTGGTAATCTTTTCATCACAAACCCCACTCGTTATCCATGGGCTGGCCTGGTAGAAAATCAACTAAGCCACAGCACAGGTACCACC
>CM059285.1:21988979-22051479 GCA_030347295.1 Setipinna tenuifilis
CCAAGCACATGCATCAACTGTCCCATGTGTTCCTCCCTCTTTTGGAACCGTAAAACAAGCCTTCCTATTCTCACACTTTCCATGTAACGTCTGTTGTACTCGAATAGCTTCTAGAAAACCCCTAACTGAAATAGACACCCTTACTAAAAGAGAACACATGCTTTCCCTTACTTTCCAGTGTTTAGTAGAATGATTTTCGGAAGTATAGAAGACCTCCAGTGGTCTTCTCAATGACTGTAAGCCTGACACAAAGGCCCAGCTGATTCTGTGGAGAGATCATGATAACAACCTATAACATCCAAGGGGGGGGAATTGCAAGGTGAGCATATTGAATCAAAGGCCTCGTACAATCTATTATGCCACCAGTAGCTGAGCGGAGGTATCAGCACTCGACCATGTTCTTTTCTCTGTTCAGCATTTTAATGATCATGTCAGCGTTTCTGTTCAAAGCCATTCTTTCCATCAGATAAGCTCTCCTCACACATTCCCTTTTGGATTCCACTCAGCCAGGAAGAGGGATCTTAGAACCATCCATTGAGGAGTGAGAATGGAACGGAATGAGTCTGAGACTCGGTATTCAAAGAATCTCATTATTGAACAAGGCACATACAAAAAAAGTGAAAATGTGAAAAGAGGAAAGGTGTTACAGCTTAGACGTGAAGAACAGGTGCAGGTCTCTATTTTTTTTTTTTACATGACAACGGCAGTAAGAGGGTCCTGAACTTTTAGTGGCTATAGCTGTAAGCTCTGTAAAAGCAGCTATGGTTTAGGCTTGACTTATATGTACACAGAGCTGCATAGGCTGTGTTTGTATGCATGCTTAAAATATGTGTACAGATCCACACATATAGAGTAAACACCATGTCTATGACTATATGCCCCTAAGTAACAATAACTCAAAAAAGTTTTAATATGTTTGGTGTAGATCCACAAATGTAGAACTTGGACACGCTGGTGTTTAGAGAAATTTAAGTATGATAAATTCACAAATCCTAAGCTATGCATGCATTGCCTGTGTCATACAATTGTCTACAGTGTTAGTCACCCAATGACTTTTTGTCTTAAATGGCTTCTCTTCTTCCCATTTGGTGCCTGCGAGGAAGGGCAGCATGTAAGCAGAGAATTACATGTGCATTTCTCATTTCTGATAAGCATATTTACCACTAGACAATATTTATGTAAAACAGCACATACAATAACATGAAACCTTAATACAGTCTTCCAGTTCCCTACATTGCATGTTATTGAATGGCTGGCTCCTTAAGTGCTATTTTAAAAACATAGATAGAAGCTATTGTGCTGAAATGTTATTGGACATTTTCAATTTTAAAAAAGCAATAAAAAGGTGAATAGCATTGCAGCAGATCCACTGTTTATTAGGATACTGCATCTGTCCCTCTGCTATTTCATTGTTCAAACCATTCAAATAAAAAAAATGCAGGTCAGCAAGGTCACGTGGGCTATGAAAGATTCACAGTTTTGAGGTAAATCCTCCTTTTAAAGGAGGCAGATCAATACAGTTATAAACCACATCAGCTAATTACCCCCAAAACACTTAGCAGGGTCTCAGTTGGTATTTACTTTTATTGCTAGCCAACAATATTTTTAATCACTTTGCCATATTTTTTTAATTAACTGCATTGACTTCCTTTTTTCCTCTTGTCCTTTTTATTTATTCTGTAAAGTTACTCTCTATTTGTCACTCTCTCTTTTTTTTAAATCCAGACTGCCTTTATTTCATTCCTTTTTGTCTTTCAGTGTTATTTTCTGATATCTCCTCCCCATCTTCAGGAGAGAAGGTGACCTTGAGTACTTGACAGTCATGCTCCTTCCTCATAGCTCTCTAGCCTTGGGGAGCTTTAACTGGACGACAGTACATCAATCACTTCCATGAAAAGTGGAATCAGTCTCAGCCCACACCCAGACACACACACACACACACAGGCCAATGTGACCAGAAGATGAGTAGGTTAGGAAGATTTCTCTTTCTGTGTTGGTATTGCACAGCACTGGCCATGTTATTTCTCATGCCACACCCTTGTGCATGATGTTTCTTATGAAACCTACCGTATTTTTTGTGATTCGTACATACCACTAGCATGATTAAAGTGAAGAATAAACATTTTTCTGTGAGAAAGCTTAAAAAAATCCTCCAAGACAATTGTAGAAGTTTGCTAGCCGTGGAGAATCATGGGAAATGGCTAGTGTTGGTTCAAGGCAGACTGACCCCTGTGTGTGATATTAAATCAGTGCTGTCACAGGGACACAAACACTGATCCTAATGGATCCTGTCCCACAAGCTTGTTCAAGCTGACATTGTCATAAGCCTCACCATTACCCCCTTTGCTTAACAGGGCCTTTGGCCAGCCTGTTGTGACCTTCCATCAATACAGGCAGCGTAGTGTGACCTCACTGTGACCATGACCCCGTTTTACCGAGGACATCAGTACACTCACACACACACACACACACTGTCCAGCTGAGAGTCTCTCTCTGTTGTGAAATTTACAGCATGGATCTTCTGACCTGTGTCGCGCAGATGGGGGCCTGTCAGCTCTGACTAATATGTGGAGATGTGCTAAACTATTTTACTGTCACACCAACACCCACCACAGCCAGCCAGTGGAGGCTGCACGCGCACGCGCGCGCACACACGCGCACGCACGCACGCACGCACGCACGCACGCACGCACGCACGCACGCACGCACGCACGCACGCACGCACGCACGCACGCACGCACGCACGCACGCACGCACGCACGCACGCACGCACGCACGCACGCACGCACGCACGCACACACGCACACACGCACACACGCACACACGCACACACGCACACACGCACACACGCACACACACACACACGAAGTGTTTTACGGTGACGCATACCACAGTCTAAAAAATTTACAGGGGGGCCTGCCTTTGTCCTCTGGTACAGCAACAAGGCAGAACTCACAGGAAATACAGACATCTATATAGAAGGCTGTGCAAGTAAAAGAGAGGATATATCCAACATGTCTGTGAAGATTCTTATTCATCCAGGTCATGGTAGTCCAAAGAAGTAAGTTGTCTGCAACTGGACCTTTCATCCAAAAGGTTTTTTCAGTTCTGACCTGGTGCTGGAGAACCAGCAGCTATATTTCTGGACCACTGTAGACCACACCACACATTACAGTTTTTACCAATCATTTTCACACGTTTTGCAGGGCAATGTCCACTTTTGCAAAACTCTTAACACAGTGTGCTGTACCAACATGCGTTTGAGCACATCAATTAACATTTGCTGCAAAATGCGCTACAGCAACCTAACTATAACACACGCTGTCGGTCAATAAGTCTACAATGCCAGTCAATGTACAATAACCTAAAAAATGCAAACAACTTGAAACAAATCACTTAAAATCTAGCCTCTGTCTGACAGTATGGTACGTTACTGACATGTATCGTAAATACACACTTTATCAAACAATCTAAGTGACATTTGTATGTATTCATGCACCTTTGATAATAGATAAATAAAGAGTATAGGCTATACCTATACAGTTTACAAATGAATTACAGTATTTTGTGTAAAGTACCATATGTATTAGAAAATGTTGATGCGAATCACAAGGTGTTTTTCAGTGGATTTTCTATAGTTTGCAATTTTTCTGGATTCTAACTGCAGTACACATTTCAGAACTGAAGATAAATTGTGTCAATCAAATATGCACAATCATACAAACAGAAAACATATCACTCCAGAAACACACCAGGATGAACTGTAACATGTGATACCTTCACCTTCACCTTTACATATAATCACATTGTGTTCCACTGCAGGAAAGGTGAACGCCCATTACCTGCATCAATTAGAGTATGTTTCACTGCAAAAGAATGTACATGTAATACAGTTTTTACCAATCATTTTCACGCGTTTTGCAGGGCAATGTCCACTTTTGCAAAACTCTTAACACAGTGTGCTGTACCAACATGCGTTTGAGCACATCAATTAACATTTGCTGCAAAATGCGCTACAGCAACCTAACTATAACACACGCTGTCGGTCAATAAGTCTACAATGCCAGTCAATGTACAATAACCTAAAAAATGCAAACAACTTGAAACAAATCACTTAAAATCTAGCCTCTGTCTGACAGTATGGCACGTTACTGATATGTATTGTAAATACACACTTTATCAAACAATCTAAGTGACATTTGTATGTATTCATGCACCTTTGATAATAGATAAATAAAGAGTATAGGCTATACCTATACAGTTTACAAATGAATTATTTTGTGTAAAGTACCATATGTATTAGAAAATGTTACAAGGTGTTTTTCAGTGGATTTTCTATAGTTCGCAATTTTTCTGGATTCTAACTGCAGTACACATTTCAGAACTGAAGATAAATTGTGTCAATCAAATATGCACAATCATACAAACAGAAAACACATATAACCAAATTGTGTTCCTGTGAGGTAGCGGGTTAAGCTCCTCAGTAACAGGATGGCAGGGGACTGGTAGCAGGGTTGAAGGATACGTACAGACCTCCAAGAGACGATGAGATGTGTTTTTATAGACAAATAATGCCTTTTTATTTTAGTAACCAAAGTGTGCAATCCCAGCACACATAGACAAAAAAGAAACAAAAATACTAACGCAACACTTAAACCCGAAAATAAATTCTTAAAGACAAAACAATAATTCACAATGGCAACAATACTGTTTCAGGACTTACTGCTCACTCTGGTTTTCAGCAGCAACCTCTCCTACTCTCTCACCAGGTTAAAATGAGGCACCTCTTAAATACACATAGACATTAGACAAAATTGGACCAATCATTGAATGATTGGGCCGTACCACCACCAAGTGACGCTAGACATATACAAACACACCATCAAAGACATAATTAACCCATACACAACAATAACTCCCTCCTAAGCACACCACACCCATAATACAAGACATTATTTACAGTTTAAACATTCACAATTCACATATCAACACCAAACATATACAAACGACACCCCTCCATCATATTCCATACATCCCCGTTCCCAGTGAGTGTTAAAATACCACTACCGTAGCGGTGCGCACTCGCATAGTAGCAGCAGAGTCCGGAACTGAGGAAGCAGGTAAGTAAGTGTACGGATGAATTGGGGATAAACTGTGTAACTTTGTGAACGGGGCATGAGTGTGTAGGCCTCCACACTACATGACAATGATGTTAAAAATAAATGGGTTTATACGGAACGATTTGTGTTGTGACTGGTTTGTTATGTTATTGTGAATGTCGCGGTTTTCCGCGATGGCGTTTATTATGCCAGCGCTCGCATGTCTGCCCGACACGCGAACAAAGTCTTGTGCACAGCCTACCTGTCGCTGCCGGTTTTACCGAGGTAGGATTACAAACAGTCTTTAGTGTGCTGATATCCCGGGTGAGCAGGTGTTTGTGTGTATGGGCGCAGGTGTGTATTTCCTGCTTTTTGGGTCTCGCGGTGCTACCGCGATTCAAGTTCAGGTAAAGCACGGGTAGCAAGCAGGCGAACAGTCAGTGAAGGAAACAAAACGGTGAGGGGGTGAGACGGTCACGTTCACCCTCCCACAGTTCCACTGCAGGAAAGGTGAACGCCCATTACCTGCATCAATTAGAGTATGTTTCACTGCAAAAGAATGTACATGTAATATGTGTTGTACATGTAAATGTATGTAAATATTAGCCTGGGCCCGCCCATACTGCCTGTGATGCTACATTGAGGGAGGCTTGCCAGACCAAGCTCTGTCTACAAGCTTGGTGCGACAGCCAGGCTATGTAAATATAGTCATCCATAGAAGTCGTTTTTGGCCCTACCTACTGTAATGCTGATCCATGGTGCTGCTGCATTTTGGATAAAACATGATAAAGCCTACAGTACATACTGGTAATGGAATACACAGCAACTCCAATAACAACTTTCTACATCACAATGTTTTGCCCATAAACATGCAAATGTAACCTCTTTGTTTACCTGTTATGTAACAAGCTATAATAATAAAAAAAATATTATGAAGAAATACACACGTAAGTGTAAAAGTGCTAAATATCAATAATTATTTGGCTAAAAGATGCCTCAAGCACGTTATTTCTTTTTTGTGTGATAAAATGCAAAATTCTGTGCTTTGTTACACTGTATTGTATTGTTTTTAGGTTTTGATCCTAGAGTTAACTGTTTTGATAAGAGTATCCAAATGTCTGCAAATTTAGCTGCAGTTGTACATAATTTTGTTGGTGGTAAAGATTAACTGAGAGAAGTATTTATGAATTTTGGTCGAAGTGGTGATTGAACGCAATTGTGTGAAAGCAACGCGAAAGAGAACGTAGTTTGTCTCCCATAGACTTTGGTTCATGCAAATGTGTTAAGAGTTTTGCAAAAGTGAACATTGCCCTGCAAAACGCGTGAAAATGATTGGTAAAAACTGTAAACAAAACCTGTGGTTTCCCCAACTAACCATTCATCAAGACAGGAAAAAGACAGGAAAAAGGAACCAAAACACTAACCACACCTAGAAAAGCAACAGAAGAAATCACCTGGTGGTGCCCTTCGTATCTAAAATCTTCCTATCTTTTTTATCTTATCTTAGAAACTAAGGAGAATCTTCAGCAAGCACAACATCGCAGCACACCTCAAGCCTGGCACCACCCTCAGACTTTTTTAATGTATGCCACAGATTTCTCATTTCTGTTTACAACACAATTGGTATTTTCAGGAGGGCATATATAGTATGATGTGTAAGGTATTTAAATAGTTTTATTACACTGCAACAATCAAAACTTCTTTACACTAAGTCTTCAAATCCTGACTGTAAACTTTATCATAGAGGTCAAGGTAGATTCTCAGCTTAAGTTCACTTCAGTGGGATAAAAGACAAAATACTTCATTTTTTATTGGCTGTATGGTAAACAGTTATGTAAACAGTTATGCTGATTTATTATGTAGCTCTGAAAAAAACAGTAAGATGTTTTACTGAGTAGTTTCAGGACTCATGTTTTTGTGTGTGTGTGTGTGTGTGTGTGTGTGTGTGTGTGTGTGTGTGCGTGTGTGTGTGTGTGTGTGTGTGTGTGTGTGTTTATATTTTGACCAGTGCTGGAGTCAAGGACAGGACTGTCTGCTTGATCATCTGATCTCAGAATACATTAGAGGTGTTAATAGGCTTGCGGCTGCACTAAGGGAGTGGTTAAGCACTGGCATAACTATAAATCTCCACTATGGGACTCGTAATGTGCTGGCCACACCATGCACCTCTCACTCTAGAATGCTTTTATGCATCGCCCCCACTTAATACACTTGTGTTAATATCACTTAGAAATGAATGAAATAACGACTTCAACTATTGTGATCACAGCCGCCATTGCCACCAACAATACAATGTTACAATTTGTACATTTGTGACTTCATGGAAATAATTAGAATTTATGCATGGACTGGCCAACTGCATTCATATGTCCCTGTGTCCACTAAGGCTTTTATAACCTGATTATAGAATTATGTGCTGATAACATTACACATCTGAGCTGTGGGTAGATTACTGCATATCAGCTGGATCATATTATTTTAATTACTTTAGGACTAAATAATGTGTTAGTTGAATATATCAGTGAATTTTGCTCTCGTCCATTCCCATTGACATTTCTTTAGAGCTGCAATTCTGATAGTAAATGTTTATGTTTTTTATAAACACATTGTAGTGTATAGATTTCCCAAAGAACTGTTGCTAGGAAGAACCAAATTTCAACAGTTTCATTTCAACAGTCAAAACAGTGTCAAAACACAAAATATTTCAAGGTAATTATATACAGTACACTGACACTACAATGAAAATAAAAATTGCATTGTTTTTGATGCCTTTTCATGCACTAACACTAGTACTGGACAGATTGCCATTGAGTTATGTCCAAAGGCCAAATTAAGACCCCAAAATAATCAAAGCAAGGCCCAGTTTTAGAGCTCCCCTTTTACAGTAAGTAAAAAGTAAAATTTCCAAGAATGTTTTTTTAGTTCTGAAGATGGACCTTACTTGTACCCTTGCAAATCAGTAAAGCAGGGTCAAAGCAGCATTTTTGTAAGCAAATTTACATTACATTACTGTACATTGCATTTGGCAGATGCTTTTATCCAAAGCGACTTACAAAAAGGAGGACATAAGCAAACAGAGGTGTAAAGGGACACTGAGTAAGCAGACAGCCTTTATACATACAGGGAGGTGCATGTGTCTGAATAAGTTTTCTGGGGCAGGGACACTACAGACATACACACTCCCACATGGGGACAGAGAAAGAGAGAGTTGGTTTAGTGATTGTTAGTTTTGTAGTTTTGTTGTTACTTAGACTTGTCGATGGAAAAACGTAACTTGTATTGTGTAATTGTACTCTGTCTGCATTTTGTAATGAACAGCTGAGTAGGGGAGTCAGGATAAGGCTGGAGGCCTCATTGATTTTACTGTGGGAAGTAATCACACAACTTTAAGTCATATTTTGTTCAAGCAATGCTGTGTGGTTTCCCTAGGAAGCAATTTAAATAGTGAAAGATAATGAAATATATCCCTCCAAACTGCTTCCATCAAATTCCAAATCGATGCTTGCTACTCAAGGGAGACCCCTTACAAATGAATATAGGTAGCTACCATGATCTTCACTCAGTACCTTCACTCAGCTCCTAATGACTGCATTGAGGAAACTGTGAAGATTTGTTTCTCTACACTCTATGAATAAGAGGACCACCACCCCCACCCAACCTCACCCTCTCCTATGTTCGCAGATTAATGAAACCCAATTGCTTTCCATTGGCACCAACCTTTCTTTCGCCTCAAGCACACAAGCCGTAAAATGTTATTCATTACGGAGCAACGGCTTTTGTGTTGACTTAGTGTTCTAACAACAAACAAACGAGTGAGCAAGCATGGGTGTCATCATTACTGTCTTGGCACGGAGAGAAATCAAACCATAGCTGTTAAAATCCTCCCTTTCCCCCAATGCGGTATTGCTGAAATTAGTCTCCTGATGAATAATTGAGGTCCGTGTTGTTTTAAAAGAAACTAATAGCCCTCTGGTTCGCTGGGAATAGTAGCACCCGGGTGGATAGAGGATTAGCTTCAGTCGAAAATGTACATTTCCTCAAGGGTCCCCTGAGCCTCTGTGAATGTCTGCCTCTAAACTTCATCGGCAGAGGAGCCATTTTCATTCATGGGTGGTATCAGGGGTTGCTCATTAGCATCTGTTTGCCTAACCTGTGTCAGCTGGGTATCTTTATATGTTATCTCTATAATATGGGGTTTTTTATGGTCAGGGGAACTTGAAGAGCAATGGTAGGATTTTTATTGACCACGCAGATCCAGGCTTCAAAGAAAGTCACTAGTAATGAGTTGTTTGACAAGAACAAGCAAAGATCCCCAGAAATTGAAGACATTGATTCTGGCTGAATAACCTGATACTTGAACGTATTGTTTCATCTTCTATTTGTCTACATAAATATCATTTTTTAAATCACAGACCTTAAGCCTCCAGCTCCCACTCAGAGTATTTACAGTAAAATATTTATTTAAAACAATATCTCACATTTTTTTTCTACTCATTTAGAGCATAAGACAGACAAAAGTGCTGGTAACATTTCAAGTTGGTGACAGTATCTTGCATTTGAGTCTAGCACAGCTGTGTCATGCCTCTGTGCATCACTAAGAGGTGAGGATGGAGCAAACTGGTTCACTGAGGTTTTGCTCCACAGGCTAACAGTGAACTATTGTGCTAACAGTGTTGATCTCTTCACACCGACATCTGTCTTTGATTGTCATCAACCTTCTCTCTTTCTCCCATTCATCAGAAGTTACTCGTATCGGATTCCGAAATCATATTTCATCCAGTGCAATTATGGAGATGTCACATTGACAAATGAGCCTGGCTTAATGAAACTAATTAGCTTGAGCTAATTGAAACCAATTAGCAATGAGCCAAATGAGAGATACAGTCAAATGAAAAGAGTGAGAGTTTCTAGGTAATTGCATCTGTTTGTTAGAGCATGTTGCTTTGTGGGCACATTTCAGACTTCATTCACCACCATTCTGGTACTGTATTTTAAAATTGCCAGCTTGACAAGATATCTGCCCAACAGTCAAAATGATAATACAGTGTAACTCTTTCACAGAATGAATTATTCAGTAGATGAGTGAGGGGACTTTAACTCTTAGGTTATGATCGGAAAAGCAAAGTTGAAAGCCATTGTTCAGAAAATAAAACTAGATGAATATTCATTAACCAAACATCCAATCACACTGGAATTTTGAAGTCGAAAAGACTGTATAATGTAAAAAAAAAAAAAACAATACAACATGTTCGAAATGGAAGTTTAGTGTACGTAAGAAGAATTGGCTTATATTATGGGTGGAGTGGCTAGAGCACCCGTACCATAAATGTGGCAAGGGCCCATAGTTAAAATCTGGCCTGGGTCATCTCGCAACCCTTCTTCACCTCCCACCCATCTCCTGTCCAAATCTTCACTATTCTGTCAAATAAAGTCATAAATAGGCAAAAAAATGGCTTTTATGTAAGGTTTCTGTGGGTGTTATAAGGACTTTTGAATCAAATGTATTGTTAAAAAGTATGTTAATGCTATTCATTTTCAACAGTGAAAATGGGTGACAGTTAAACCTACAGCTAAACCTATCAATTTTCATACATAATGACAGGACGGTTAAGTAAGAGCCACGTAAACAGTAAATATATTTTGGCCATACCCATTCAGAAATGAATTATGGTGAATTGATGCCACCAGGGTGCAGTTCATAAAATCGTCATCTAAAAAAAAACAAGTCCTGTGTGTGTATGTGTGTGTGTGTGCATATGCATGTGAACTAGATCGACCAAAAAATAAAAGAGCACTTTTTCTTTGGCTCAGCACCGTTTTAGTCAGCATAGCAGCCAACTGCCCTACACTGCGCTTACCAGCTCATGATTTATGCATGACCAAATTAAAAGGTGCTTCCACAGAAGTCATAATAACATAATCACAAACAGCTGAAAAAGATGGATAACGAATGTTCACACTGAGGCAGATAATGAAGACTTGATGGGACCACAACACACTAGCAATTAGTGTCACCATGCAATTTCTCAAGGACTGCTGATAATGACACAGTATGGAACTGCTTATTAATCATATTTTGCACATTTGAAAAGCTAGGTGGAATTTCAGAATGCATTCAATATGGATTTGCTGACACGTGTGGGTCATGAAAGAATCCAACCTTGATAACGATGAAATAGAATTGTTGATTATTGAGACATAGTCACATTGTGCAAATATTCTGCAAGGCAGCAATTTCATTCACGCTTAGATCTTTTACAAAGCAAAGGTGCTCTCTCAAAACAGTGCCTAAAGGGGAAATGTTACTTTAATGTCAAGATCTTTTTTTCACATCAGCAGACCACGAGCTCCAAAGCATGTGTGTGCATGACTTTCTACTTAAACCTCCCTGCCCCATTCTTGAAAATACATTACTTGCTTACCATCTTATGAGCAACTTTTTTTCCATTTTTCATTTTTATCACAGAGTGCAGCTGAACACGTCTAGCCATTCTCCTATTTTGTTATTGGAATTATTTGGAATTCTGTCAAATGGAATAGCGTGAATTTTTAAATCGCTTTGGTATTAAATATTCAGTTTTGACATAAATCTTAAGTTGATTTCTTAATTTCTCATCATTACCAGGGAAGAGGATTATGACTTTATGGGGCTCATTACAACAACCAGCAGTATTTTTTGGTGTGTTGGTGGGTGTGTACCCCTTCTATTTGCCATGATACATCCACCACCTATGTTAACAATGGATACAATCTTCCAGTGTCAGCAATTTGCAGGGATAAAATATTATGTCATTATATCAGAGAATAGACTGCCCATTTCTCTGAAATAAAATTGTGCCGATTTTTCCCAGAACCTCTGTCAGGACCCTGTTGCAGCAGAGTTTATCAGATGTTATCAGTAATTAATGCTCTTTCAATCTTAATGTAAAGACCTCAGCACACATTAGCCCTGAGATCAGGTCTGGTCCTGTGACTGATACCTTTATCTCCTGGTTAAATATGCTATTATTCCCCCATGCTCTGGCTAATCCTTACAGTGGGATGGAACTGAGGGAAGCCTTAATCCTAGTGACCTCTACTCCAGTGATTAAAAGACTACAGCGCTACTAAATACACTGTAATGTGAGAAAATTCTCATTTACTATCAATTATCGGTATCTCCTCATCTTATCTCATTTTCAGAATCAGTTTTATTGGCTGAGTATACCTGAAAATAAAAGGAATTCGAATCCGGTAGATGTTAGCTCTCTATATATTCAGCATTTAGACATGTAGTAATTTACATTCAATAGACAAATAGAAATATATAGAGACATACTGTACAACTACGGCAATAACATACATATCGGCACCTATGTACATAACATACAAGTAGCCCTAATAGTGCAATGTAGTGTGCAAGATAATTTTGGAATAAGAAAGTATGTAGTGTGTAAATATAGTGTGCAAGATACATGTGGTACGATTAGTATGCGTGTTTGAGAAGTGGGTGAATGGTCAAAGTGGTGATCACCCAACTTATCAGCCATATAGGAGAGTAATGGCAATGGGGAAAAGGCTGTTTTGTCTGCTTGTTTTGTTGAGCAGGGATCTGTAGTGCCTGCCAGAGGAAAGGAGGTTAAAGAGAGTGTGTGCAGGCCATGCTTTCTCAGTTGCTGTGGTAAGGACATCCTCTGCTAAACCTTTTTGAGGATGGCTCGATGTTGGATTCCCACTTCAGATCCTTTGAAATGATGGATTACAGAACTTGGATGAGTCCACATTTTACGCTGTTAGATATGGTGAGGGGGGCAGCAAAGTGGGGTGCTTTCTAAAGTCCACAACCATCTCCACAATCATTAGAGTGTTAAACTCTAGGTTGTGTTGACTGCAGTAGAGTATGAGCTTACCAACCTCTTGCCAATATACAGACTCGTCACCATCCTGGATGATCCCGATGACAGTGGTGTCGTCTGCAAATTTTAGAAGCTTGACAGCTGGGTCTTTAGAGGTACAGTCATTAGCGTAGAGAGAGAAAAGCAGTGGGGAAAGGACACACCCTGGTGTTGCACTAGTGCTGGTTGTCCGTGTTCGCGATGTGACATCTTCCATCCACACATGCTGACTCCTGTCAATCAGGAATCTGGAGATCCACTGACAGATGGCAGGAGATACACTGAACTGAGAGACACCTTTCATCACTACAATGTCAATCATTCGTATTCTGTTACTTCATATTAATAATATTGACTTGTTTACTGTGGCTGTCATCAGAGGTGCAAGAACAACATCAGGCAATTTAACAATATAACACACATCCAAATTAGATAGGACAAAATAAAACCAAACTACTACCTATACTGTCTGTTGCCGGTTGTTTACCACTCACTCTGGAATCTGCTGGCGGTGGATCCACAGATACAACAAAACTGCTATTACTTCCATGAGAAATAAATAGTGTGCTAAAATAAAGAGGTGTTAAAATGTACATACCTAATAGCATGTGCCATTTGCCAAACAGTGAGGAGGGAAGCTGCCACCGCCATAACTGCAAGGCCAACAGACTTGCAAGGGGCAACTGGATCAAACTGTGATAATAATGAGCTGTTAGGCAAGTGAACTAAAGGAACAACAACTTACTTTATGAAGTCTTTTTAGAAGCCAGGTAATAGGAAAGGCTATAGTGGTCAAGCCACAATGACAACCTGACACCACTTTTTAATCACTGTTACCAAAATCCCAACACCAAACAGCAGCTAACAAAACACTGGCTGTACTCCACCCCAACAACACGGTCTGGTTTCCGAAAGACGAAAAACAGAGTTGGTAACACAATCTCAGGTGCAAGATATAATGCAATTTATGTCCACCCACTCCTGCCAATTCATTGGGGAGTAATTTCCAGAGCCAGCATCAGGCAGCAACGCAGCCTTCTACATATGGCTGAAAAACAGACATTGTGGATTCTGTTTGTTAACTCAGTGTGTTGATATGTCATTGTTTGACACTAGAGGTGTCAATACTGCGGTACTTCCTACAATTACCATTAGGTCATTTTGACATGACATGGGAAGAATGTGAATGTCAAGGATTGAGCAGAAATAGAGTGAAACAAAAAAAATAGGAAGAAGAAACATTGTTGGAGTGGAAATAGAAAGTGATGGTACATGAGAGAAATTAGAAAAGGGAGTAGTGGTCAGAAAAAGATTGATAGGAGTTGTCTGAAAAGAGAGTTGTTTGCGTCCTGAGCTGGCCTGAATAAAGGTTGTTCATAAAATAGGAGTTTATTTTGCTGACCTTCATAAATCTCCTGAGAGAGGCGCAAACTAACTATTCAATCCCATGTAATTAACTTATAGCGACCCACAGCTGACACAGTCCTTTAGGCACAACACTCGATTACTGCTATCCAACACAGTCTCCTTGGAGGCCAGCGAGAAGAGAGAGGCAAACAGAAACCCAAAGGCCTGAAGTACAGCAGTGGATGAAAAAAGCAGTAGTGAATGTGGATTAGTGTGTCTGCTTTGCCCTTTTATTTGACCTTGCTTTGACCTTTGTTTGAATAACAGACATTATTTTGCTGGCTGCCCCAGAGTTAGATAGGATGACACATACAGTACCTTTATTCATATTCTTACACTATGCAAGTTGCTCTAAAATTGATAAGCAGTTATTGATAATACAACAAAATGTAACAAATAGTTTCTGGTTTGCTCAGTGTTGACAGGGAATCATGATGCTGTGTGTGCTTCTGCTGAAAGAAAAAACAGCTAGCTCCACAGCATGTATAGGGTGTGGAAGAGGTGATCACAGTCTTGGAGGAGAAAGGGTGATAGAGAGAGAAAGAGTGATCTGTTTGTCATTCCGTTATTCTCTTCACTAAAGCATGAGAAGGGTGAAGAACGCACAATGGAGAAGGTGGATGGAAGAGACACTTTGCCACATCTATCTGCTTCATTTTGTTAGTCAAGAGATACGTTTCCATGGCAGATGGGAGCAGAGGATGAATGATTCATGAGGTGGATGCAGGGGGAAGCTGACAAATCACATACCTGATCCATCAGTGCCGTAGACACGGTCGTTAACTTAACAAATAGAGTAAAGCTAAATATCAAAACAAGCACTTAGCCACCAAACCACAGATAAACAGAAGGCGAGGGGGAGCCTTAAAAAGTACATTATGAGAAGGACTGGAAAAGGACAAAGCAATGATGTGATGATCATGTCAGTTCAATCAAACATATGGCATGAGCTCAACTCAGGAAGTGCAATCCAGCATGTACAGATACATGATCGATGACGACGCCAATGCAACAAAGCGAACACACTGTGGTTGTCCTTGCATCTTTGTTCCACATGTACATATGCAAATGAGGAAATGAACACTTATACAGCCCTATGTTCCCAAAACCCTATGTTCCCACATTTCTAACACAATAAAATTAGCCTTTTGTTCCCACAGCCTTTGTTCGCACAGTACTATGTTCTCACATGTGGAACATTTTGGTAGGGTATTATTGCACTGCAAACTATGGTTTGTGTCCTTTTGCCGCGCTTCATTCAACTAAGCTGAACAGACGCTACTCAATGCAAGGCCTCTGCTCCATGCTTCATTTATCTGGATAAAAAAGGCAAGTAGTGCTGCTAATGGGTGTCTGTGGCCAGTTGTGGTCAAAAAATTAATGCATGAGTGAAAGTTGGATTTTTAAGAACCATTCTTACATAGCCTTTAAGGGAACTGACTAAGGACACACTGTTGCTTGTTGTACACAGCGGTAAAACTGTTCTCAAACGCAATGAGCATATACATAATAATAAGTCTTGCTTTTTACTTCTGTTTTTATGTTCCATCAGTGACATAAATGCTGTGAGGTATTATGCATTACTATATTCAAATGCATGGAGTATCACAAAACTGCTGTATGTGATCATACATACATATATCACTATTCCATCTACCATAATGATTCTATTATGAGTTACTCAGTAATTCCCACCCATAGTCAGTACATTACATTACATTAGCAGACATTATTTATCCAAAGGGATTTACAATGGAGGACACAGATCAAGCTACATTCAGTTACCTTTAGTAAGGTCCTAAACAACTTCCGACACCTAGCTTAGACGTCTATCCTTATCAGCAAGTGACAAAAGACAGCAGAGAATATCATAGGCACCCCTATTAACTCAGATAGTCTGGGCCGAAAGGTTAATTCCTTTCTGTCCTGCACGGTGTCACTTGTTCGGCCCTGGATTGAGAGGCTCAGTGTATTAAAATGGTCCATAATGCCAGTAGTCACACACTAATTTAGGATTCAGGATTGATCCCGCAGATATACTGCATAACTAAGCTTTTTATTATTCAAGAAGGCTTTAGTTCTCAGCTCACACTGTGCACATCCTCTCAGGGTGGGACAGCCAACCAATATCTAAGTGCAAGAGAAGATGAGGATGATGGCCACCTATGTCCTCACATAACACTGGGTTAGCTGCAGTGACTTTAATGAAGTTTACAGTCTGAACTACTTCATTGAAAACCTTATTCAACTCTGTGGAAAGATTTTCATCAGCACCCTTCAATATATAATGCAGTGCATTTTCTGAACTGATCGAAAGACAGCTTTTACCCTAATTACAACTATGTGGTTTCCAGTGTGCTCCCATCACAGTCCATACCTTGTGACATTAGCATCGAGGTCACGAAATATCTGAAAAATTTCTTGCAGCACAGGAAGTTAGTAGTTTTAGGTATTAAATATCTGTGTCTTGTACCCTGTGCATTCCAACATCAGTACCACCTTGGGACATCCAGAAGATGCTATGTAGACTGTAGTTGAGAGTCAAGGTTCGAATGGGTGTCTTTAAAATGTATTCCAATACAGATTTCAGAATACATGCCCTAAATGTATGTTTACAAAAATGTACTTTATAATGTATTGTACATTGCTGAAGGCAAGTAAGATTACCACACATCTGATTACCTTTGCACATCTGATTACCTTTGCATTATATTGCTTATTAACTGTGATGAAATAATAATGGCAGGTTATATGTGCCCCTTCTTCAACACTCAGAGACTTTCCCTGTACCGTCCCAGTAGATGGGTTCCCCTAGGGGACACGGTTCTGCCTGAGGCTTTTTCCTCAACTTAAAATATACCAGTGCAAACAGGGCACAGGGCATTTCCACACCCCTTTCACCCTGGTGCTTGCTCTTAGGGGGGCATACTGTAAGTGAAGCTCTCCACAATGTCCTGATGGATTTCTCTGGCACTACTGGACTATAACAAAGCTTGTCATGTCTATTTCGGTCTTGTGTTTCTTTGCTAAACTGAGGACTTTGAGCTACATCTTTTGTATGAAGTGTGCTATACAAGTAAACATTATTATTATGTGGGAATGTGAGACAGCCAAACAATGACCCTGCTTGTGACCTACATCAAAACAAATTTCACATTGTCTGTAAGCTTTTATTTATGTTATCATTGTAGAAAGAGAAATAAGGCACCAGAGAGGTAAAGAAAACAGTCACAATTTACTAGGCTGGTCTCAGATCTCCTATTTAGTAGTTCCAGCTCTGTTTACCAGCTGGATCATAGGGGAAATGCAGTTCTTTTTTTTCTACTGAAGTTCTCCCCTATCCATATCCACCTCATTTACCCAGTGGCCTTTAAGGACAATGTTGCCCTAGCTGCTCTGAGCCCCATCTGTCCAGGTGCTGAATCAGGCAGGAAAGGGGATGTGCCTGCTGTGCCCATGGTGCCCTCCTGTGCCATTATCGTCATCACTAGCACACCAACCAACCCCATTATGGGCTCCAGCCATTAACACAGCCAGGGTCACTTGGGCAGTCTGGGCAGACCTCTGGACTTGTAAAGATCAAGGTTTAATTACAGAAGTACAAAGTTTATTTGGCCTTTAGATCTCACCTGCATTTATTTGATCTAATGTAAGATTTAGTTCTGCTGGCATATGGCTGCTGC
This sequence comes from Setipinna tenuifilis, assembly GCA_030347295.1. NCBI lineage: Eukaryota > Metazoa > Chordata > Actinopteri > Clupeiformes > Engraulidae > Setipinna > Setipinna tenuifilis. The sequence continues at coordinate 22,007,043 of CM059285.1, forward strand.
TTGGTAAAAGCAATCATGTCAATCACAAAAAAAACTACAATCAGAAAAAACGAGAGGACCATAATGGCAAATGCATACACAGAAGAGAACATAGGCGTTGATGGTTGCAGGTCTGAAATGTTTTTATTGGTTGAACAGCTTTCAAAAAATACTTTTTGTTCTTGTCGTAGAGTACACCGTTATTAACCTGCTCGTGTCTTCAACAGGTAAGCCTACAGCACGACAGCGCTACCATCTCATTTCCTGTTTATTTATTCCAGAGACCTCCCTACTTGTCATGAAAGTTGTTCCATTAGGCACCAACCATGGTGTTTCAGGAGTGTGGCAGTGCTGAGATAGCAAGATTTGAACCCTGTGTGAATATTCATCGATCTTGTTGTTTTGTATGTACTGAAGCAGTTTGGTGTGCATGCACATCAGCATACTGAGTGAGTGAGAGCAAGACCCTGTATTGTCATTTTTAAAAGTTCTGTTCACCCTTGAATATAAGCACTTTCACTTGTGCATAATCGACTACATTGTGTTGAAAACTCGAGGAAAAAACAGGTTTGAAGCGATGTACAGCAATGTCACAGTAATGTTTTGAGTTAGTTTTGTCTTTGGGCTAATTGCATGAGTAAACATTGGTAAGTTGTGGCTTCGTCAATTGCTCTGACATTCTTGTGGTGATGAGGAACTGTCATCTATTTTACAAAATCTGAAGAGAGTGGTGTGTGTGCTGTAGTAATCAAAACCACTGTCAGGTAAACAAGGTAAAATGCAAGATAAAAGTATTTTTTAAAAACATTTCAGAAATTGCACCTCATCAAAGTTAAAAATCGTTATTATGTTTCTTTAACATCACTCTGATTCAGCATGGGCTCAGCACAAGCTTTGGAGCAACACACATTTTTGTGCAACAGTGACATCTATGGGCCATGTATTCAGTGAAAGTAGTCCTGGGTGATGTACAGCTTCCCTTATCAAATTCACGCTCAAATTTAAAGTTATATTGTTTTATTCTTCTATTGTTGGAGGGTGCCTGCTATAACCAGCTTGGGAAATGGCTATAATAAACAATGGTAAGCTTTTAAAGTCCACTTGTAGTCTCCCCCCTCCAACCTACACACATGCGCGCACACACACACACACACACACACACACACACACTAACATGTACATATAATTTTGTGCAGAATATTACAGCTGCCACCTGAAACAACAATGGTGTATAGGAATGCTTTTAAAGATGGTAGTTTCTCTAAGTAATGAATTCTCTGAAACAAAGATTTCAGTGATCCATACATAACGAGAGCAGCAAGGTGCATTGTGCAGGAGAGGAGAAATGAGAGAGTGACTAAGGCAGATGTGGATATAATTGCTACCTTCCTGTTTTGCAAGCAAATCTCTGAAGTGGGACCCAAACGTATGTGCACACCTGAAGCATTCTTTGCTTCTCTTAGGGGGTGCGTGCACACACACACACACACACACACACACACACACACACACACACACCATCACATCAGTCAAGACATAGAACAATGCCCTGCTCAATCTATTGCATTCTGTAATTAACTGGCATGTCTGTGAGACACCACTTTAATGTGTGTATCCAATTATATCAGCATTCAAGATGTTTTTGCTTGCACACAGCATCCCGACTCTGCGTAGATAATTTATTTTGAGTATATGTGTGCATGAGGATGAGATGAGACTTAATCAGTCCTCTTCTGTCCAGATGTCTCAGTATATGCATCAGTGCATCTGTGGAGTTGAGGAGTTGTGCAGTGTATAATTGCAGTGCTTTTTGGGTTATTCGGTTTCATAATATTTCACCAGCCCGTCAATTCATGAAAACAAATCATGTACGTAGGAAGAAATTGTATAAAACTGTTGAAACCGGTCGACTTGTTTTTGATCATAAGGTAAGTCAGAAGATGTCAAGGGTTGTACCTGTAGAGACTGAATATCCTTCCCTGTACTTAAAATATTTATTGACAATTTTCCATCATATTAATGTGCCAAACACCTACTGAATGGCCTATAAACATACATATTTAAAGGTGTTAGAGACTGTGTGAATGCCTGCTTCTTCCCCTCAAGCTAGATTTTTGTTCCGTCTTGAAATCCCTTGATAGGTCAAGGTGCACATTATTCTTAGTGCCTATAGAATGTGATGTGTATCTACAGTGCGTGGAAGAAACGTGGAAACATCTCCCACTTATTTAGTCTGTTTACCGTCACCATAGCTGCTATCATTGCCTCCTTCATTCTCTCCATTTCTCATGCTGTCACTCACTGGCATGTTAAATATTCTGAGTCACATCTAAATAATAGAATTGCAGCCAAAGAAGCTTTTAACACCTCAGGAGATCACTGTTAGATGAATTCCCATCAGAGTGTCTTCTTCCTCTCTCTCCTTGTGTTGGTAAATAAACATGCTGTTTCCGTGGAGACAAGTGGGTGGCCTGTGGCCCCCGAAAGGGCTGAGGACGCACCCACTGAGAGGCTGACAACTTGAAGTGATTGGCATGAAAATAAAAACAAGCGTTCCCACTGAAAACTCTCTTAAGACTGATGGCATACTTGATAAGCTTCAGTAGTAGTTAGGGAGAAAATCCATGTGTTTCTGAAAGTTGTTAAATAGATTTGTGTTGTAAAAACAAAATTATCCCATAGTCAAATGGTGTAAGCCAGAACTCTTCTCTGGCTTTGGTGTAAGCAACATTTGATGAAGGACAAACTGTATATGATGTTAACCATTTAAAGTCCGTCCAAGTTCTGTAATGTAATGGTTTCGTATTCTGTATTAACATCAACTTGTACACCAAGATTGAAACATGTACAGACATATGTACCATACAGGGCCTTTAAAGTTGAATACTTTCACAATATTTGTGAGATGTGAAGAAAACTACAAGTATTCTGTGTAAGGCTAACAGCCACTGAAAGTGGTATTTTGTTTATTTATGAGTCATTAACGCCAAGGTTAAACATACACAGGCCATTACAAGATCTAGACAGGACATACTCCCTTTGTTTTGCCAGAGACTGAAAAACATTTAAGCAATTACAGCCTCATATACTTTAGGTACACTGGAGATTGACCCAATTTTCTCTTCACTGGATGAATATATTTCATACTGCAGCCTAATTTTGTGAATTACTACATCTTATTACTACTTTATTACTGTGTTACTACCATCCACTAACACCCTATCATGCTATTTTTAGATAAGGACAATATTTGTTTTGCTTGGACATGGCGTTTGCTCCAGTTAAAACTCCACATGCTTCTGGTAGGTCTTTTCCTGGAATTCCAGGAATTCTTGACCACCTGTCTTAGTAGAATGGATGAAAATGAAATACTATTTAGAAACCTCGGTAGTAGACATGTAAAAATGCTAATTCTTTCTCTGCAAAAGAAAAAATGATGTGTGGTGTGCACACGACAGGCAGCTGTCATGTGTGTCAATTTTGCATAGCAACATGAACTATAAAAGGTAAGAGCATTAACATTGTCTGCACGAAATGCATGTCTCAAGTGTTTATAGCTTCAGCATGGAGCCACTTTTTTATTTGTGCAGCAAGGTGCAAACTCAATACAGTAACAGTTATAGAAATCTTTAATTGTGTGAGATCAATTGACAGCCCAAGTGTGTTAGATTGATTTATGACAGGAATTTTAATACAAGACACACTTTCACACACATGCAAGTCCACTGAGTAGAATAAGCTTCGAGCGAGACACACAAGACTTACAACACAGTCAACCTTGACAAGCAAGGCCCCATTATACTCCAACCAGGTACTCCGTAGTCTTATTGCTTCATGCTTAACTGGCTTCTTACGCAGAGCATTGTGATTCGAGGGGTAGGGGGCATAAGCATGCTGGAAAGTATAGCAAAAGAGAAGTAACAGCAAACATTTCTAATAACACTCCTGAAAAAAATAGAACGATGTTTTGCATCTTAAATTGTGTTTCTAATTAAGGCTGTGTACACGTTGCTCTCTAGCTGTAGTTTTAAAAAGAAGTGTAATTGTAATATACTGTATATATATATATATAAAAAAATTCAAATTGCTCCATAGGGACCTCGGCCTCGGGAGCCTTAGCTGTGTGGGAGTCTAGACTTCTCTACTGACACTTTCTCTCCACTCTATAGCGATTAATTAAACCTCTGTCGCTTCTTCCTGGTTCTCCACACTGGCTTTCTCTTCCGCTTCTGAGCACTGCTTCTTTTCATTGCTTCTCCCCAGCACTTCTCCTCCATCTTGCTCTCCTCTTCTCTCCTCTCCTCTCCTCTCTTCTCCTTTCCTCTCATCCCCATCTCATCTTTCTCCCTTTTCCCACCCCTCTTCTAAAGGAACTGTCCGTGCAATGCCTTTGGAGCGGTGCAGTGTCTTTGGCGCAGTGTGGGATAACTACAGGGGGGAGAAAAGCGGCTAATAGGCCCACCTAGAGGCTGACAGGCAAGGAGGTGATTAACAAACTCCCCAGAGAAATAGAGACCACAGGGGGTGCTGAACCCCACACATACCCGGCGTTCCCTAACATGTGCGCGTGCGTGCACACACACACACACACACACACACACACACACACACACACCCACACATGCACACACACACACACACACACCCACACACACACACACACATCCATGCACCCACAACCACACCCACACACATACACATACACATTCACACACACATACACACATACATATACACATTCACACACACATATACACACACGCAACCTAACTTTCCACACACAGGTCTGCACAGAGGCCTTTTAGTCATTTGGTGACGACCTGATTGAATTACACAGAGATATATTTGTGAGACAGTTACGGTATGTGATCTGGACAACCTCCTAACCAGCCCAACTGTTTGGCCCCAGGCTGTGAGGACACCTGTGGTTGTAATTATATAAATTATATTACCCTAATCAGTCATTCCTTTAAAAACACACAAAATGAGAGATTCCAAGACCCTTTCTGTGACCTGATGTGTTTTAATTAATCTCCATAATCTAAAAAAAAGGTTTTGCCAGTTATTTTTTATGGTGAGATTCTTATGGTATTTACAGTAAACAGATAACATAGCAAACGTTATCATATTTACTCTTGGGACTTCATTGACATGCAGCCTGCCTGCCCTTTTTTACTGCAGTCATACAAATACATTATGTCTCATTCAAGACTAATCTGAACAAAAACATACAAATAAAAATATTACATTAGTCAAAATTTGGCATTGTAATTACGATATAGATACATTTCAGAAGCCTGTCTCCCGTCCAGGAAGGCAGAGGACAGAGATAACAACCTCAAGGACGGTGAATGAGATAACCTGAGAAACAAAAAAAAAAAGCATTTTTTTTCCTGAAGCGCCTTAGGCCATAGGAAAAAAAGTTAATGAACAGCATTAGGGATGGCGGCATGGAGAATTCCTAGCAGGGTGTCTAGTGCCCCGTTCGTGGTCACACAGAGTTAGCGCTGTGTGTGTATCCTTTAACTTTGATAAATGGGCGTTATCTCAAGCCCTCAGTCAGAGACGGCCATCTGCTTTGGGGCCCAAGGGGGTAATTTAAGACGTTTAGAAAACTGGGTCAGCACCGTCACTACCTGTGGAGGAGGAAGGTCACCCGTTCCCTGCCGTCTGAGGCAAACACAGCTCCGTAGCCGTGACAGCAGGCTCTGTTGACTACTGCTTGGCGGTGTAGACAACAGCAAACATTCCTCTCAGGGGTGTGGCCAGAGCTGCTGATAAGTCTGTGCCTCTCGTGAACCCTCATCTATCAAAACTGATTTGTTTTAAGAGAAATGTGCTCATTTGGCCCTTTCTTAGAAATCATATGAACTCTGCAAGTGTTTTCTTTTAAGGACATGTATTAGACATGTATCATACTTTTTTATACTATGACATGTATTAGGCTGGTTAAAAGACCTTTCTGTTTGTGTGATTGTGAATGACTTTATGTGTCATGCTGAGCATGTGAGGATCAACTAGTCTGGTAGAGCAGGTCAATGCACGTAAATGTTATGTTTGGAGAGGTGTGAGAGGACAGAGAAGCCCTAAAACACGTGTAAAAAAAAAGATGTGAACCATTCGTTTTTCATTTCATTATTTTCAGATATAATGTCATTATTTCGAGATAAGTCATTATTTTGAAATATTTCATATGTGTAAACATGTGTTATCTCATTATTTCAAGATATTTCCTCTTTATATCAACATATTATCTCACTATTTCAAGATAATAAGTCATTATTTCAAGATATTTTCTCATTATTTTGAGGTATTAAGTCGTTCTTTCAAAATATTATCTTGTTATTTCAAGATCTTAAGTGGTTATTTTGAGATATCTCATTATTTTAAGATAATAAGTCATATCTTGAAATAACGATATAATATCTCAAAATAATAAGAAATGTCTTTTTAACCAGCGTGTCCAGTCCAAGAAGACACCTCGGTGCCCAATCTGTAGCAAATGAGGACGGACAAATCTCACGCTGCTTTCTGCCTGTCCACCTGCAGGCATCAGTGTGAGAGCGGGTATGAGAGATGCGAAGCAATGATTGGCCGTAGCTGTCACCTGGAACCGCAGACATCTTAGCTCCATCATCAGCCTCCCTGCCCCCCAAAACAATCAATCAAGCCTTACATCAAGTGACAATTGCTCCTGGTGTGTGTTTGTGTGTAAAAAGAAGGCCTTGATTTTGTGCCCGTCTCTCACTGTTTAACACCCCCCACACACACACCACCAGTTTTTTCTGCCCACTTAAACAAGTTATCAAGTTATCAAGGTCACTCTGACACCCATTCTCCTCATCTCTGAACTGACAGCAACATGAGAGCTCATTAGTTTAATATGCAACACAAACACATCACCATCATTTAGCACTGCAATCACTTATCCGCACTCAAGAGATATACTACCATCCACCAGTGCTGGTACCTGAGGTAAATATGAACAAAATAGACCTCTGAAAGCATTTTTATTACACTCTGAATCATCCATTAAAAAGTATCCATTATCGGAAATGCCTCACAGATGCAGTCAGTAATTAGAGTTCTATGCAAGGTGGTTGCTATTTCAGCTCAGCTGCCAGTCAATTTACACCTGTCCCTTCCACGCCCCTGAGGCTGTATAAGTTGACAGGCTAAGAGTGTTTATGGCTTGGCCTTAGCCATAATATTTGTTTACAGTGCCAGGACGACTGTGTACGATCCTTAGTTTCTTCTGCACTGTATAGATGTTCAGATAAAGGGCTATTTTGCTTTGATAAAAAGGTATATGGTATAGACTACACCATGCAGGAATAATCTTTTCTTTTGACCCTTACCAATGTTGCCAATTTGCTTGTTATTAGCAAGCAGTGTGACATAAAAATGTAATTTTGCTGAGGCAAGTAATAAAAGTAAGAAATTGCTTTCTGAAGTTTTCAAAGCTGTCATGAAAGCTTGTGAAAGTAAGCAGTACCCTATTTGGTTTTAAAATCATACTTAAATATTAACAGAACTGCCAGAGTTTAATAATCTACCAATTCAATCTTGCTTTGGTAAGGTAAAGTGTGTAAATGTGTCTGCCTTTTTGTGTTCCATGACATGTAAACAAAATGCTGTATGGTGTGATCATCTGACTGATCTACATAATCACTGCATATTCAGAGGATAGCGCCCTTGTTATAGGCTTATTGTTTGTGTACTGATTGCATTTCAGAATTGATTTCTAAGGCTAGACTGGATAAGCTGTCCTTCACTTTAACCAGGAACCCCTCCACTGCCAGTCACACACTGCAATCACCAGTCACACCTTGAACCATGAATTACATGCTTGTTAACTGCTGTCTGGACTGTGGAATTTCTGGCGTACTTGTTGAAAAGTGGGACATTTGAGTGTCAGGTATGTATTGGGGCAGTGGAGGCCCCTGACCTTAAACTGGGACATCTGTGGTGTGGAGTGTTATATGTACATCATTTTGATTGCAGTGATGTTAGATGAATGACTTGGGGAAGCAAATTGTGTATCTCCATGATGACAGGTCTCCCAAACTCTGGCAGCTATCAGCTTCTGGCAGTCAGGGGCATCACACCGTTTGTGCTTGCATACTAATATAAGTATTTTTATATTATCACTGATTTATGGTTACCCCTGAAGCATGTGCAACGGCCAAATGGTGAATAAAACATTGAATATTTTAAGTAAAGTTAGGCAAACTAAGTTCAGATGTGTCTTCATAAAAGAGTTCATATTTTACAGTCTGAGATAGGATGCTGAACTGTTGGAGGGCGATGAGAGATTGACGTCGAACTTATTTGACCCTGCGGACTGTGTGAGAAGATGGACACAGTCTGGTCATTAATTACAGTACCCATAAAAGTAACTAATAATTGCATATTTCTCCTGTGGTGAGACTTCATAAAGTCTGCCGTGAGTCACAGCTTTGTGGACATGCGTGGGGAGAGGAGGTGAATATCAGCTGGGGGTCTTTTTCTCCCCTTTCTAGACCTTCAAGCTAATGTCAGCCTGACAGTGCCCCTGTGCCTCTCAGCCATGTGGCAGGGAAGACATTTCCAGTACTCTCTGGATTAGCCATAACACAACATCTGGCCGTGGATGTCAACAGATAAATAAGGGCGAAGTAAACATGCACCTGAGAGTGCCTGAGAGGCGGCAGTAAGTCAGGTGGTGAGCATGTGGTATTTAATGTCATGGCAGTCCCAGCTGTAAACTGGATTTAGATCTGAGCACAATAAGCGCTCCCTATAAGGGGTCTAACCTCACTCTGGCCTTTGTACCATCACCATGGTGATTGTCGTTATAGCACCACACTACTAATTGCACTTCAGTCCTTTCCCTGGCAGAGGTGAGGAAGTTGTGTTGAGGCTTTAATTACAAGTTGGGCCAAGTGTGCTTCATAGACGAGCAAAGGACGTGAAAAGGACGCACCCCACTAACGCAGATGGACAAAAGTTACACCAATCAAGAAGAAGAGGGGTCATTAAATGTCATGTCTTAGAGGGACATTCAGGAAAAGGACTTTGATCAGGCTAAAAAGCTTGAGGGCTGAGGCTGCTTTATGTGCCAAAAGAGGCAGTGAGGGGTCTTTACTAACATGCCTGGTGACAGCTTGCGCGTAAGATGTGTGCTGCCCATGCCAGGCCATCGGCACAGCAAAACACAGACAGATCAACATCAATAACCCCTCAACAAGCCTCTGTATGCTGTTCTAGTCCTGTACACACACACAGACACACACATACACACACACACACACACTATTCCCAAACAACTCCACTGATGAAAAGAAGAAAGCGATAAGCTGAAGTAATGCCAGAATGGATATCACTCTGTTTTTTATGTCCTCTCTATTCCTTCCCCCCTTTCTCTCTCTCTACCTCTCTGTCTCTCTCTCTGTCTTTCTCTCTTTCTCTCTCTCTCTCTCTCTCTCTACCTCTCTCTCTCTGGAGGAGGGTGGGGGTTCAACTCAGCAGAGGCGCACTGCAGAACCGGTTTGCACTCGGCCCTCTTCTGAGCTCACCATCTGGGCTCCTTCTGTTTGAAGACTTGCGCACTGGAATGATAGCGAGCTAATTATGAGTTTGAACAACACACAAACAGCCGGCTCATTATTGCCGCTGCTTGTGAGCTTTCTGAAGAATTTAGATTGAAGACGGAAAGATAAAAAGTGAACGGTCTCTTAAGTTTTGCTTGCAACAGTCCTCTCAAGCATGCCAAATCATTTCAATCATTCCTATTCATGTCCGCATTCTTTAGCTGCAAATGAAGCTTTGCTCTCAAGAAGTGCAAAATGGCAAAATGTTCAATGTTAAAGAATATGCCTAACAAACACACTGTCTTACCCCTCTTACTCATCATACAAGCATTTATGTTGTTATTTACAAATTCAGAAAAAAATAATCACACCATGCCGAGGCAGAATAATGATAATTGGATCTGAAATTGCGGTGACATAATTAGACGTTAATTTTAACAAATTAGATCAGGGATTCATTATGTCAATTTGGCCACCTGCTTTGCCCACGGTCTAAACTCTGCCTTCACAGTTCATAATCATCTGTGCTGTGGCGTTAAGGGAGCAGATCTCCGAAGGGGTCAGAGCTGATCAGTATCATTTGCATTATTGTGCTGTTTCTGCGTACTCTGCGGGGATAATACGAATTATTAGGTTTTAATTGCATTGATTTTCTCTTTAAGCGGCTTTCTTGGTGTAATGTGTTCTGTGTGCTTGTGTGTTCTGTGTGTTTGTGTGTGTGTGTGTGTGTGTGTGTGTGTGTGTGTGTGTGTGTGTGTGTGTGTGTGTGTGTGTGTGTGTGTGTGTTTGTGTGTGTATGTCTCGGCGTGTGCATGTTATTGTGTGTGTATGTCTCGGCGTGTGCATGTTATTGTGTGTGTGTGTGTGTGTGTGTGTGAGAGAGAGAGAGAGAGAGAGAGAGAGACAGAGAAACGGAGAAACAGAGAGAGAAATAGAGAGCACAGTTGGCTGGGATGCACTGTTTCTCCAGTGGCTGCGAGTGAATGAAGTAAAGCAATACAACTGGTCAGAGATCATTGGGAAGGTGTCAAGGTTTTCTACACAAGAGTCTAAAATTGAGTGAGGGGGACATGAAAGCAGAGACAGAGAGATGGATGACAAGACAGACAGATGAGATGTAATGGAGGGTTCCACTCAGGTCTCTGTGTTCTATGCGGCTATGGGTGTACAGACAGACAGACAAAAGTAGTGGAATTCCACTATATGTGTGTGTCGATGTGTGTACTTCGCGCCTGGTCTTTGATCTTTGTTCTTACTCAGAAGTGCAGTCAGGGCCCTGTGATGTATACTCCAAAAAAGTCACACACACACACAGACACACAGACACACACACACACCCACACACACACACACACACAGACCACTGTGGTTTGGTCTCTGCACACATCCTACTTTGTGTCAGTCTGAACATGACCCTCTCAAATCTTAATATATTATTTCTGGGATTGGCTGTCTGACCTTACTGTCTGCTGAGGTGCTTTCACTGTGAAACCCAACCTTCCATCATACAATTTAACAGTAGCGTGTTAAATTGAATACACAATATACAGTACTTGTCTGAAAACCTTCCATACAGCCTTGGGAGCATGGCCCTTGCATGCCCTGGTCTGTGTTTTGTTCTAATATGTTTTCCTAAAGTCTGTGCAAATAAACAGCGCACTCCAAGGTTACATCCAAGTAGTTGGAAGTTTTGAAAAGCCTTCTGTCTGATATAACCTTTTCCAGAGGTTTACAGAAACTTATAAAGAGAAAAGAAGAACTCAAGGTTTAAATGCATTCATCACTAATGTTACGACCTGGCTTGTAGGTCGCAACATAAAATGGAGACATTTGTTTTTTTAATTAGACTAAATAACCAAGGTTAAAACCAAGACAAATGTGGGGATGAGCACCCACACAAACTACAACACAACAGATGATGAGAGCATGATGAGAGTTTCAAGGAGAGACAGAGCGAGGGAGAGACTGAAAAGGGCTTTTATAGCCACACAGACACAGGTCTCACTGATCAGCTGATTAAGTCCCAATCACCACTCAAAGGCTGTTGAACTGCCACTGCAAGGCCAGTTGGGGTGCAGAGGGATGTAACACTAAACAGGGAGGAAACAGATGGAACAGAGATGACGATAAGAGTGGGGAGGATGACCAGACTGGATCAGAAGGCAAGTCTGGAGCACCTAAACTAAACCTAAACTAGAGCCAGACACAGAAAGGATGAGAGGTGACAATATTTTTCTGATATCATGTACTTTATCCATTTTTTTTATAAACAGGTATTATTAATTAACTTTTATCACAACTGATAAAATGTTTTCCTTTCCTCCTGATGCTTGGTTTGTCGAGTTGTTTTGTTAGGTTGAGACAGTTGTACAGTTTTGTTCAGTCTTTTGGAACCTCCAAATTGACTGTAATAAATAAAACCAGAGGAACTTATGCCATAACAAGGCAACAGTTGTATGTATTACAGCAGAGGATGTCATGTCGGTTGGACAGAAGTTACCTAACAGTGTACTCAGTACTAAGCTTTCTCTCCCTCCTATAGACAATGACAATATGACAGACGGGAATTACTTTTCACTAGATATGCCTTGTGGAAGTTGGCTGATTTATATTATTTATATTCCTTTGAGAATGGGAGAACGGGTTCAAAGATAACCCATGCTGGGAGAGATTGGGCAGAGTGAAGTTTTTTTAGGATTTTGCTGAAATACAAAAGAGACAGAAGGGGGCAGAAGGTTATGCACTCAGAACTGGATCTCCTAGAAAGAATAGGCTGTTTAGTGCTCTAGCTACTGGGGAGAGGCCTGAACACCCAGCAAGTAGTCCAAGAATATCACTTTGTGTTATGGTATAGTTGGCATTGTTTACTTCTGGCTTTGCTGAAGTTTTTGCAGCAGAACAACTCAGCTCGTCAACTGCCTGGTACTCTTCTTAAAGTAGTTTCCTGTCAGCACAGAAAGTTTTATAAATTTCATTTTTAAGTCTCTGTACCATTCCACAACTCTTGCATTTGATTACAGTGTCACTGTTACATGACATAAAAGCACACAAAAAGCCCTTTACAGACACCTCAATGTTTTTTTTTAACCAGTCCCAGTCCCAAAGACAGACAAAAAGCATTAAACTAGTCTACATGTCTGAAGTCTAAACTTTTTTTTCTGTATTATGACTGATGCCTATCCAGTCAGAGGAATTAGGGGTAAATTGAAGTTCACCCATATCAAACTCACGATCTGACAATTATAGTAACTTTAGAAAAAAGAAGTAAAAAAGAACTGAAAAGCAAAAAAAGAATGAAAATGATGACAAGAACAAGAACAGAAACAGTATAGATTAAGTGAAAAGAAAGCCATGTGCATATTAATCTGCACTGTAATGCTGTCTGTTACTACAAAGAGAAATAGTTATGACTTCTGATTTATTTTTTTTTGCCAATTTTGTGTCAAGGATTCCTGGAACACTAAAATTCCATGGAGTAACCTACCAACTATTGCAACAAGGAGGACCAAAACTTTGTTTATACCTTGGGTTCGACAAGGTCTATACATTTAGTCCAGAAATGGTAATTTGTTGTGTACCGAAATTGAATGCATTGAAAGAAACGTGTTGGCATGCAGGACAGGTGAGTGACATCACGGTCACTGATTGGCTGCTTGTAATGTTGGTCCTGAACAGACAACTTGGTTGTCGATCCAGGAATAATAATTAACTAGTGAAATCAGATTGTGCTGTGCATTCAAGGTGTATCAACTTAGTACATAAATGATAATTTGCAGTATAGCGCCACCTAGTAAAAATTGTAAGTGTAACACTTGCGGTTTTTAATTGCCAGCATCTTGGGCCGACCACGTTGTTATCGCATCAACTTTTCCAGCTAGGATTATTACGGCAACCTTTTTTGAACAGAAGTGTTGCTCGTCATACAGAGAAGAACCAGCAACCACTAGCACCATCAACACACACACACACACACACACACACACACACACACACACACACACACACACACACACACACACACACACACACGACCATTGAGGTTTGCTCTCTGCACACAAGTTTGTATGAGGTTTTTTTAAAGAACAAAGCCAATATCATCTCAATGATTAATAAAGAATGGAATGGCTAGAGGCTTTGCTGAAGCACAGTCCTAAAACATTGTGTCTTACTGTGCATTTTATCACAGCCTTAATAACATAAAATGTGAAAAGCGACACGTTATTACTTAAGGCAGTGTCCCAACAAACAAATAAACAGAGAAAGCAATCTCCCCCAAATAACATGGAACCATTTAGACAAGTGCTCAGTGAAATAACAAGAAAACAACAGCAATGATCATAATAATAAAAGTTTTCATTTGGAAAATTGTAATAACAAATCATCCGGTTCCCAGTGTGCTTCCTGCCTTCTCCAACATCATGTGTATTTGTTGTGCGTCCTCTAAGGGGGTGCTTTCGCCATGGCTTGCCGGATGGCGAAGAAAAAAACTCATGCCAGGTGTAGTCTTACCTTATGTGATGAGGAATACACCCTTTTCTTCGGGGAATGCAACTCTAAGGTACTCTAACCTACACTACTCAGTAATGGCTGCTGTGTCACTCCAGATGTAGATGTCAAGTGGTTGTGTTGTGAATAGGGAAAGATCCACACAATTTACGCACAATTGTCCATGCCCATGTACAGATGCATAGATATAAACATAGATGTCAGTATCATTGAAAAGGACAACCAAGCTATAACTGTCAAACACAGACACACAGGTAACGATAGAACAGTATTATGCAAGGCCCATAAGCTTTAGGGAAGACCCTCAGGCCCTAGGCAGACCCTAGGGAGACCTAACAAGTCAAGCACGGCACTCTCACACAAATGTGTGTGTGTGTGTGTGTGTGTGTGTGTGTGTGTGTGTGTGTGTGTGTGTGTGCGTGCGTGAGAGAGAGAGAGAGAGAGAGAGAGAGAGTGCATGAGTGAAAGAAGTGGTGGGGGTGTAAAAGGGCAATACGAACCTGTAGTGCACCATGGGACATAAAGCATGACTTGCCAGCTGCGATCCAGAGGGCATGGGGAATGAAGCCACCTGTTCTCATCAGCAGATTGCTGTGTACGTTGTGTGTGTGTGTGTGTGTGTGTGTGTGTGTGTGTGTGTGTGTGTGTGTGTGTGTGTGTGTGTTTGAGCATCTAAGCATCTTTGAGATGTCCAATGGGACAGCAACCACAGCAGGTGTTCCAACAGCTTTAAATCAGCTGGAGAAACTTGTGGGAGCCAAAGGTGAATTTGTTATGGATGGTGCAGACTATGTTGCAGACACTTTGGTGCAAATGGTGTAGGGTGTAAATTCTAAATAAGACCTGAGATGGGTGGGGAGCTGAGATCACAGGTGTGTGTGTCTGTGAGACAGTGAGTTTGGTCATTTATTTTTAAAAAGAGTGCTACACAACAGAACCGACCTGTTGGCATAAGCACATACAGCATGTAGCATGTTTGCCAGATAGTCAGAAAGCACACAATCTTCTATCACTGCTGCACTGATGACAGCAACATATTTCTCTTTTTACTCTGTCTGGTCAAGATAGTTGCCAACTTTAAAAGTTTAAATACATGAACTTGTACTTAAAATTTTAAAGTTAACTTTAATTAAAATATATAGTTAATGTACTCAACACTATTGACGTAATCAGTTACATCAAAAGTTTTGAGTTGTATTGACAATCTGGTTTTACAGTGTATATGTTGAAGACACTTCTACATTATGCATGTTGCATCATTTCATGATGAAAATTATGCTTACATTGTTATGCATTATTATACTTACACATACTTACATTTATAGTCACTGGAGTTGCCTCAACATCATGTTCTCTGCCGCTACCAAAAGTTGGAGGTTCGGACCCGTTTGGACACAGCCAATGCTATTGTACAGCAGTTAGGACAGGTAAGTTTGGACATTAGTAATTCACTTAACTATGAAACAATTCCAGATAGAGTCATGTGCTCTCATGATTTCTAGACTTGAGTATTCCAACACACTAGGCCAGCATTGCTGTATAATGTATAAGCAGTTTAATATTTTGGCATTGAGACTTTCAAACTTTTAAGATGTTTGAATTCATGACCAGCTCTACAAGAAAAGTTCAGGGTGGATTTTAAGATTTTATTGTTTGTTTTTAAGGCTTTTAAAGGAAAAACTCTAGCGAATATTCTCATCCCCTCCAGCCAGATACACTTCATCAAGAACTGCAGTACTCTAGTGAGTTTTTTAGTATATTCATGTAATTGCAAACCAAATGATGGAAAAACTTTTATTTTTTATTTTATCATCCTTGATTATTTAATAAACACAAAATCTCTGTTATATTTAATACTGATCTGATGTTCATGGCTTTCTTTTGGCGGTTTAGTCTGAGGTAAGGCTTTGATTTATGCTTTAATGAGTCTGAGATTGCCTTTATGGGTTTTGGTCAAGTACACTTTTACTTTTATTTGTTAATTTTTTTTGTCATTTGTTGTTTTATTCAGTTTCATTCTGTTTGATCCACATTTATTATTCTCCGTGTATTTTATTCATTCTCCTTTTACTTTCCCTTGTGTCTGCTGGTCTTCTTTCTTTTCTTAATAATGTTGGGTTTAACTGACATTAATTTTAAGTTGTGCTTGTTTGTTTGCCTTTTTCATGCTTTCATGTTGTCACTGCAGAATCTAATATTTTATCCGTTATGTTCTTAGTTTAATTTTTGTGTTTTGCTCCTTTGTTCTATCCTTTACTTTATTGTGAGTTCATGGAAACCAACCTGCTACAACTCATGGAAACAAAACAGGGTGAACAATTCTGACAATTCTTACCTCTTAGAACGTGTAGGAGAAAGAACTTTCAAAGTTTCAGAAACATTGATTGTTTCCTCATTAAATTAAAGAACTATATTCAAATGTCAGTGTACTTTCAAGGAGGTCAATATACCTCTTTACTTCTTTACTTTTGTAAAAAATGTTAGAGGTGACAAATCCAGTCTCGTGTTTCTTTGCAAATAGTTCATCTCGTATGCGTTTTTCTGTTGGCAGGGATGATTTCCATTTGTAGAAGAACTTATTACTGGCAGGAATTAGAAACCCACACCTCTTTCAAAAGCCATATCTGTGTACAAGTTCATGACGTTTTACTTAAAACGATTATTTAAGAAAAAAAGAGCAGCATGTGAGTTAATGCATATTGTTGGTGCTACAACAAAACAACTACATGTTGTGTTATTACTAAAGTCATTGATTATTTTTATTTCTTAGTGACATTAATTATTATGAAGTTGCTAAATAATGAATGAACTAATTAAGCAATTAAGTAATAAAGTAAAACCTGTTACCAATTATGCATCAAAGTAAGCATTCTTTTTCTTTATCCTACTGCGCGGCCATGTCACCAAAGAAGAAACTGTCACATTTTAGCATGTCAATGTGTGTGTGAGTTTTGCCCGAAGCTCTTCCTGCATCTCACCCTGCTAAATATGGGAGGTTTATTTAGCTTGCCACTAGACTAAGTAGCTTAGTAACAGCAGGTTCCCTAGCTCACTGACAACCCATTCAGCATCAGGAAGTTCAGCTCCAGCAGGTCTACTCACTGTGAATGGCCACAGCAAATTTACCTCACAACCTGGAGGCAGCATTGGGGATAAGCAACCGTGGATCATCCAATAGACTTATAGACCTGGGGGGAGTTGGTGGTAGCAGTCAGAACAGTGTTCAGCTCAGAGATGCCCGTTACCAGAACATTTTGTAGTTGTATCAGGTGTCACAGACAGCGTAGTGACTTGAAGAAGCTGCCATTGTTTTTTTTTCCAGCTGCACATCAGAAGGGAGGACAGTCTAAAGTGGGCAACTCATTATCTTTTTTTAATTTCCCTTTGCTTTACCTTACTTTAAATAATACACTGTAGAAACGGCAGCTCTAACAAAAAAATGCCACGATTCAAAAAGTTCAAGAGTTTTGAACAATTGTTTCAGCTTGCCCCACATGGTGACTGCAAATCACCCATGTCGTGCAAGCTATAAAGACAGACAGATATATATATATAGACAGTCAGATCCTCCCAAGAGCTCCAGACAGCCTACCCCCCCCTCCCCACACACACACACACACGACCACCAGTCCCCCCAGGCCTTTTGAAGTGTGCATGTGATCCTATCAGTGGCATGTGGGAGGCCTGAGCTGTGGGTGTGATCCTTATGGCACCCTGTGGGTACTGTGTGAGATTGTGAGCAGGTCTCTGCAGGCTCTTGTACTGGCCCCAGAGACATGCAGAGTTTGGTAGAAGTCCAGTCTTTAGCCTCCTGTTCATAGCCAAGCATGCAGGAGTCAAAGAAACCATGGAGTCGTATGTGGCACTAAATCCTTATCCTAATTGTTTGTGTGTTGGGTGTTAGGTTGTATGTGTGTGTGTGTGTGTGTGTGTGTGTGTGTGTGTTTGGGGGGGGGGTTAGGGTTAGGGGGGGGCAGAGACCCCATCTTCCACCCATGAGTATCACAGGCCTGGCCTAAGATGAGTGCTTGTGCCATTTTTTAATCCATTCTCCACTTACCTTACTGTTGCATCATGCAGCATGCTCTCCAACATCTCCTGTGTGCTATTGGCTAACAGACATGCAAAGAGGAACGAAAACTGATAAAGAAACATAGCAAACTTGTGTGAAAAAGAAGGATGCAATCAGAAGTTAAAGGGAAGGTTAAGAGACACCCCCTATTATAAGTTTGTTGTTACCAGAATGGCAATTACTAACTTGTAATGTGTTGCTAAAAAAGACAGACTGTAATATCAGAGTAATTTTGTACTGTTTTATTTTTTTTTGTATATGTTTTTTTTTTTTTTTTTTTTTTTATTCACAGCGAGTAGCTTCACCAGTAGCTACAGTGACCACTAAGAGGCTACACTTGTATTCAGCGCAGCATACCTTTTCTCTGCATGTGTGTCAGCTTCTCAGTAAAGGGTATATCTAGCTGTGCTTCTGATATCATTACTGTGTGTGAGCCTTTGCTACTGAGCAGTACTGTCTAACTGACAGCAGTCTACTACAAGATTTATATTGATCCATGAAGATCATTAAACCCAGGCTGGACAATCTTGCTGTTTTAATAAAATAAAAGGATTTACTCATGACTTTTTAAATTATTATTTTAAAAGTTTTACTGAAATTAAAAAAAAAATAGGTCTGCCAATGGCTGCTATAATGAAGCAAAAGACTCTATGTTGTGTGCATTTTATAAGTAAACTCCCTAGCCTTTTTTAATAAACATAAAAGTTAAAAGTAAGTGTCTGGTGTAGATGATTGAAATGTACAGTACATTAAAGATGCATTACATCTTTGTCTACCTTTGTTTTCAAGAGCTACACTTCTCATCATTACACAACATGAACTGAATATCAAATCTCATTTTAATCAGTTTGAAAAGTGTATATGCAGAAGTGTAATTGGAAATCTACATGCCACTTTCTTCTTATTTCTTCTTATGACCATATTGAGTCCTGCAAAACAGGATGATCTCTCATTAGGCTTTAGACTCATTATGCTTGATAAACATCCTCCAGTGGTTAAACAATGCTAAGCCCAGATACAGCTTGATCCCTGTCTGTGCACATACCACAGGTGATTTCAGGTGATTTAAGTGATCATCCAACTGGCTGAAGAGGAGTTAGAGGAGTACCTATTAGAATCAACTAGTTTTGTCTGATTGTGAATAAATCGATCATTGTAAGCAATTGGTTGCCATTACTGATGGGTAATTGATGAACTGCAGGTTAAGGCTGACCAGGGCCATCTCATGGGTTAATTTCAAAGGTTTTTTTTCCTGTTTTGTAAAAGGCATGGCAGTGTGGTAGTGTGGCAGTTTTGACCCTTGAGAATACACAGGGTAGATACTGTAGATAAGTGCTTAAGAATTAATCTACAGAGATAAGAACTTAAATAGTCCACAAATGGTTAAACACTGTCAGACAACAAACAACACATACCTAAACAAAAAAGAACAAATGTCATTTCTGCCATTACTTTTTCCCCCCTTAATTATACCGCACACATAAAATGCAAAGGATGGACACACAACATTTTAAAATGTCTAGCTCCACTGTGTCATACTGAGGTATCCTGACAGGAAACCTGTAGGATTATAACATTTAAGAATAATAAGGATGTTTTATGCTATCCACACACACACACAATCAGACGAATGAGATAACTGAACAGATGGATTTGTCTGTCAGGCTCTATGTATACCAAACGTGACAGTGCAAACCATTTCCCATTGATGACATGCAGTCAAGCGAAAATTAAGGGCCAATTCAGTTGTAACTGTCATGATGAAATCCCTAAAACAATCAACGTGTTGTCAGTGTGTGGGTCCCATTGCATTAGATCCCAGCACATTAGCCAGCTGGCTCATTGTGCAGGAGCCGGCGGTGTTGTGTTGCATGTATATTTTATAGCGCAGCACCAGGGCCTGTATGGTAATCCGGGCTGGACCTCCCTTAAATCTGCTGCTGCGCAAACTCAGCCCTGCTACGCGCTAATGAAGCAGGAGGACCTGGGTCTGCCTCAGGGCCAGGAATGGGTAAGGAGCTGTGGAGGATTCGCTGCCCAGTGACACGGCACTCCAGTCGGGCAAATAGACTGAGCCAGGGCCCCTTTTGGGAGGCCAGACGCAATTGTGCATACTTTTGTAAGACGTGTGTGGGTAAGTACATGCATGCAAGCATTTGTGTGTGTGTGGTGTGCTTGTGTGTGTGTGTGTGTGTATGTGTGTGTGTGTGTGTGTGTGTGTGTGTGTGTGTGTGTGTGTGTGTGTGTGTGTGTGCTTGTGTGTATGTGTGTGTGTGTGTGTGTGTGTGTGTGTGTGTGTGTGCTTGTGTGTGTGTGTGTGTGTGTGTTAACGTCTGTGCTGTGTGTTCATTACCAGACACAAAAAGCCAGAAAAGAACCTCACTCCCAGCCCCCTTTCTCTAGTTATGACACCAGGAGAATGGAGGCAGAAGCAGTCACAAAGGAAGGAAACTGACAAAGGGAGGTGGGGAGAGGCGCTTGTGGCCCGAATCTACAAAGATTCCGGCCTCTAAGCAACCTTTCACAGAATGAGAATGGTGCTTATGGGACGGAGATAGAGACAGGGGAGAAGATTATCACCTAGCCATTCAGCCGCACATGATTCAATCCTGTCACAGCAGGCATCACTGGGAAAGGTTATGGGCTGCTGCCTTCCTAGGCCTGCCTGCTGTATAAAGACTGATACATTTGTCAACAAAAATATATAACAAGAAAAAACAAGAAGAACCCATACTCCAAACTCTTTTATTAAAGGTTAAAAATAATAAATAACCTGTCACAATATCATTTGCTGAAGGTTTGGGATTACAACTGCTGAACTTAAATAAGTCAGTACAGGTGAAGATGATATTAGGCATACATAAGTGATAGAGAAAAGCATACCAGGTGAAGCACAATAAATGCAAAAGCTCAAACTAACCTCAACTTCCACCAAATTCTTAAATGCAGATGTGAATGTTTAAATGTAACATGCACATGCTTTTGTGGCTTGGAGAGAGTTGGCAGCTATGTCCAAAATAATGGCATGTCCCATGATGAGTATCATGTCGCTACCAGAAGCAGACACCTTCTGACCTGGTTACAGCCCCGTATCTGCTTGCCATAGGGTCACTAGTTACCATTTTGTATTTCTCCACTTTCAGCTCTGCCATGGATGCTCAGGCTGAGTTGAACTGTTCTGCTGATTCGGTTATCTCCAGTTTATGCCTCTCCCTCTGTGGCGTCACATGAAGGGGTATTAGTGTAAGTTCCTCTGGTTTAGAGTAAGCTAACCCGCCTTAGCACTTTTGACCCCATGAACATGGGGATACATGCAACTCATTAAAATCACTAAAAACATGAACTGCTCTAATCCCTCATCCTCAGGCATCACAGTAAACACTCCACACACAGCCAGATGTCTGCTGAACATTCACATGATGCGCTTCACAGATTCCTTTCCAGCTGGCACTTTAAGATGTGAAATGCTCTCTCTCTATGTCTCTGTCTCTCTATCTGTATCTGTCTCTCGCTCTTTCTCTCTCTCTTTCTGTCTCTTTCTCTCTCTCTCTCTCTCTCTCTCTCTCTCTCTCTGTCTCTGTCTCTCTTTTCTATGTTTCTCTCTCTCTGTCTCAGTTTCTCTCTCTTTCTCTCTCTCTATCTCAGTTTCTCTTTCTCTCTCTGTCTCTCTCTCTGTCTGATTTTCTCTGCTCTTGTAGACACTAAACTGGTTAGCCTCTCAAATGTGTGATCTTTAGGGACATCAGCTGAAAACTATATGCCAGCTAACCGAATTCCATCTCCATTTTGGAGAGCAGAGATGTTTTTAGAGAGAAGCGTTAGAAAGGCCTTGGGATCTGTGTAGTGCCTATTTCGTTCCTGAGGGATTCTGGGATTCTGGTTCTTCCTGCACATACCTCAGGCCTATATATAATACACACACACACACACACACACACACACACACACACACACACACACACACACACACACACACGTGTTATTCATAGGTATGTAAATTTGCAGTCTCTATTTCTCTTTCTCTCTCGCTCTCTCTCTTTCTCTTTCTCTCCTTCTCTCTCTCTCTCTCTCTCTCTCTCTCTCAGTATGCGTGTGTGAGTGAATTAATTTGTCTCACAGAAAAGGTTTTGTGAAAAATAAAGGCATATTTGTTGTTGGGGGTGAAAAAGGGGGCCTGAAAAATGTACTTCTATTCTCATATGAAGGTGTTAGAACTCGAATAAAAGGTCTGGGTCCTAAATTAAGGAAAAAGAGGAGAGGGAATTGGGGGACTGTAATCTGAACAGCCGAGAGAGCCTTTCAAGGTAATCGATCTCCAAAAAGGGCTCCTAATGGAATGAGCGGTGAAGAAAGCCCTGCCACCGATTCAGATATATCTCCCCCCTAATTTTAGCCATCCTTTAAAGGCGAGGCTAGAAAAAGTCCCTTCCAACATATATAGGTTAATTGCATATCGGATGGGAAAGCTCATTTGTAATGTGGCACACTTTTCTTCCTGAGTGTTACCCGGCCAAATATTCTGGCAAATAGACAGAATTAATTCCTAATAGCTCCTGCTGTCCTGTCCAGATATTTTATAATTTATCCCATAAAAAACGAATTGTCGACAATGAGAGTAGAGAGAATGGTGCAGAACCATAAATTGGTCATACAGAATATAGAAATTTGTTTGTTCCATTCTGAATCACATAGAGAGCCATATGTCTTCATGTATGTGCTCTTTCATTTGGTTACAATGGCTGTATGTTTTAAGGAGGAAGACGTTTGGTCTGTAAAATGAGGAAATATCTTTCTGCCAAAATAGGGAATGTGTGTGTGTGTGTGTGTGTGTGTATGTGTGTGTGTGTGTGTCTGTGAGTGTGTGTGTGAGTGTGTGTGTGTGTGTGTGTGTGTGTGTGGGGGGGGGGTAAGTGTGAGAGAGAGAGACAGACAGAGAGAGAGAGATAGTGCAAGAGACAGAGAGATAGAAAGAGAGTCTGTGTGATGTAAACAACATCTGTGTCACTATGGTTGTTCTATCTCAGTTTATCACAGCTTTGCTCTCCACGGGAAGCTGACACCATGACATTTCTGGGTGCTTGACTGTAGCATGGTGTTGTGAGCTTTAGGGCCTGTCCACACGGGAACGTTTTTAGGTCAAAACAGTAAGGTATTTTATCGTTCTGGCCTTTTATCCACATGGCTTCAGTGTTGTGGGTGCCCTGAAATGGTATTTGTTTGAGAACGGGTTCCAGAGTGGAAAAATCTGACATTGCCGCCTTTGCGTTTGCGTCGTGTGCAATTGCTTCTATCGTTTGCTGTTAAACTACAAGTTGCATGCAACTGACCCACCTAAATAACACCAACATTGAACATGTTTAAAGCAAATAATTGCGCAGTTGGCTTCTATCCCTACCGCTCAAGCTGTTATGCACACATGGTCCCAGCAACAACATTGTCTCAGACCCATCAGAGAATGTTCCTGTCTGTACATGAATATTTATTGATATGATATGTGTTCGGACACAATTTTATTTCAACCAATTAAAAGGAAAGAAAACAAGCTTTATGTGTACAGGGCCTTAGTCTCACCAGCTTTTTTATTTACTATGAAATATTTGAACTAAATTGAAACTAATTTTAGCCTGGATCAATTATTAAGCTTTAAAGCCTTTTTTGGTTATAGCAGTTTATTTTAAGCATAACATGGCTTAAAGTTTAAGAAACAATGATAGTCAAACTATTGTCAAACTATCATTTTTACTAAGCTAAATGTTCAGCCATAGGCCTGAGAGACAGTCAAGAAGCCCATTTCAACAGCCGGATCCAAAATGCCTGGAATGGCATCAAGTTTCTCAATGGCATCTTCAGGGGGAACAATGCCATCTGTGCCATCATCCCAACTCCTCTTCTGAAGCGCCTCATTGCTGCTGCTGTCATGGACCCCCACCCCCTCTTTGTCTGGAGCTCTGTAGAGCACACTTTTGAGTGTGATCAGCTGTGAGCTTCAGCTCCCTGTAGCAGGAGGCCATGTAGTGGTGGTGCTCCATCATCTGCATAAACTGCTCTCTGGTGTAGTTGGTGGTAGAGCTCTTAGAGTGAGGGTCATCACAGATGATGGTAGGAAGATGCACAGAGGCTGCACGGGTGGCTGGAGTGGGGTTGATCCTGTGGGGTATGGCCTCTTCCTGGGCCAAAGCTTCAGGCTTTGCTGAGCAAAAAGGTCCACAGCAGGCAGTTCAAAGTTCCCCACAAATTTAAGGAGCCCCACCTCGTTTAGCAAAGCAGCTGTGTTGCCAGATGGGGAGAGGACCCCTGTCACGTAGCTGAGAGGGTCCACTTTCACAGTGGATGACCAGAGAAAGTCATTGGTCTTTACCTGATGAAGACCAGTAGCAGACTGCAGCTTGTGCTCTTGATCCAGCTGCTGTACACTTTGGTCCGCACAGATGACATTGCTATCACTGCCACAAGGAAGGGTGGGACTTTGATTTGTCTTCATGGTAGATGAAACCCTATGGTTAGCCACACACCCAGAGTTGGGGGTCTTAGTTGAATTCAGCAGTACAATTAGTTGATCCTGGGTGGTGTTTGGATGGTGGGTGAAGTTCCCCACGAATGTCAGGCTCTCCTCCATCTTCTCTGGAGCCACTGCAGCAGGTCTGGCTGAAGCCACCTGGCTGCTCCTGATGTTGGTGCGCTGAGTGTGGTTCATGTTGTCCACAAAAGTAAGGACCTCCATATCCCTTGGCGACCTGAATTGGACAGTTTGGCCATAGCCCTGTACTCCCTCCGGGTTGCAGACTTCCCCCACTGTGAAGCTGTAAACAAAAAAGACCTACAGTCTAAGACTTAACAGCATATATTTTATGCGATATAGAAGACCTCCTGCACATGAGAGTAATTGCACACATATAAAACAGTTGAACGTAGTGCAGAGTATATAAGCATTTCACCAGGCTTGACACAGGGACACAGGGCAGGATTCTCTCAGAAGAAAGCTGATGGTTCGGCCCCATCCAGGATCTTCCCTGGTGATATGACTTTGCGTAAAAATCCATTGGAAATGTAAAAAAAAACATGTTCTTTTAAACAGTACAGAAGAGTACATGTTCTATCATAGTGATTAAAGGCCAGTGAATTCAGTCCCCAAATACAGTAACATATCTCAGCCTCACTTAGGAACCAACTTCAGCTCACCAGTTGTGCACTACAAAGATTCAGATGGTCCCTGACAACTAATTGGTTTTAGTAAGGACTGAGATTTTAAAACTGGAGCTGGAAATACACAAAAAACACACACACACACACACACACACACACACACACACACACACACACACACACACACACACACACACACACACACACACACACAATATGTTTACACAGAGAGGGTTATAAATATGTTGTAGTGTGCGCATATTATGCCAATGATGTTGGGAGCAACAGGACATTTAATATACCATTTAGGCCCAAGGCTAAAACACACACACACACACACACACACCCACACACACACACACACAGAAAGACACACATACAAGTGGAACTCTGTTTGACTTTCATCGGACAGTCTGATGAGATTAGACTGACATTTTCTCCCCACCTCCCCCAACTGACACTTAAATTGCATTACGTCCAAGATCATAAGTTAAGCAGATCTGAGTATTATGCTCTGGGGATTTCATTTCTGTCTCTCTCTATTCGCCTTTGTCCAGCCGGTATCAGTCTCCCGACTGAAATCTTCTTAGGGGAGAGGCTCCTATTATGCTTCCCTGCTGACTGGGCCCCATGCTCTACAGGTTTAAATCACCATGCTAATGTGCTTCAGTCACAGACATACGTACTGTACAGGCTCAGTCACATCACCTGTACATCTTAAAGGCCTTGTCTTTTAACCCTGTTTGTTTGTTTATTCATTTGTTTTTTTGAATCAGAGGTCCAACAAAAAGCTAAAGGCATCTTAACACAGTAGTTGTTTAGCTGCTAGTCTGTAAAGCGACTTTAAGTACCTTGAAAAGCACTACAAAAAGCACTGTATTTTTTTTTCTGTGATACAGGAGAGGAATGGGGTGAGATGATCCTAGGTCTGTCCTTCTGCATCCTTCCTCTCATATGTAAACACGCACACACAGACACACAAACACACACAGGGATAATATCACCGTTATCGTGTCCAGGCATTCTTACTTACATCAGGACATAGGGCTTAGCTCTGCAATTTCACTTGTCCACCTGCAATTCAATTCCAATTGTCACTGCAGAGGAATTATTTCCTTAGATCAAATTACCCCTGCACCAACCCTCCATTTTGGTCACAGTACTTATCTCAGTCTTGTCAACCAAAGGGCATTTCTAAGACAAATTCTTATGCACAAGGAGAGTTAACTACACTGTTAAAGCTACTATACAGTCTTTGTACTGTAATTCGCTGCTGGGAAAAATACAGGTTATTTGACACATAAGGGTGGGAGAATATTTAAATTGTTCTGTCAATAAAATGTGAAGGGCATTCATTCATGTTACCTGGGTATTTCTTCTATGACCTTGATGCTATTGACATATGGAAGCAGAGGACAGGAAAACATGTTCATTAAGTGTATACAGTATGTTCATATTTTGTTTAATCTATATTGTGTATTGCATTAAAAAAGCCATCTCAAACAGCATTTGAATAAGGGGTGTCGTCACACATGTGTGTTTCTGGAATGAGTCTGCCATGGAAGCTTTTGGCACTCAGTGGACACTCGGCGCTTCCTCTAATCAGCCGTCAAGTTAAATGAACTGTACTGTTCACACCAACAGCTAGTAAAGCTGTTAAAGCAACAGAAGTAATTTACTTTCAACAAGACTATATATAAAGCGACAAAAAGCTATGAGCGTCAACATTTGGGCAAATAGTGTGTGTAAAAAAAAAAAAGTTAAAGGCAGCTCAACCTAATGCAAAATAGCTGTAAGTAATCAGCAACCAATAAAATGTTGACTCCTTTAAAATAAGTGGCAAAATGAAGATTCACATGATGAGTGAATCATCATTGGCAAACACCAAAAAAGTTAAAGCGATACTTTTTCTTGTTTTAATACCTTGCTGTAGAATTACAGCAGGGGCATGGCTGAGAGCAAACTGGTTTTTATACCTTTAGTCAACCAGACTCCCAATGACAGCGTGACAGAATAGTGATTTAATGAAAATGTTTTTTTTTTCCCTGTCTTGTTTTGTTTTGTGAAATGACATGCTGCCAGTGATTCCGTCAGTTAATTTTGAATAATATCTCATGTCAAGCGTTGGGCTTGTCACTGCAAGTGATAATTACACATACAGTTTGTCACAAAAGTGAGTACACCCCTAACATTTTTGTACTTTTTAAATTATATCTTTCCATGGGAGAAGTCTAAAGATATAACAGTGTACAGCTTACACTTACTTTACATTGTATAAAAGTGTTATATCTTCAGATATCTCACATGGAAAGATATAAGAAAAAAATGTACAAAAATGTGAGGGGTGTACTTACTTTTGTGACATACTGTATATGAACGCTTATGTTCTGACTGATTGTGCTGATTTTTTCTTAACAGCAGCATACACCAACACCAATATCTCGTAAATTATTGGAGGTGCAGCAGTATTCAGACTCACCTAAGTCCTCAGATGCAAGGCTTTTTAATTATGTTTGTGTTACTAATTGAATATTAAAATAGATACACCTGTCAGTAGAGGGTACTGTGCGATCTCCTTTCAAAGATTCTTTTGCCAACTTTTCTCTCACACAGAAAGAAGCAAGTGCCTGTGCAAGTTCACAACCATGAAAGGTTGCCGCGCACACACGAATGTGTGTATATATATATATATATATATATATATATATATATATAGAGAGAGAGAGAAAGAGAGAGAGAGTCTGTGTGCTGGTAATTAGTGACTTTTTAAAAAGCTTGTTGTTGCACAACACAATATTGTTTGCAGGCCTCAGAAGTTCACTCAGGCAGCACCAGCCTAAAAGAGCCTTTTTTCCTCACGTTGTCTAGACAGCAGCTGTCATGTGACTAGAAGAGGTACAACAGGAACTGACCTGTTGAGTGGTGTATCCTTCTTCTGCTCCTCCTTCTCCTCCTTCTGCCCGTCTTCCTTTTCCTCTTAATTTCCTCTTTCTTTTCCTGCTACAAATGTGTTTACTAACATCTGTTTTACAGAGGATATTTAGACATGTTTCTCTCCTTCTTCCCAGTCTTTTAGTAGATGTTTTTTTTTTCTATTCAATAAAACGTTTGCCTTATTGGTAATAGTGTAGCCTATTACAGGCTGCAATTATATACCATGATATGCTGGAAAAATATATTATTGGGTATTTTTCAAATTAATAATATATTAATTGAGGCTGTTAATTTAGCTTCATCATGAGTATAAGGCAAGGTACATATTGGTACACATTACTACTGTAAGTAGCAAGAACGAAGTAAGAAAAGCCTGTTTGTTTAAAAAGCCATCAAACACTGACATAAATTCCTAAAACATGACATGCATTGACATGGCAGCAAACATGCATCAAGGGACATGACTTTATCCATTTTATCCCTAGTCAATACAGTAAATAAAAGCAACTTAGAGGTGAATGTCCACCTTAAAACATGTTTGTAAAACAGCCAAAACATGGAAAAGTGGAGAGAACTGTAGGGAATGAGACTCTAACAAGTGTGGTTACAACATCTTAATGGGCTGCAATATGGCACAAAAAAAAACTATCCAAAAGAGAACACTCAGGGGAAGGAGAAGTTTCAAATGCTTCCCTCATTTAAGCCCATCCAAAGCCCTTTCAAAGACCAGGAAAAGGCTCTCTTTCTCTCTCACTCACACTCTTTTTTGGCTCTAGCAAAAGTACAAATAGACACATTCCACTTCTGTTCCATCGCTGGAAGAATGCTTTGTTCCGCTTACAGGCCTTGCATCATTCTGTATCACAGAACAGCTGCCAAAGCTCATCAGCCCAAAAGCACAGTGGTGAAATGCACTGTGATACCAAGAGCAGTTCTCATCCTTGATTGGATGAACAGAGTCCTTTACGCTCTGTTTGACTTTCTTCTCAGGTGGCGCAATCAATTTGTCATTTCTGCATGTTCATGTGATATTTTCTGGTACTGTAAGGGATCACATCAGAAAAAAGGGTAAAATACTCATTACTTCTGTGAAACATTTTTCATTTGTTTCAACACCAGTGCCAATGAATATATGACCCGTCTCCTATCAACTCAGGAGGACATAAAGACTATAAAATTATCCAGTTCTCTCAAATCGGCTGGTTGATAGTTGGTGCATTTCTGTGGGTTTGTGCCCATGCAGTTGAGTAGGACGTATAATTTCTACCCCCATGAAACAGACAAACACACCCACTGAAACACACCCACTGAAACACACCCACTGAAACACACACACACACACACACACACACACAGACACACACACACACACACACAGAGACACACACACACAGACACACACACACACACACACACATACACACACACCTACACACACACACACACACACACGCACGCGCACACACACACACATTCACACACACAGTCAGTAGCCTGTGGGTTCAGCAGGAATGCTGATGATGGATTGATCTGCTAATGGGAATGACAGTAAAAGCTACTCTAGCCGTGTGGTTTTAGGCCGTGCCCCGGACACTCGCCTGCTTTTCTCCCAACAAACGGCTAAGCTCATTCACGGTGACAGGACGCAGCCATCTTCATACAAACAAACAAAAACAGCAGCAGCCCAGCTGTTCCTCATACATGCAACAAAGACAGCTGGTCTTCCCCATCCATTTGTCCTTCTTTTTATCTATCCTTTCCATCTTCTTTGACTCTTTCTCTTGTTCTCATTCACTCCCTCCATTCCGTCTCTGTCTCTGTCTCTTTTTCTGTCTCTGTCTCTCTCTTTCTCTCTCCTATTTTTGGTCTGAGTGAGTGCAGCCAGCCGGCCTTCCCCGAGGGGGAGAGTGGGGATGGATCGTCTCTGACACACAGCCTGTTCAGTTGATACACTAGCTTGATGCCACCCCCACCACTGCTGCCATCACACACTCTCTCTTTCTGTCACACACACACACACACACACACACACACACACAGACACGTGCCTGCGTGTACTTGCCGCCACACGCTTACACGCAAACACAGTCTTACTATCTCGTTCTCTCTGTCTCTTTTTCTCTCTCTCTCCCTCTCTCTGTCTCTGTCTCTCTCTCTCTCACACACACACACACACACACATACACACACAAGCACATAGTCACAGCCAGTGGGGTGGGCACTGTGGCCAGTTGCACAAGTAAATGTTTAGCTAGCCACAGGCTCTCGTGGGCTTGCTCCAGTGCACGTGGCAGCTCACCATCCACACAGACCAAGGGGAGTGGAACTGGTTAGAGCTATTACACGCTGTGCCATCTACTCCCCGCATGCCGATCGATAGCTGCCCAAACGGCGGGCCACACGCCTCCGCCTCCACCCCCCCCACACCCTTCCACTCCCCCCACCCCCCGCCCCCCCAGACAAATAGATGTGGCTCCTGGCACACGTTACAGGTACAGCTCCCCGCCGCAGCTGTTGACACACCGAATGCCAGTGTCAGTTTCGGCTATATTTCTCCTCCTCCTCCTCCGCCAAGTCCAACAGTGCCTTCCCCTCGTCTGTGGAAAGAGCCATTAACGTGTGATTGAGGTGCACAGAATAACACCCTCTAGATGTGCCCGGCCACCAGTGAGTGCAACACAAACCACTCTTGTGCCAGACTGACCACATGTGTTGTCAGCTGGAAAATTAGCATGCTGTGATCTATTGCAGCACTGAGACCTGGGGAAAAGCCATAATGAGTTTCATCTCAGTCAAGAGGCCAGTACAGATGAGGACACGTGTGTGTGTGTGTGTGTGTGTGTGTGTGTGTGTGTGTGTGTGTGTGTGTGTGTGTGTGTGTGTGTGTGTGTGTGTGTGTGTGTGTGTGAATGGATGTCCGCATCCCATGCGGCTGTAATACACTCTTCCAAACACACAATGTAATAATTTTAACTTTTTTTACAATACCAGATCTATTTTCTGTTGCATCCCCTTTGTATCACCAGGTGCAAAGTAATTACTCCAGGTGGACAGTATGTATTCAACTACAGCTAGAAGGGCAAGTAAACAGAAGAGCCATGTATAAAAGGTGGAGAGAGGTGGAGAGAACATCATCCCTGTGACTATAAAACTCTGTTTGCAGGCTGCCTGAGTGTCAGGTCCTGGATAACAGAAGAAGGCTGTTGACATGACAAACGTAAGGGGACTTGAGCGTTCCGCACATTCCACAGCAAACAAACAGGTTTCCTAGACAACCCTTTCGTCACGGTTGACACTGTGGGCCGCACAGTAAAAGTGAAATCATTTTTATACCTACACAGGGCCAATACTTCTAGCTCTACCTTTTGTTGTTGTCTCGGTCATGGCGCACTACATTCTGGTAATTTAATTGCACTGTGATTCGCCTACCTGAGGATGAAGTGTAACGGGCACCCAGAAAAAAACAATCTGCTCCAGAGAGATAATGTTATTCAATAAATCAAAAGGGGGAAAAGGTGAGCACAATGAAATTAGCATTCAAACAACACTAAAACAACAAAACAATGCAATGTGCGTAATCCTTTTTTTTCAGCTACAGTAAGCCAGCTTAGCTTGTCAGGCTTACTGAATTAGTGACATGGGGAGCAGCAAAACAAATGTTAGCCCCGGTAATCATTTCTAAATAAATACCTCAATGGATATCCCCTGAAAGCAGTGGGAGATGTACTTTGTGTGATTGGATAAGGAGGAGATTAGAAGGTGTATACTTCGGGATCAAAGACGGGGCGTGATGAAGCTATTGAACGGAACACTAATCAGCAGAGTTTTTTGTGATTTGTGAGTCCACGCCATTTAATCAGGCAGTTTATTTGCAGTCTTATGAACCACAATCGTAACAGTCCATGACAGGCAATGATTATGTCTTTTCTTTTTCTTTATGATTTCTATCTTTTCTCCCTCTTTAAACAAGGTTTTCATGATTCATTCATTTTGTCGGAGCACAGCCAGCCGAGGGCAGCTCAAAGACGTTTTCTAAAAAATAAAAAAGAGGCATAGCTTTGTGCGCTCTTCCAAAAACACATAGAAAAATGTTCATTTGACCACATAAAACAGAGGTGCATCTTTGGGGTCTTTATTTGAATCATAAGTGTCTCCGCTTTGGAGTACACAAAGACACTTTTGTCTCTTTGTTAGAAAGTACAGAGTTCTGTTTGTTGTCATGAAACAAGAAGCTTGTATGAAAGGGTTGTTCCCTTTCTGGAGTGTGCCAATTAAATGCGAAGTCTGTTGCAGCAGCAGTTCAACCAAATTAATATGTGAGGTTAAGGCAACCTTGTGAAAAAAAAGGTCTTGCACTGTTTTTCACACCAGGTGTCCTAGAAGTCCAAAAAGGTGTCCTGCACCCACATACATATGCATGCACACACACACACACACACACACACACACACACACACACACACACACACACACACACGCACACACACTATCCCTGAACAGAGCGAAGATAAAAGCAGAGGAAAAAAACTGGAATGCAAAAGAGAAGGATGAACAATCCCACAGAAAAGTATTATTGTCGTACCACTATATTCCCAGGTTGTCAGAGTCGTCTTTCTACATTCTGTCTACTACACACTATAGTAATGTTGTCTAACAGTACAGGTTAAAACACCCCCATGCTGTCTTACAGGTCAGCGGAGGTGTGGTGTGCCTTATCTGTAAATGGAGTGGAGGTAATTAGTGTGGATTGGAGATAATTAACTGTGAGCTCTGCTAATTCCATTTATTGTTTTAAAATCTGCCTCACGTGGTTGCTGCTGTCTTTGGAGAGATTTAACGCAAATACCTGGAGAGAGAACTCTGTTGAATGAGGTGGAATTAGTGTTTTCAACTGACTGACTAAAATCTGAACTTACAAAAGGCTGCAGATATGTTATCCTCTCCCTGTCACGACAAAAAAGTAATTTCATTTGCTTGAACAAGTCTTATTTCTGAGCAAAGTATGAACAGTAAGTATTCTGCTGTCAGACTCCAAGTCAGAAACATGCCTGGCAGAACTCACAACCCCACATTTTAAACTTTTACATTAATGTGCTAAAAACTGGCAGCACACCCAGCTGTGAACTCAGTGAGTGTGAGAGAGCCCCTGCAAGTGTGCTGAACAGAGGGACTGTAAATTTCTTTTGCTCTTTCTCTTGTCTTTCTCCTCTAGTTACTTTACTTTATCAGCCTCTTTGACCTTTTCTGGGCAGGCTGCCCCATCAGGAGGTAATGGAGGAGATTAATGAGAGGCTAATCAGATGTGCTGGAGGCCCTTAGAGCTGCGTTATACTAGACAACAGAATGGCAGGTAACACTGGAGTAATGGGTTACTTTTTAGCAGGAATTCTGTCTCTCTTGCTCTGACTCTTTGTCTAGCGCTAGTGGCGCAAGTGTAATTAAGCATAGCCTTGATTGCGGCAATCATATTGTCGCCTTCTTCTCTGTTGTGTTGTTTGTATTTTCACAAAATGGCTCATTTTAATCAAATGTGACCACCCCACCCCCAACCACCACCACCACCACACACAAACACACACACACACACACACACACACACACACACACAACCATATCACACACACACACACACACATACACACACACACACATATCAGGGATAGAAATTTGCACCAGCCACCAGCCAAATGCTGGTAAAATATGAAAGTGGCTGGTAGATTTTGGACACAAAATAATGATTTACTCTTGAGTGCCTGGTGAATTTTACCATTTACACACAAACACACACACACAGACACATTCAAGCATGCCTGAATATACTTCATTGTACAACACTTGTGATTTGTACTCCAGTTTATCATTGACTTTCTGTGAGTGGATTCATATCTCAAAACTCAATCCCCCAAATTAAGTCTTCATACTTTGCAAGTGGCAAAGGATTTTGGGAAAATGGGCTGCTTGAAATGTGAAAAAGCTCTTCATTTTCTAGTGTGCATTCATGTGATGGAATAGAACTGAAGGAGATAGGGATGTTCAACAAAAGGTTTGAATGACAAGACCTCATTGTGCCTTGCTTTCTGATCTGGTTCCTGAGTAAAGCCTATATTCATGAGAGCAAGTTGAGTGATGTATGTGTGTATAAATGTACTGTATGTGTTGGAGAATAGCTATCAGGCTACAATATCAAATGTATTTCACTCTGACAGTAGATTTATGGCAGCTGTGTCTCCAGCAGTGCACCCACTAACTGTTCCTCCACACCAATCCAAGCACTAACAGCCCAATCTTAGCCTTGTAACATGGAGGGTGTGTTTTTGCAAGTAACAGAAATGTTTAACTAAAAAAAATGTCATTTCGCAAGGTTTTCAACCAATGTCATGGGTCATCTTGTATAGTGTCTTTCAAACTGCCTCCAGATATTTCCTGAAGCCACTCTATACAGTGAGTTAGTAGCACCAAGGATCATTCTGCAAACTTCAAGACCGCCACCCCCCTCCACCCCCTCTACAGGTCATACAACATAATGCTGCAGGGAAGTGAAGAAAAAATCCCATTTACTCAGAGGTCAGATTATGTTCGGGAGTGTCTGTTTGTTGTGTTTCCCTCAGGAGGGCCATGGTAAGAAAAATACCTCTCACAGAGGATTCACATTACGGTTATTATTGCTAATATGTTTTCAGACTGGCAGTGATGCATGTGTCCTTTTGGCAGGTCCTCAGATGTGGCATTAAAAATGTAGGGCAGGTCATTGAGGAGGGGGGACTCACACTTTTCATTTTCTTGCTAATGACTTTTTCCAAGTCATTTCAGATTTGAGTAATGAAGAAAACTTTGCGGAGAGGCCACCCTTTTGCCTTTTCAGAAATGTTGGAAAAAGTCATTGGTAGACAAGTGGGGTTTGATTGCTTTTATGAGCCTGCCATGAATGAAATCAGTGAAAAAAGTCACTGACACTAGTTGACACACATGTGTGCATGGACACACACACACACACACACACACACACACACACACACTCACACACACTCATAGACGTAGACAGAAAGAGTAAGAGATTCCTGTGTATTCACAATCGTTTTGAGATGATTTAGTGTCCAGAAAAGGCTAGCCTTGCTAAATGCCATGGTTGTTTTATGTCTGTGGCACTCCATGTTAAATCAATGGCCAGTATAAGAGAGGCAATTACATTTTACAAACAGTCATTTACTAATCAATGGCTGGGGTCTGATTCAATACAAATTGAGTTTGCATGGTCTTGCCTACTTCACTTGCCCAGCTTGTTTAATTGGACCCAGCATCAGCTCCGCCTGGGAATGATGACATGGCTGTGGATGGCTGACCCAATTCTACCTGTCAGTGCTTTCCTACAAATGGTGACTAACTCTCTTTATCATACACTAAGTCCTTTTTTTGTCAAGCTCGTTCCTCATGGCTGTGGTCCGCTGAAGAACTGGAGACTGCATAGCAGTCACTGAGAAATTACACTTTACATTTTCAAATAGCTACGATGCAAATTTACAGATTATGATGGATGTGCAATTTAAGGCTAATTTTGCTCAGAAAATATTTATGGTTACAAATACATACAAATAAAAAGCTAGAAAGCTATAAAACGTACTAATGTGTTATCATAAATATGTGGTTCTGGCTGAACACAAAATGTTTTATTTAGTTTTACACCTCAGCCTACCTCAGTGATGGTGGTACTCACAGCCTCTGTTTGCTGATGTGTTTACCATGTGAAAAGGTTGCAATTAAAGGTGTGATGCTATCTCTTTGCTTATATAAAAATTCCCTGCTCTTTAGTAAATAATTCAATGTCTAGCTTCTAGCTTAAAGGCCAGAACATAAGACACCAAAACAAATATCCAGATGTCATTAGACTAACCCTAGTATGACCAATTGGCTGAACAAATAGATTGATTTGGATCGATGGATTCCAATAGTTGGTTTAAACACATTTAGCCACAATCATTGCCACTTACAGGTCATTACTGCTAGCTTTGTTAAATATGGTAATATCAGAAACAGCTAGCTCACACACACACAGGCACGCACACACACATGCAAAGGAGTAGATTTTCAGCCAGCCATTGGCAGATCATTCACTGAGAAACACTGACATGAATGTAGATGCAAAATTGTACCCGGTTGAAAAGGAATTATCTATGCTACCAATCAGGAAAAAAAACAGACTGCTCATGTCCCAGCAGAAGTTTGCTGTATAGTCATGGACTCTATTTTGAATTACCCAAATGGAAGTACCCTATGGCTTGTAATCATCCCAACTCCCTATGCAGGGGAGAAAAATCACACACAAAACACGATCAAATAACTATGTCATCAGGATGCTCCACGTGTGATGTGGGAAAAATCCAGCCTCAATCAGACCACATATTGCAGGCCTGTTCTCTGGTGTATAAAGCAAAACCTGCAGAGACCCTTATTGAATGTCCGCTGTTACAATTTCCTTTTCAATGCTGTGAACATTTAGTCTTGCTCAGTTTCCTGCACCAAAGGCTGTTTTCCATTACAAAAACAGCAATTAGAATCCCTTTAATGATCCTTCAAAGTTGTGGCATTCATCACCAAAGCCAATCAATACGCTAAAACCTCTTAAAAATCATTATTTAGTAGGGGTCAGTCAATAACAGCGATAAAGAGCCACTAGCTAATCTACCCTATGTGGTTTGGCTGTCCTTCCTTGCTGGGCCCTTTGACTTTCTTTCTTGTTAGCCCTGACTCTGCGACGTTGTGTGACACTGTTAGAGTCTATAAGGTCCACATGTGTGTACCTCTACAGTTGGGGTTGGCTCTCTACCCTGTGCTCTGACGCAGGAGCCCAGTGGGGACTTATTCAGTGGAGAAAATGGGGCTGGTGTCATTATGAGCACCAAAGCAATGTTTGAGGAATGAGTCAACCCTTCCAGGAGTGATTTTTCTTTTCCTGTCGTTCTAGAATTCTACACAAACATTCTTTAGCTGTCAGAGAACTTTATGTTTACAATCCCTTGGAGTGTTTTTGACATCATAGTGGGAATTCTCAATTTTGCAAATATTCTAATCACAAATAAGTGACCGTGATATTTATGTGCAGCTCCAAGCAGCCAGAGGTACCCAAAAGACAGCATACAAAACGAAAAGCAGTTTGTGAATTTATTATGTGGTCTTTAATAAAGTTTTATGTATGTGATATTTAGAGATTTACTTTTGTGTAAGTTAATGTCCTGTTCCATATCCTTTGTATAAATGCTTTGGCAATACAAATGTGTTATACCAGTGAATCACATTGAGTTGACTTAAGCAGTGAGAGAAAGAGAGAGAGAGAGAGAGAGAGAGCGAGAGAGAGAACCAAACCATGACTGTTCAATTCCCTCATGCTCCCCACTAACCCTCATTGATACACAAAAGAGTAGAGATGAGCAACAATTACAAAGTCATCTTAGTAGAGGAGAAGTGTGTATTTATCTGAGAACCACCACTGTGTACAAAACACACTGATAATGGGAGAGATAAGCATTAAGTACATGCAACCTTTCTGATCAAGAGAAGAGCTGATATCTGTTCTGTTCTTTTTGCACCCAGTAGGGTCTTACAGAAGATCCCACAACAGACTGAATTCATGATAAGAATTTCTCGAAAATTACATTTGAAGTTCAAATCCCTGCATGCTGGCTGCCTCCTTTACAATTCCCTTTCAAAATACATTCAAGACCCTCTCAGTGTACACAGTAATTATGCGTCCCAGAGAGATGGCACACAAGCTGTTTGATGAGTGTGTCTGCGGCTCACAGAATCACGGCAGCTCGAGAAAATAAAGCACTGCTCTAAATGAGAGCGGTTTGTGCCCCCCTCCTAATTTATTCCCCTTAGATTAACACACGCAGACATGTGTACACACACACACACACACACACACACACACACACACACACACACATAATTTCTCTGTTTCTCTGTCTGTCTGTCTTTTCATATTGTACAGTATTTATAATTACATCTACATTACAAGAAATTATGTGTAAATTTTATTCCTCGATCTCCCTTACCCTTTGTGGAATTGGGAGCATCTCTTACTGTAACATACAGCACTGCTACAATGGTGTCATTTATTGACTTTGTCTTTTCTACAAAAAAGGTGTGAAAGGACTAGATTCTATTGCTTGCAGAGTGTAGTTTTTGTGGGTTTTTGGGTCTGTTTAGATGCCACAACCTTGTCCCTCTCCTCTCTCTATCTCTCCTGCACAGACCAGACCTTGTCAAGTTTTAGCCTTGGAGAGAGGTAAAAGAACGACAAAACAAGCCCTCATAAATCAGCGACAACCTTGGCCTTCTCCTCATTTCTCTTCTTATCATGTCCTCGCTGTCATTCCTTTTTCCCTTTCCTTGTTGAAAAACTTTCTTTTTTTCCCACTGTGGTTTTCTTCCCATGGCTAAATTTCCTTTCCTTCTATCTTAAAAAAAACAGAGGTTGCTGAACAGTTTCAGCTGAAATTCAATTTATTTCAATGCCTCGCTTTGTTTGTCCCTTATCAACACAGTGCTGATGGTGATGGCATCGGCACGTGCTCTTCTTAAACACAGAGTAGGATGCCATGAGTGTGGTGGGTGGGCAGCAGTGCGGCAGGAGTCCATTAAACCATTCAAAGGCCACAGGAGTTGGAATATAACAGCCCAGCGGTTCGGCATGCAAATTGATTTTAATTTTCGAATTTGAACGCTAGTCAAACTGTCACAGACTTCTGAGGCATTCAGGAGAAACAATACATGCCACCCCAGCAGAGAGAGAGAGAGAGAGCACACAGGCGAACAAAGGCTTCATGCTCAAGTAGAGAGGGAAAGTAAGATGGAGAGAGAGAGAGAGGGAGAGGAAAGGGAGAAGGGAAGAGTTTTACAGTCAGAATAGTGAAGAGGAAATCTGATTTGGAATAAGGTAACAAGGCTAATAAAGAGCAATGTACAGTTTAACAAAATGTAGTTTGAAATAGCATACAGTATATCAGTGAAAGTAACAGAAAATACAACTAAAAATAAAATAAAATAAATGTTATAATAAAATAAACATATATGATAAAACTTTATAATAACTGTCATTAATAAACCGTTAGTTAATGATTTATGAATGACTTGTTAAAAAACATGAGTTGTAAACATAGGATGGGTGAGGCTGACTGTGGTCAGCAAGAAGCTCATAAAGGTGAAAAAAACTCAAACGACCAGAATATGAAATCTTCTTCATGTGACAGTGATTTTGTACAAAGACCTTGATAAACAAGTTTTTATAGCCCAAAAAACAATTCCCAACTTGTTGAAAAAGAGTGTAATATGTCCACTTTAACACATACAATAGGTCAACCTTTTTCGTTACTGTAGCTTGTTTTTTTTCTATTTCTCTAAAAACTCTTTTAAGTTTGCGAGGATTCAACCGTACCTGACACTGCCAAGGCACACAAGGTTGTTAGAGCTTACTTCTTCCACTTCTTCGTTTGCTCTCACTCCTGACTATGTCCCGTTCAATTAAAAGTAAAATTATCAGAGGGTCCTTTCATATCTCAACATCAGTGATTTTGAAAATGAGACTAATCCTTTGCGTGAAGCCACAGTCAGGACTTCTTAAACTTTTACTTTTCTCATGTCTGTGTTCAGAGTTCACTTGATGCAGCATGATACATTAAAGATGTGTGCACAACAAAGATATACTCCCTCTTAAGTGTGGCTGGCACAATCTTGAACACCCCGCACAGCTATCTAATAGAGGAGGGACAAGAATGAAGTCATCTCAGGTTAGGTAATAAGTAGAAGAAGTTTTAGTATAGGCTTGAGTTCTTAGAATATGACTTGAGGACATGTTTGTACTGTGAGCCATCGGACTGATAGAAGTTCTTCATGGGGGTGATGAAAGTCTGGTGGTCAAGGATTAGTACTTGCAGCTGAGCTTGATCCCAGGGTCTGCTACCATTGTAACCCTAAGCAAGACACTCAACCCCTCAGCGAACTGTCTGTGTAGTTTGTTTGTCTGAAAGTCACACTGGATAACTGTATTTTCTGAATGAGATACAATGTTATTAAATGTTACTGAAAATCCCTCCCTTTTGTCCAGTTCAGTTTCTCCTCATCTTTAATTTCTTACTTCCACCATCTCAATTTCCCATCACTTTGTTGTGATTATATGACACA
The DNA here is from genome assembly GCA_030347295.1 of Setipinna tenuifilis. NCBI lineage: Eukaryota > Metazoa > Chordata > Actinopteri > Clupeiformes > Engraulidae > Setipinna > Setipinna tenuifilis. The sequence continues at coordinate 22,047,426 of CM059285.1, forward strand.
GTAACAACACATTTATAACACCGACATGCACTTTGGTAAATGATCCTGAAGAACATAACTAATCTCAGGATTCTTGTCTTTGATGAGCATACAAACCAGTTGTGTCTACCTTGTGTACACAAACCACTCATACACAGACATAGACATACACACACGCACGCACGCACACACACGCACAAAACATCACCTTAGAGTGAAATAGACAACCGAATGCATGACACTCCACATATTGACAATGTTTGAAATGATCTTTAATGAGAACTAACCTATGAAACCCAGGATTTTGAAGATATTTTTTAAGATTAAAAATCAGTGTAGCAACACACTATTTTACTGAGTAGTTTTTGCATGTTAATAACATTTTACATTCTAAGCAGGTCAGATTATTAGCCTTTAGAATCGAACTTCAATAAACCCAGAAACTTCATCCCCCAGCATGGATATCAAAAGATTGATGTACCTCTGATTCACACACACCCACACAAACACACACACACACACACACACACACACACACAAGCATGAGCACTATTGATATCTAGCATAGGTCTTTTGATGTCTTTGTGAGAGACTGTGCATGTGTCTCTCTATACATATGTGTACAGCAAGGGTCAGGTATTTATAAAGGCTGGAAATCTGTTCTCTATAATGCTAGCTTAGCCCATTCCCTTCTGCGACCTTGATTATGTTGAATTTAATTTTTTATTCATTCAATGAGCATTTTCTATCCATTTACATGTTTTTCCAACTTTCAGTTGAGTGCCATTTATTAAGGAAATATCATCTGAGTTCTCATATGTGTGCTTCTTTCACAGAGGGACAAAACCATCACCCTGCAGGTTAAATTTATGATGCTGCTATTGAGTTTCCTCTCAGACACTCACCTACTGAGAAGATGGCACTGGATGCCAGAAAGGCAGGCAGCAATACATCTGTTTTCAGAGCCGTTTTCAATCACACAAATCCAAAAGGCTGAATAAGTCATTGAGTGAAAGTCCTAGTTACTATTAACCACAGCACATAGCCAAAGTAATTGGAAAAGATTTCATATATTTATTTATTTATTTATTTATTGGTAGTACATTCAGTGAATAAGCAGCTCGCTTCTATATTAGGAATTCTATTTTCTGTTTGAACCAGCCCAGGAGGTAAAATCAATGATTTTTTGAATCCTTTGTACAGTGACATAATGGGACATTAAAAGTAAGTTGTTTGATGTTTAAATGATTTTAGTGTTTCCCCAGTATCACTGTAGTGCAGACAGCAGTGCAGACAACAGTGTGTAAACCCAATCCTACTCATTAATGACATTAGCAAGACCATCCAAGCAAGACAACCATTACTAAAGCATTGTTGTTATACCTGACAGGTTAGGTTAAATATATGACACATTCTTTAGAACACTTTCCTTGAATTTTGCTTGCTTTAGTACATAGACCAGTAGCTATCAAATTCTTATTGTAACACTAGTTTTCTCTAGTAGTTATCTATGTAGTCAGTGCTGCTCTGTTAACCTAGCAAACGTTTGTTAGCCGTTATGTTAACAATGCTAGCTATGCTAACTATGCTAAAATGCAAAATAATTACAGTTTTTACCAATCATTTTCACGCGTTTTGCAGGGCAATGTCCACTTTTGCAAAACTCTTAACACAGTGTGCTGTACCAACATGCGTTTGAGCACATCAATTAACATTTGCTGCAAAATGCGCTACAGCAACCTAACTATAACACACGCTGTCGGTCAGTAAGTCTACAATGCCAGTCAATGTACAATAACCTAAAAAACGCAAACAACTTGAAACAAATCACTTAAAATCTAGCCTCTGTCTGACAGTATGGCACGTTACTGATATGTATTATAAATACAAACTTTATCAAACAATGTAAGTGACATTTGTATGTATTCATGCACCTTTGATAATAGATAAATAAAGAGTATAGGCTATACCTATACAGTTTACAAATGAATTACAGTATTTTGTGTAAAGTACCATATGTATTAGAAAATGTTGATGCGAATCACAAGGTGTTTTTCAGTGGATTTTCTATAGTTCGCAATTTTTCTGGATTCTAACTGCAGTACACATTTCAGAACTGAAGATAAATTGTGTCAATCAAATATGCACAATCATACAAACAGAAAACACATCACTCCAGAAACACACCAGGATGAACTGTAACATGTGATACCTTCACCCTGTGCTTACATATAACCACATTGTGTTCCACTGCAGGAAAGGTGAACGCCCATTACCTGCATCAATTAGAGTATGTTTCACTGCAAAAGAATGTACATGTACGTAATATGTGTTGTACATGTAAATGTATGTAAATATTAGCCTGGGCCCGACCATACTGCCTGTGATACTACATTGAGGGAGACTTGCCAGACCAAGCTCTGTCTACAAGCTTGGTGCGACAGCCAGGCTATGTAAATATAGTCATCCATAGAAGTCGTTTTTGGCCCTACCTACTGTAATGCTGATCCATGGTGCTGCTGCATTTTGGATAAACCATGATAAAGCCTACAGTAGCCTACATACTGGTAATGGAATACACAGCAACTCCAATAACAACTTTCTACATCACAATGTTTTGCCCATAAACATGAAAATGTAACCTCTTTGTTTACCTGTTACGTAACAAGCTATAAAAATAAAAAAAATATTATGAAGAAATACACACGTAAGTGTAAAAGTGCTAAATATCAATAATTATTTGGCTAAAAGATGCCTCAAGCACATTATTTCTTTTTTGTGTGACAAAATGCAAAATGCTGTGCTTTGTTACACTGTATTGTATTGCTTTTAGGTTTTGATCGTAGAGTTAACTGTTTTGATAAGAGTATCCAAATGTCTGCAAATTTAGCTGCAGTTGTACATAATTTTGTTGGTCATGAACATTAAATGAGAGAAGTATTTATGAATTTTGGTCGAAGTGGTGATTGAACGCAATTGTGTGAAAGCAACGCGAAAGAGAACGTAGTTTGTCTCCCATAGACTTTGGTTCATGCAAATGTGTTAAGAGTTTTGCAAAAGTGAACATTGCCCTGCAAAACGCGTGAAAATGATTGGTAAAAACTGTAACTGGGTTAAAAGTGTTACTCGGTTGACTCAGCTTGTACTTGTTAGCAGTTATGCTAATAATGCTAACAATGCTAATTATGCTAAAATGTGAAGTAAGTAACTGTGATAACATTGTTGTGTAGCTATATTAGCTGAGGCTATTTAGCCATTATGCTAACAATGCTAACAATGTTAACTATGCTAAAATGCAAAGTAATTAACTGGGTTAACAGTGTTACTTGGTTAACTCAGCTAGTATTCGTTAACAGTTGTGCTTATAATTGCTAATTATGCTAACAATGTTAATTATGCTAACTATGCTAAAATGTGAAGTAATTAACTGTGCTTACAGTGTTGTGTAGCTATATTAGTTGAAGCTATTTAGCAGTTATGCTAACATTACTGGCAATGCTAACTTTGCTAAAATGCAAGCACACTTTTTGCATTTTCTGCGGGAATGCAGTCTAGTTTATTTATTTATTTTCATATTTAATCTAACCTTAACTTCTTTTAATTACAGTATTTGGAGTGAAATTTGAATTTGAATTTGTTTAGGTTTTGAGGAAGTTTAGCAGAGCCTTTTTTTACCAGAGTGACTGAGACTCTGAACACTGAATTCAGTGGCTGCCAGCAATGTTGCAGTTAGGCCACCAAGCCCACTCAAGCCCAGTCCTGCTTTGTTATGAACTTGACTGGAATCTACTTGACACAAGTAGCATGGCTACCAGGCTCTTCATCAGACATCAGGGCCACTTACAGAAATGTTCATGAAAATCCCCGATTGCCTTTAATGGGGCATACTGTTTAAGACAGACAGAGGAAGTCAGTAACACTTTGGAAGCACATTAGAATTTCAGACAATCTGTGAACCAAAAAAAGACCTGTGAAAACGGTGACCTGTCATCCAATTATTTAAGTACATGACCAAAATATGTAACCCGTCTCCAGTGCATTGGTATTGGCAGCGCGTCCACAAAGCGTCTGTGTG
>CM059285.1:22056479-22071479 GCA_030347295.1 Setipinna tenuifilis
ATGAACTGATAATGCGATTGCCTGTGTATATAGTCAAGCATCAGTGCAGTTAGTCTGTCATTAATAATAATCAGCAATGTGTGAATCCGACTTTTCTATCCCTTACAAGTATCTCTTAGGAGACGGTTAGGCAAATGCTCTTTGATGCGATCCGCATTCTTCTTTCAGAGATGCTCCTCGGAGTCTTGGTGGGCTTCAATGAAACAGAAATCCATCAAAAGCATATTTCCCACACCTGTTGTTATTGATTGTGCTCACATGTGAGTTGCCACCTCCAAACATTAATAACAAACAGTCTTTTTTGTTGCCTTGCAGGAAGCAACTAGTGAAGTGGAGATGGTCTGTCATGTGAGTCCACATCACAACCTTCACTCGAGGGATGGATTAAGATACAGTGCTCCCAAGCTAATGACCTCATTACCAGGGCCTGGCAAGAGGAGACCTGCAAACATCAGTAATTACTCCCTTGCACAACTTTTGGTCTTTCATTCGATTCACTTGCATAAATGCGGGAGGAAAGGTAATTAATTTATTTAAATCCTCTTGACTGAAGTGGCCCTGAGTTAATTTCATAGTTCCTGAATACCTGTGGAGCATGTCCTGCAGGATTAAAAGCGGCCTCTCACAGTGCCAACCAAATGCTACATTTCTGTTTACTCCTCAGGAAACCTAAGCAGCTCGGAACATTCTGGAAGAAAAGTGAAGAGTTTTTTAAAGAGAACCAACATGCTAAATATTCGAAACATTTTTTAAAAGAATGACTAGAATGAACATCAGCCAATTACAATCAAGCCATGAGCAATGTGTTTATTCTAATTTAAGCCATCTAGAGAATGTGTGAATTATACTCAGACTTTTTAATTACAGACCATGGTTTACAGTTCTTTTAGGACCACTAAAACTGTCTGGAAAAAGTCCCTCCACTAAAAAAGTATATATGCATGAATAACACAAATGCATAAAATAAATAAAACCTATTTTTTGGTCTGGAAACAGTTGATATAACTGCTCAAAAGATCCCCAAAACCAGTGTACATCCATCTTACCCCTTTGGTGTTGCTGTTGGTGCTTATATTTGAACTCACCAACCAAACAAATACACCTGCTACACTCCCTTACCTTCTGCTTGGCATGAGCATGACCCGTTAGCTGGGATGGTGTTCTGTGTGCTGGCATGCACACTGTGTTTTGTTGACAGTTTAATTAGCCAAGACTGTGTATGAAGGCCAACTATGATCAGTGTAAAACATGTACATAGAATGGACAGCTGGAACATCTTAATGAAATATATGTAGGATGTGACAAAACATTTACTGGATTACGCTTAATCTAACCTTAAGCATGCACAGACGACACAAGTACCCATTCCTATCTGGGGCATGTTCTGATACTCCCTTTTTAAATACATTCATTGAATCAACACTCCTTGTAATAAGACGGCCTAATGTTTTTTTTTTTTTTGACCGACTGACTGTCTTGAACAGCAAGATTGAAATGTAGAGCGGCACCTCATCCCCACCTCTCTCTCTCTCTCTCTCTCTCTCTCTCTCTCTCTCTCTCTCTCTCTCTATAGCTTGAGTTTGATTTCTCTCCAATACTTGGGTGAAGGACACAGTAAGGGGAGACAGATATTTTGTACCTGCTGACAACGGGAAAAAGATGATCACCCTAAATGTCTGCTCCTAAATCTTTCACACCTGTCAGCTCCACTTTGTTGTTGGTGTTGGAAAACGTACATCCCGCCACCCCTACCCAGCCACATACACACACACACACAGACACAGACACACACTTGTGTGTCTTTCACTTGTCTTGTGTTACACAGGAGGAAACACAGAGGGCATAGCATGTGTCTCAGTGCACTGAACACTGATTCTACTTTACTCTAAAGTAAAACATGCGTTTCAGCTCAATGGCTCAACCTCTTGTTTTACCAGTCTATATTCCCTTAGAGACCTGGAGAAATGTACAAAGGAGAGAGAGAGAGAGAGACAGAGACAGAGAGACAGAGACAGAGAGACAGAGACAGAGACAGAGAGAGGAGATACCAGATCAGTTGTATGAAAATTCTGATGAGGGCCGCCATGTCGGTTAAATCTGAACATGGCATCGCTGTCACTTCTGATGAGTGTCTCCAGGGCTGGTGCTGCGTGACTAACAGCCTCAGGGCTTTTTTTGTGACCGTCTTTTCAATTGTGAAAGACTCACAAACACACATGCGTACACACAAGACAGACAGACACACACACACACACACATACACACAGGCGCAGACACACACAATAGGAGAGAGACAGAAAGAGATGGGGAGAGAGAAAGAGAAACAGATCACAGACATTTCATGAACACATACTGTATGCGTTGGGTTTCAATACATTCTTTCCCATCTTTTACTCCCTCAGTCACAGTTTGTAATACTGTATATTGATGAGAGTTAAAACAGACACAAGATAACCAGTAAATGTTGTAGTCTCCCAAGGCCACAACAGACAGACGTGATGTTTATTTTATTTCCTGAGATTCAAGTCAGTATTTGACTAACCTTGACCCTGACCTTGAATTTTGCGTATTTTGTGTATTTTGTGTTACATGCCACACACTACCCAGTGACATGGAGGTGACAGGAATAGTTCCTGCACCGTGTGTTATACAAGTGAAAGATGACAGGCAACAATAACTTTAGTTGCCCTTTATACCACAGTGAAATGGGAAACAGATGGACTGAGATTGTTTAGATAATTATTTTCAAGCTGCTTCCTCCAACAATATAAGTCAATCACTTGGGAGGTTGGGGGTATGCAAATGTAAATTTAGATCTAAATTTAAATATTGTTTCCCAAGACAAAGCCCTCAGCAGGCTCTTAGAAAGAAACAGAAAAAGTGAGAAGAAGAGAAAATGGATGGAGGCAGCTGTTTTTTCTTTCTTTGTCTCTCTGCTATCTTTCACATCTTTGCCATCTGCTGATCTGAAAAAGTTTCAGAATTGGAAACTTGAAAACTCCCTATTGCTCTGCAGCTAACATGTCTGAAATCAGAATGTTTTGTTTCTTTCAGTGTCTGTTACTCTGTTGATCATATGCCAATATCCCTTAATTTCTTCCTCGCTGTGTTCAGCACATCCTTAAGATGGCTAGGTTTTTCTGTTGTGTCTTGCAAAGGCCCTCTCTCTCACCGCTCACAGAGCAGTTGGGTGGTAATGAAAGTCCACAGGCATCTGGTACCACCAGCTGCAATTAAGAAACCGAACAAGATAAGCAAAACAAATCATAATGAGATATGGTGTGTACTTAGGTGCTGTAAGAGAAAATAAGGTTTTGATCATTGTGTCTTTATTAAACTTCTCTCCCTCTGGGGTGCTCACCATAGAGAGAGGGACCAAATGTTTGCTATTATATTTGGAAGTGGAGTATAAAAATTAATAAAATCAGAAAATAAACACTAAATACTAAGTTTACGTTTTTAGCTGACAAGGAATGCAAACTTACACATCACTCCTGCTTGATATAGAATGGGCTTTTGCTACTGCTGCTGTGTGTGTGTGCATGTGAGTGCACGTTTGTGTGTGTGTGTGTGTGTGTGTGTGTGTGTTGCCCTTACAAACTGACAACAACTGTGAAAAAATTGCAAGACAGGGCCATGTTCCGATGCAAGATAGTTTGAAATGGTGGCATTATAAATCTGTCATATTCTGGCATTCCTGGATTTTGGAGGAGGACTTAACAGACTTTTGAGATGGCAGCAAGCTTTTTACAGCCCTTGTAATGACAGGGAATGGGACGTCAGCTGAAGCAGGACTCATTTCTAAGTGCCATCCCATTTTGAATGAGGTTGTCACACAAAAGTCCCCTGTCACAATCCAATGGGCTTGCCATTCGGGCCTGTAAAACAGCATAGATTTTAGAGGGATCATTAATCATGTTGTCACAACACAATGCCAAGTATGCCCATGTGCTTGACTGTAACACCATGCATAAGTTTACTGATGTGACACTGTGAAAAGTGATTTTTATGGGTTGTTTCGTTTTTCAGAGTGGGTGTTGGGTGTTGTTTTTGTTGTTGTTTTGGGAAGGTGTCAGATCTGACTGGGAGCAGTGGGAATCCAACCCGTGTTGATCTCTAAACCCTACACAACCATTTTTGAGAATGGGAAGCATAAATGCACACATCATTTCGATGTGTCACAGCCTTATGAATTCCTATGCACAGTGTGATTTTGTAACCTTGTAGAAAATGCCCACTAGATATTACTTTCCTACTTACCTTTTCTATGCTCATGGTTATGTCCAAATAGTTTCCAGCATCAGCAGGCTTTACATTCGGGCTTTCCATCAGCAAACCCACTGTGCCTGTAAAGCTGTGAAGCTTTCAGACTGTTATAAGCATTATCATTCTGTGTGTCGCTGTATCCAGAGTTCACTCTGGACTGCTCCCAGCTGCTTCTGCCAGTACCTCCAGTTCTTCTGTCAACCTGCCCAACCTACGAATGTAAGCTGTTCACCAACATTTCCTTTGTATCATGGAGAGATGCCCTATGTCCTTACGCATCGAGTGACAAGAATAACAGACTCAGACATTCCTGCAGGCAGTCTGGAGAAAATTCAGTGTTGGCTAGAAAGCTCCTCATGATAGAAGCCCATGCAATACTGGCCATTTCTTTCTTTTGGTCCGACTGGCCACCTGTTACCACCAGCAGGCTGGAAGGGTGTTTCTTGCCTCTCTTTAGGTGACCATTCTGTTTGCTGTTGGTGCTATCTGACGTGTATCTGGATAATAAAGATTGGCCAATAAGGCACCTCATCTGCCCCTAATGTAGTCATGTAGTCTACACCTATAGGAGTTTATAGCTTAGAGTACTAGGAGGCTGTTGGATTAAGAAACCGTTTGACCTCTGTACTGACTTGGCTTGGTTATGCTTTTGATGTCCTACAACCCTTTGATGGTGTTGCATCTGAGGTTTAGACCAAGTTAGGAGTACCGATGTGGTACCAGGTATACTCTTAGGTGTCATGTGTGGTTGTCTTCACTAAATGGAAGTCTATCAATCCAACCAGACTGCATATGTCCTTCTTGCAGGAGCTGTATGATTTGATAGGTATTCGATCAAGTGACGCTGAATGTCTGACTGAAAGAGAACGTCAGTTCAAATGTAACCTTGGTTCACTGAGGGGGAACACAAGACATCACTGTGCTTGGCATTACTTCATACACATTGCTTATAGCAAAGGAGAATCAGTCACTGCGCATACTGATTTCTACGGCTGTGACGTAGCTATATGACGTGTATATTTGCTTTCCATTGCCTGGGTGGTAGCTAATAATAGGTTCAGCATGAAAATGTGAACCACTGGGGCTGTATGCCAATCGGTAATGCCTTGTGTTCTCCCTCAGACATCCAAGGTTATATTGGTAATTGGACGTTTGGCACTGGGAAGCCGTGTATGTCTTTCTCCATGTCTGGGTGATAGAGCTGTGATTCTCATCACTCTGCCTTCAGTTCTCTGACACCTCATAATCTGTCATGCTCAAAGGGTAGAAATGTGTCTGACAAGAGCTATCTGGAGGATCAATACACTTTCTGATGGCCTCTTTTGTAAGACCGTCATCTTCAGGTCTTCATAATAGTGCAGACGAGGCCTTCAGACAATCCTTCTGATATCAGTGTTGCAAGAAGGGGAGCAAAATGTCACATCACATTACAGCTAGCACTTCTAAGATAAAGGTGAGGACCAAGTGGCTTTATGATTAAGCAGGTATTACCATAACCAACAAAAGGGAGCTGCGGCCGGTGAGGTCACCAACATCAGTTGCCAAGGCAACAGTCACGGTGTAATACTGCATCACTTTTGTCAGCTGCTTGATTGTGTTTTGCTACAAGTGACACTGGAGGACTGGAGGATGTCGTGGCGTAGAAGGTCTTTGGTGTAGGGAAGGGGATGGGGGGTGGGGTGGGGGGAGCAGTGGATGAGGGGATTGAACACTTCTGGAGTGATGAAACATGAGCAGTTTTTATGAAAGCGTTGTCAAGTCCTGCCGGAAGCCTTCATGCTCTTTAAAGCAGATATGAAGTGACTGTGGAGATGCACTATGACCTGAAAAAAAAACCTTTACAATCTTTGCCTGACATGGGTTCCTCAGCTGCATTTGGCTACAAGTGTATATTTTGTGAGATTAACATGAAGTGTATGCATCTGTCTTGTCTGCATGGAGATTCATGTTCCTTATTGTTCTCACAAAGAATGCCTTTTTTTTCAGAGAGATTTCATTGCATTGCATAAGTAGAACTTTTTGACACAATTTTTTATAAAAAATAATCACTTCATGTTACCTCTGCATCACCCCTAAATAAAGTGCATGAGTGAGATTTAATAATCAGATTCTCAAAGGATAGCCAGATACTAAAGCCTACTCTAATTATGTATATACATATGATGCCAGGCATTTTTGTTACTAATTTGTAGCCTTATGATCTTTTTTTTAGCTTTTTTAGAACTTTGTGACAAGCAGATAACTTTTACAACACTTCAGTGCTGTCACTGCTTAACCTTGACTGAAGAAATGCATGTTATCATCTCTCCATCTTGACAAAACAGCAGCAAGATGGCTGCCACACCAGGAATAGCTCATAAGAGTAATGAGGCAGATGGGTAAGAGATGGAAAACGTCAGTAATGTAATTAGGTGAGCTGTCAGGAAGCAAATTGAATGGAGTCTTGTTGTTGTAATTAAGCCTAAAAACATCACAAAACCTCAGCAAGTGTAATTATCCAAGGCATTTCAATCCCACACCATTCTCAAAAAAAGAAAAAAGAAAAACACCACAGCCTCTGATTTTCTTATTAGGCTCTGATTGCATGCACGTGTACTGTAATCACATGCAAAGAAAGAAAGAGAAGTTTTGGTGTTATTTTCTCTCTTTCCTAGGCTTAAAATGGATGTACAGCATTCTGCCTGCCAGAATCCACTTTAGATAATGAACCATCTGATGGAATATGAATTAACATGAAATTACTTTAATGAAGACGATATGACAATTACAGATGTGGCTGAGAGAGCCTTATGTGGGGTTACCTGTAGATATTAAGAGGTGAAGATGTCTGTGTGTGCGCACGCGCGTGTGTGTGTGTGTGTGTGTGTGTGTGTGTGTGTGTTTGTGTGTGTGTGTGTGTGTGTGTCTGAGTGTGTGTGTGTCTGTGTGTGTGTTTTGGAAGGGGAAGGGTACTTTAGCAAAGGGAAACCCAAGCACAGGGACAATTTATTCTCCATCTCATGGCATCTCCTCCCCCCCTGTATGTATGCAAATACATGGCAGCCAGGTTTATTTATAGCCTCATGCAAGTACAATTCCCATTTGGAAACATAAATTATACATCACTGTATAATTAACATTTTTCTTTGCATCTGACTATTGGTCATAGATATGTCCATGTCCAAAGCTTACTTTTTTCATTTATATATTAACATTTACTCATGACTTATTAAGTATATTTGATTTACAGTTGCGTTTGGGAATAGTAATAATTTATTATGAGCTGCCTTGAACTACTGGTTCCCCATCTGATTAAACTTAAATTAGTTCGGGTGGTGCATACAGGAGGTAAAATCAAAGTGGGCAGACACAGGAAAAGTGTTATTCTCTCCAGGTTAAATTCCCTGATCTTTTGGCTAGAGAGGATTTGAACTACTACTATAAAAGGCCTTACATCCGTATGTAACGGATAATGTTCTGCAAGGATCTTATTTCACGAAAACGACCAACTCGCAGAACATTATCCCGCTTATTATACAGCTATTTGCCAAAAAATATTAATGGAGTGTTAGACACTAGTAAATATTGTTATATTTTGAATATTTTGTTTTGTTTTGCTACTAAAAGTTGTTAATCGAGCAAAACAAAATGTCTAAGTGTTGTGTAGCAACGTGCCCAACTGCTAAATAACTGGGTTTGTTGATATTCCATTATGACAAGTGATCTAAAAAACAAGCACAAAACCTGTTGTCATTGACAGCGGTCATTATAGTTTTCCAGCAGTCATTAAACAAAAATATTTGGGATTGCCCATTCAAAGTCAATGGGATATTTGTCAGCATTCTGAATGGCCATATAATAAAGAATTACAAACAATACTTAACATTAACAGACATGGCTCATAAAATATGCAGGGCCTTTGTGGTAATGAATGTAATTTATAACAACACAGCAGGGAAGTCAAGGTAAATATTGAACATAACTAATACTCTGTGTTGTTGCCTAATAATAAAGTCTTAGCATTTTATGGCAGAGTCACATTACACAATATCATAACACAACCCCAAATTTCTTGTAACTGACACATTTTTAGCATGGTAACCCATTCTGCAACATTCTATGATGCTCCGACCCAAAGACCAGCATGTCAGAATTTTGTCGGGAGACATATGCAGTGTCTCTTTGTTAATATTGGGAGTGCTGTCAACAGCAGTCAATGGAGACCATATAATAACGAATCATTGTCTGAATCATTATGGCCAGTGTCTCGACCAAGACGCATAGAACATCTATGGTTCTAAGATCTTGTAGTATGACAATAGTGAATTGCAAATAACAATCTTGAAACACTCATATAATCTGGTTACAAAATCTCAAAAACATCAAAAAGCTTATGTTCAGACCAACCTGTCAGTGATTAAATAAAGGATAAATTACCTGTTACCTATAATAATTTACGTATTCCTATATTAGGAATAATAAATAAGTGAATAGAAGTGTAATAAATAATTCATGATGCTTAATATACACCTTAATAGGCACTGATACAGACAATATTAGTTATGAGGTGATGTCTAGAATCTGTTCCCTAAATTAGTATTACCAAAACAATTATGTGTGTGTGTGTGTGTGTGTGTGTGTGTGTGTGTGTGTGTGTGTGTGTTTGTGTCTGTGTGTGTGTTTAACAATGTCTTCGTACTTCCTTCCTACTCTCTTCCTCTTATGTGTACCCTTGTCCACCCAGAGATGTCTGCCCGGTCTGTGATGTCTGCTCTGATGAAAAGGGGATACATGTGAGTCAGATACGAGACCTCTCATTTCAGTTCAGTCCACCCTTCACTCAAGCCTGCATCAAGCCTCTTTCTTCCTTTTGTTTGTTTATTTGTGTGTTTCTTTCTTTCTTTCTCGATTTTAATAATGACCTAAAATTAGGACTGACTGATATAATCCCAGGTATACAAAACAGAAATTGAAATCATGAATGCATATGGTTGAATGATTCTTAGTGTACCTACTTCTCTCTCTCTTTCTCTCTCTCTCTCTCTCTCTCTCTCTCTCTCTCTCTCTCTCTCCCTCCCTCTCCCTCTCTCTCTCACAGACAGACACACATAGTCCCGTATGCACAAATAAAATAAAAAACAGACTGATCCTGCTTCTTCACCAGCAGAGGGTTCCCACACACTGGAGGAGAAGCTCAGGTGGAGAACGGTGCAATAACATTTGAAAAATGTGACATTTGTACTCATACCGAAACAGAGGGCATAAAAGCTTACACACAAATAAACACACACATTCATGAACATCACACACACACATACACACACACACACACACACAAACACACACACAATAAATCTCCATCCTTTAAACATCCAACACACATACACAGACTCAAATAGCCACAAACAAGTAGAAGAATACCCCGAAGAATTGTCTTTATTGTGTTTTTCCTTCCTCTCCCCCCAATCTTCAGACAGTATACCACTCTTTACAACCTCACTACACTTTCCACTAGCAGGACTGTTTCATGCGGATATCTGCAGTAATTAGGCCACAGTCCTTTCATGTCTGCCTGCGCCGGCATCACTGTGCTGGGGAGCATGGCAGAGAAGCCCCTCCTGGGCCACAGATTTTCGTCATTAAGAAAATCAGGTCAGCCATGCCAAGCCCAGGGAGCCCCGCATCCACAGCGGCTCCACGTCCCTCTCCTTTAATTCATCATTACACAAATAGACTGCGGCTCCGGTGGAGTCTTCAAGATGCACAGGTTTCTCACAGTTTGTCTCCGCTACACACACTAATAAACCCTTGAGATCAGGCCTGTCTCGCACTTTCAGAAATTTCCCTCTTCCCCCGATCACCTCATGTGCCATCCCATATGCATAAAAACATTGCAGCTTGGATGGGTGAATAAAAGTGCAAGAATAGAATTGTAAATAAGAGATTATAAACAGCTAGGGGGTCAATATTGTGGAATAAGCCCCAGCAGAGTGATGCAGGGCCCTGATGCGAGGCAGAGGGGCCTTGGATTACTCTAGAGGGGTTTATACTGTGATCTTCTCTGACTCTGTGTTATCCCAAATATTACACAGCTGTTTGCTACGATTCAATACAAGTTCCTGCAGCAATTTAAACATACCAAGTAATAACAAAATGATTCCGATTTCTTGTTCTGTGTTTGAGAATAATAATAAAATGGCAGACATGGGGGATGCTGTGGCACAGTTGCCGTAAGTGTCCAAGCCAGGATCTGGGGATGTGGGTTTGAGTCCGACAGCGGGTAATTTCCTGATTCTACCCTGTGTCTCTCTCCCACTCTTTTCCTGTCTCTCCCTACTATCCTAATGAATCAAATGTGAAAATGTCTGAAGAAAAATGGCAGAGACCTGTACTTGAGAACAGAGGAATTTAAAAATGGGACAAGTATTAGCATATATACACATAGAGGTTATGAGGGTGAATGTCAATACGTTAATGACTTTAACTGGTGGTTTTGGTATTAACTATGAGCATCATTCTGAAACCACTGTATAAACAGATATACCTAATGCAATGTCAAGTCAAACAGTAGTATCAATGTTAAGCATTTTTGATTTGGTCATAAAGTGTAATTATGACCTCTCCAAGAACATTTGCAAAATGAAAGAAAAATTATCCTTCCATACAATCTTTTTTAATTCATACAGTAAAGAAAGAAAAAAATGTATCATGGATATCTTTATGTTTTATCAGACCAGTTAAATAAATGATGGCAATGACAAATGTTTTCATTATTGTTTAAGCATAGTTTTATTGGTGTTTCACAGAATGCTTCTATTGAAAAGCAATTAAACGCTCAAGCTCCAACAGGCATGGTAATTCCAAAATTGATAGCAATTAGTGTAATTAAAACCTGGGATTTTCCTGATGTCCGCCGTTTCTAATCACTCATCTCACTGTGATTTTAGATGGATAGCAACGATGGGACTTAAAACATGTGGTTAACTGGTTTTAATACCTATTTTACAACATGAACACTACAGTCTTTTATATTAAGCCATATTCCAGCTGACGTTTAGAATGGGATATCGTTGATAAATGATTAATTACTAATGAGGATATCAGATAATTAGAAAACTGTTGGGGACTTCATTAGAAAGCAACTAAATGATATGCAGCTTGTGCAGCCCCTCTAACAAAAAACAATGTCACTCTTGGGGGTTAAGTCATGGTCAAGGTCAAAGCTTACAGTTCTCCTTTAGTATGTGAGTGAGGTAAGTAATTTCATTTTTTAGACATATTCTGTGACTGAGGTTTTCAAGTATGTAAACAGACTATTGAATTCACGAAAGAGGCATGGAAGTCCGAGGGGGGTTGACCCTTGCTATGACCAGTGACCTTGGTTGTGCTGAACTACTCTCATCACAACAACAGTCCTGTTGAATTCATGTATTTTGTTTGTCCTCTATAAAAGGTAAACATCACTGCAGCTAATAAAGCCACACTCACACACTCACAGGGATGTAAACAGAATTGTAAAAAAAAAAAAAAAAAACACACAAAATGGGGGCAGCATGTGTCCAGGGAATATAGACAGTTCAGGGAAAGCCATGTTCTCACAACCTGAATAGAGTATACTGTGAGGCTGTACGTAGTGTCTTGGCATGGAGCTGACTAAACCTCGTTAGTGGTGACCTGAGGAACGGGAAGGGTTATTTCCATGCGTGTCATGTGCTCCATTTAATCAAATCTCACCGCAATCGATGCACTTCCTGAGCTATAAGGCATCCTCCTCACCCCGTGCTGCTTTCTCAGACACTCTCGGAGATTATATGCCACCGCTACGTCACCCTGGGTTGTTTTTCCCTCTTGACGGGAAATTGTGATTAGTGTGGCATCAGGGTGACATCCAGCCCTGTCTTAGCCGTCAACCAGACCAGCAATCAACAGTAGTTAAGAGTCCATTATCGTTCTGCCTGGGCCATTTTCTGTAAAACGGATTCATAGCTGTGAATTGCGACAAAGCCTCAAACAATGAGAAAGCACACATTGTTCAAGCCAAAACATTGTAAAAAGAGTTCCATCCAGGGGCTTTTGTGACAAATTGTAATATAAATTTGATAGCATGGAATATATCATGGGAAATATAACATACCTTTGTATTCTCAATGTGCATTCTATGCTCAGTCCTACTTATTGAGGTCTGTATACCCCAATGCACAGTCTTATTATTTTAACACTACATCTCATTTGTGTCCTAATGCATGTGTACAGCATCCACAGATGCCTTAGCCCGGTAAACCAGCCCCTCGTACTTCATTTCATTTTGTACAGAGGGTCTGGCTGAGGTTCCATTGACATGGTTTTTCCAGGCTGAATCTTGCCTAACCAATCAGCGAACAGAGGGTGTGTTTGCGAGCGATGACATTGACTTTGTGTGCTACATTTGAATTGTAGTGAGTAGGCAGGCTTATAGCCAGACTAATTGCATACGTGAGGACCAGATGTTAGCGACTGGGGAAAGGCAGATCCAATCGTTTTAAACTTCAGCAGAGTCTACAACTCCTGTAAAAAACGTTTCTCAATACAGCACAGCCAGACCCTCTGTCCACAGATGTCTGGCTTATTGGGAATCTAAGCAGCACGACATGTTTCACCAGCTTGCTGCTCATTTATCAAAACTGATGTTGGACATGACCAGTCCTGCCTATGAGTGCAACATCTAGTTATCTAGCCCACAGTTGATTAGCCCTGTGTTATGAGAAGAGATTAATCTTTCAGTGTTTCAGTGTGAGCATTTTATGGTTAATATGGTGATTTTGGGCAATTTAAGATTTGTAGCCAGAGATGGAGAGTTTGGCTTTTTTCTATTCATAAAGTAGACAGCCCACACTCCACACTGCCACAGCCTGGACTTATTACACTTTGTGTGTGTGTGTGTGTGTGTGTGTGTGTGTGTGTGTGTGTGTGTGTGTGTGTGTGTGTGGAAAGAAGGTATTGAGATGGAGAGTCCCATTTCACCGTTGTGCTTCCACCAGTTGACCTCATGTAGCACATTAGAATCATATAGCTTCTTGTAGTGTTTGCTGGTCTGTGAGAAAAGATAAGATAGTTACATTACTGAACATTATTTGTGTCTTTAGTAAGCCATAAGTTTCACAGATGCACTCAAGTGCTGACTCTCAGCACACTCCAGTGCCTCTGATGCCACACCAGTCTTCTGGTCCGGAGTCAATTTAATTTTCAAACGTACGCACAAAAGCAGGGTAAAACACTATAACAATTAGCTAGGTCAAGCAAAATGACTGTGAAGAAAAAAAAAAGCTTAGGAAAGGAAAAGCTAAGTGACTGAGATGAATTGATTCTCACTAAATGGTTCTTAATGAAGCATGGGGAAATCTTGTCCAAAGGCAGTGTGTGTCTCTCTGAGAGGAGAATGGGATCATGCAAATGATGTAATCTGGTGTGTAGCCCATCTGGTGTGTAGTGCAGACATATGTATGATCAAGTAACAGGGACTGGCCTATTTTCCCCTTAGGTTATGGACATCTTTACCCATCAAAACATAAATAAATAAACACACACACACACGTACACACACATACACACACATACACACACGTATGTACGTACACACACACACACACACACACACACACACACACACACACACACACACACACACACACACACCTCTTGTTTAGCACAGGAATAGCTTAATCATACGACAGATGTGTTATGTTACACCAGTTATATTTTCCTCTGATAGGCTGCCTTTAATTTGTGAAAGTGATGAGTGTAAATTGAGCATTACAGCAATAAATGTTAACAATAAGGTAATGGACTCATTACAGAAAATAAGAGTAGGGCTTGAATAGATAGTTAGAGAATGCACTCTGAAGTGTTTACAGTATGTTCATTTATGAAAAACACACAACAAACATGTTTTGGCTCTTGGCCAGCATTGGCATCTCTGGTGTCAATATATGAATATAATGACACATGGCACTCAATGCAGGAAACAATTCTGTGTGATTGTAAGCACTTGTTTGCATACAGTATATGTATACTGTATATGTATACACATATACTGTATATGTGGGTGTGTGCAGGTGTACGCAGTGGATTCAGATTTTCAGTCATTTTTTTGTTTTTTTCCCTGCAGTGTCAGTCCAGCACAGATTATAGTGTAACAATCACTGCTTGTACATGTTTTTTTGCTTGTGGGAGAGAAAATGGTGCTGGCATTCTGACAGACGTGGGAAGCAGAGGTCCAGCTGCCCCTGGTAACAAACATGAGGTGTGCAGCTGAGATTATTAGGAGTTCGATATCGCAAATGAAACACCACTGTCGCACTGACTAGCCTGGGAGTCATCAGGCATGAGGGCACAGATGGCCTCTCACACTCATGGCCTGTCACAGAACCACACATAGAGCCACACACACACACACAAAGAGAGGGAGGGAGAAATAGAAAGAGTGACAGACAGAGAGAGGGGGGGGGAGTGAGAAGGACAGAGAGGGGAGAGGGAGAGAGAGGGGGGGAAAGGGCAATGAGAGAGAGGGAGAAGGAGAGGGAGAGCGAGAGGTGGAGGGGAGTAGAGAGAGAGTGAGTGAGAAGGAGAGAAATGGAGAGAGAGAGGGAGAAAGAGAGGGAGAAGTAGAGAGACAGACAGAAAGACAGAGAGAGAGACAGACAGACAGACATCTTAACAGTTTACCTGCTCATGTCCTGGTGGAGGCCCTCTCCCATAATATTGAGTTGTCAGATATTT
>CM059285.1:22078979-22176479 GCA_030347295.1 Setipinna tenuifilis
CTAAAAGAATTCTGTGAAGCTCAGTTTTTCCAGGTTGTATATGTGGGCTTCAGGGAGTTATTGACTGATCAACCAGACAATTAGATTGACTGACCTGGTCAGTAATTCCCAAATGACTATACCTGTGTAGGAGATTAGATCAGGCAAGACCTACTCAAGGGTGCATCCTCCCATGGAAAACTGCTTTTATTAGGCCAAGGCCAGATACTTAACCTAATAACAACCGAAATGGAAGACTTTTGAGACTTTTTTGAAGGAATGTATGTATGTATGTATGTATGTATGTATGTATGTATGTATGTATGTATGTATGTATGTATTCATGTAATTATTTATCTAGTAGCAATAGTGACCACATTAAAAGGCTATATATTTTTGCAGTAGTTACATGTCAGCCTGACTTTTAGTTTGTCAATATATTTTTTCAGTAATTGTCAAGCATACAAATAATTGTTTGATACATTGAGAATGTAAAGCATACAGAGAGTATTCTAAAGTAAATTACTGTAGAACAAAGAGTTAAAAAAATATCACAATATGTATGCATCATGTATGAAATGGACACAAAGAGCATTCATAATTAATGAGAACATTATTTTGGAAGCTCAGCAAAACAAAGAACATTACTCAGGAACATTACACAGAGAGGCATCCAATGTGAATGTGGTCAGAATTTTAACAGATACCTGAGAGAAGGCGGGCTCTGTTAGCATCCGTCTGTGTCAGGTGCATTGGGGGTGGCAGAGGTGAGCAAGAGAAAAAAAAACATGCATGCAGAAGAACCAAACAAGTGATACACTTTAGAGACTTTTTTTCTTTAAAAATGTATGATTTTCAATGCACAGGGGATGACCATGCATTTTTATTTGAGAATAGAAAATACTGACCTCTGAAACAGTACCTAGTAATTAAGATTGTTTGGATTTTGGAACCACCACAAATGAATGGTGGACACCAGTATTGTTCATTTGTTATTTACATGACCATATGCCATAAAAATAATTGGACAGTTTAAACGTTTAAGCTAAAAAAAAAACCCACAAATCACTGTGATTCAGAATTACACATCAACATGATGTTTTTCAGAATAAAAAACAAACATCACAATGATGTTTTTAAACCATTTTGTTTTCGTTTTTAATTACATCAACATCTGAATAAGCCTACAAAGATGCCGCTGAAATTAAACATCTGCATTGTTGGAGCACACTTAACAAGACTTGGAAACAACTTTACTTTTTCTTTGTCACATCTTTACCAGATTTGTCATAATAGATACTGATTGGTGCTGATTTAACTTGTTACTGGCCAACACATTTCAGAAACTAAAAAAAATAATATTGTCATCTTCGCTTAAGCACATATCCACAGTCAGGACAAAACCGATGGCCTTGTTGTTCTACGTACCTACTGTATGCATGAAACATTTGGTTCATACATGAAAATTCAACTCTCCCAGGGGACTTGGCATTTCGCAGCAAATGTTTTTTTTTTTTTAATAAATTCCATAAAGTTTGAATCTCATCTCTTCTTTCATCATGAAAAACTCTATTGTGCAGACTGCTGTATAGCTGCAGTGCAAGGCCACTCATTCCCAAAGCATTATGAGCAGAGTGTGTAAGCAGAGATAGCAAACACCGACGACATACAGCAAAAGAATAAAAGGGCCATGACATTAAGTGTGGGAGAAAAAAAAAATGTCTGTGGATTATTTCTTAGGGAACTGCCATCACAAACAGGGAGGAGGTGAAAACGTGACTCGTGATAATGAAAGGGGTCATGTATAAGCAAAAAAAAACAAACACTTAAAGCCTCCATTCCCTGCATGTCGGCACAGCAATATACACATAATGTCCTTGCCGGGCTGTATCTCTTTTATTGAGTGTGTGTGTGTGTGTGTGTGTGTGTGTGCATGTGTTTGTGTGTGTTTGTGTGTGTGATTGTGTTTTGTATGTTTGTCCACATGGGTCATTGTACTTGGGTTGGTTCTCTCTAAGTGTGTTGCAGTAATAATGTTAATGTTAGCTTTCTGTTTATGGAAACACCGAAACCCAGGCGGTTCTTTGCCATCTCTCTCTGGTGGTCTATTTATGTAGTGCTATAGGTATGTGTTGGAAAGTGAAAAAGAAAGAACCAATGACAATCTATATGTTGACTTACTTACTGTAACAGTAAATATACAGTAATTTAGATTTCTTATCCATTTTCGTAGATTTGTTTTACATAATGTGCTTTTAACATGTATGGCCAATTAACATCCAAAACGAGAGGTCAAACAGACTGTGTGTTTTTGACCTGTGTGTGTGTGTGAGAGTGTGTGTGTGAGAGAGAGAGAGAGAGAGAGAGAAAGAGAAAAAGAGAAACCGGGAGAGAGACTGAGAGAGAGAGAGAGAGAGAGAGAGAGAGAGAGAGACAGACAGACAGACAGACAGACAGACAGATAGGGAGAGAGATAGAGAGAAAGAGAAAGAGCTCAAAATGAAAGTATAGGATGGAGAGTAAGAATACTGTTTGATTCCACTGCAAGGGGAAAGATGAACAGGCCACGTGTTCTGAGCACACTGTAAACCCGGATAAGTTAATGCAACTCAAAACTCTTGATGTAACTGATTACATCAATAGTTTTGAGTACATTAACTAAATATTTTAATTTAATTAATTTGAAAAGTTTAAGTACATGAATTTTGTACTTAAACTTTTAAATTAACTTTAATTAAAATATATAGTTAATGTACTCAAAACTATTGACGTAATCAGTTACATCAAAAGTTTTGAGTTGTATTGACAATTCGGGTTTACAGTGCAGCTATCTGGGCTGTGGCATCTCTGAGTGCCGCTGCTGCAGCTCCTGGAGGCGTGGTCTGCATGCATCTGATAAACCTGAATGCTCTGTGCATGGGACTTGGGTGGGAGCCAAAGATAGGGAAGTATGCACACAGACACACAGACACACACACACACACACACACACACACACACACACACACACACACACACACACACACACACACACACACACACACACACACATATGCACACTCATACTCACACAGAGAGAGACAGAGAGACAGAGAGACAGAGAATATGTTAAGCAAAATGCCTTGGAGGAATCTTGGCACCAGCATGAGAACATTGTTGTGATGTTTCGAGGAACATGCACTCATATCAGCAGTACTGAGGTACTGTAACCCTGTCAGCTAAGGGACTGCTATGAGTTCATTACTGGGTAATCATGAAATATTTACAGTAACTCCCAACCAACACCTGCAGTGTAGAAAAGATACCCAGTGTTAAGTCTTGTGTCCTTTTCTCAATTCACCACAAAAAAAAATCAATACATGTATGTATTGTTCCTGTGGTGTCTCCCTCTCATCTTCCGCACCAGCTCTGAAACTCTGCAGTGGCCTTCAAATGGAGGGCTAAACCTGTCCATTTCCTTACATGAGAGCCTGAGCGCTTTTTTGGGTCGCCTCCCCGCAGATTAGAAACTACATTACCACCCCTCTTTCCCTTGTCAGTTTCCTTCGCCGCCACACTTCCTCTTGTAATATACTGACAGATGAAGACTAAGCACTACCCATTCTCTTGCAGGAGAGGAGCACAGCACTGATGCAGTACATCAGTACATGGTTGGTAAAAACTCTCAAAAAGTATCTTTGAAGATGACTGTGCTGTGATGGAACTTGTTTAAGGTACAAAATAATGCAGGAGCTATTAGAGAATCCTATGTGGATCTGTTTCTTAAAGGTTGTTTGTAATGGTCTTAAGGTTGTCTACAACATAACTATAATTTAAATATACAGGTTCTGTAATGTAATTAAATGTTCTGTTCTTGGAAAAATTGTTAACTCAAAATGATATTAACATTTACTCCTGTAATGTTCCCTTAACTCAAGCAATAGCTCTTTGTAAAACAGATGGTACTTTAACCAGTATGACATTAAGGTCACATGAAATGCTCTTAATTAAATGATAAAGTTTCTACTTTGTAAAGAATTAAAAATAAGACAAAGTTATCTCTTTTGCTGAAATGTTCGTGTTTTTAGCATTTTGTTATTGTTTTTATAAAGTTTTGCAATGCAGGCTTAAGACTGCCACATCACGAACTACCTGTCCACAAACAGACGCCCACACACACTGGAACAAGTATTTCAGCTGCTATTTCTCATGAACATCACTCCGCAGTGACTTACCACCCAAAGAAAACACAGGAAAATAAAGCTCTCCCTAAGTACTCATGCAGCATTGTAATTATACAGCAGCATTTATCGTTCTTCGTTCAAAGGGCCTCCTCATCAGGTAGGAGATGGTGGTCCTCCTTTACCATCTGTGCATAGGCTTTTCATTAGTGTCTGAGGTAAATTCTAGAATTTGTCTCTGAAGATAACGCAACTGTACATGCTCTCTTTTTGGCTCGTGCTTTTTTTCCTGACCTATGGGCAGCCCCAAAAATGTCCGGTTGACATTAATAAACCCTTAGAGCATACTTTTGGGAGATTTTTAATCTGCATCTCAGTCGGGAGCTCAGCTGTTCTTCACAGGTTCATTTCAAATCCATTTTATGACTTAAGGCCTTCACATAAAAAGATTCTGTTCCTTCCTTTCAAATTGTCATCTTCTTTTCACTTTTCTGTTGCTGTGGTCACTTCTGGGGTAGAAGTAGTGTGTGTGTTTCTGTGTTTGTGTGCTGTCCTTGAGAAATCCTGGTATCTCACAGTCACCTTCAATTACAGGGACAAAGCATCATATTTTCTTTTCATTTCAATGTCTCCAGCAAACCACTCAAACAGGACAAGCAAGTATGACAGAAATAGCACGTTTTTCCCACAAGTCCGAAGGTAAAAAACAAACAGCTGTCCACTCTACTATTCTGCACTACAAAGGTAAAGTATAGTAACTACGCAAACATTGGAACTTAGAAAAAAGCCTTCAATGTCATACTGCCCAGTGAAATATTTTGTAGGTATAATAGTGATGACACTTTTATGTTCTTTCTTAATAGGGAGAAAGAAGAGATTTATTCACAAGACAAAGCAGGTGTTATAAAGTCCATTTCCAGCCTAAACTCACTTTGGACTAAATATGGAGGTACTGCGTCTTGGCTTTTTAGGCAGTACTGTGCACTGCCCTTGGTGACCCTATAGCTTGATAGACAAAGTGGTGATCATTTTTTTGCCAAGCAGCATTAAGCTTCATCTTATTAAAACAAGTTTCCTCCATGGAAATACAGACATAAAGGGCCCTTTATCTTTAGTATGTCTTAGTGGTTGATGGCACTGACAGTTTGCCTTGTCTCCATAATGTAGAGAGCTCTTCAGAGAAAGAGCAAAATGACTGCAGCTCTCTTGTCTCAATGACACCAGTGTGGGATCTGTAGAGAATTAAAGAGACAATAAATCAGGTAGGCAGGGTGGGAGGACTGTTGTTGATACATTCCTGAAGACTTGAAAGGCCTTTCATCCCATTGTTACCAGACGAGAAGATCCTATTTCAATTATACCCTACCTTTGATTTCACCATTCTTTCATCTTTTCATTTATCCATCTCTTCCACTCTGGGAACCTTCATTGTTGTGAGATTAACTTCGAGGTGGAAAGCAATCAAATTTAGGGGTTCATCATCTTCCGATTTGCTTTTTTTTTTTTGTCACGACATATAATCTACTCCAGGTGTAAGGAGCACTGTGCCTGTAGTACCATGACAATAAGGCCTCACTAAGACCAGCTGACATCCAAGATGGGGAGGGCAAAGCTTATCGGCAAAGGTGCCCTATCCATATTGTTGAAACAGTGGTCATCATGTTGCAGTCAGCAGTGGGTGCCAATATGTACGTGTAAGATGTTTCGATATACCATGAAATAATTAAAATCATCACATTACATGTTAGCAATCAGCCAAGAAAAGCCATACTTAAATGTGTACACAACAAATGTGGTAAAACCCCTTTAAATAGTAAAAGACCTGCCACATATTGGTTTTACTTGTGCTCTTTATACAGATTATTTCATTGTTTATCTCATCTACGTCGCTAAGGTCTGAGACATTTTAATGGCGAACACATGCCCCTAATCGAGAAATGAATGGGGATTAATGAAGGTATTTTTAACAACAGTCACTACAGTCTCTCTCTGCCCTTTTCTTCCAGTTCCATTTGAATAGAATGCTACTAATAAGAACACAAGCTGGTATTGCCCTAATTCACACAGCACTGTACCTTAAAATGTCAGAACTAAAGAAAAAAATCCATATAACACGGTAATAAGGAGGTTTGTGCATGTCAGCTATGTGAAGTGATGATGCTTAGTGAAATTAATTGGCAAATTACGTTCTTCAGTAATGATTCAATTTCTATGCACATTTATTCACATGTCTCTTTAAACCAAGAATAACACTAATTATGTGCATTAGTGAATGTCAGTGTGTTTATAGTTAATGAATGCTAAATAATCCCACAGTAATCAATTACGGTCAAAATTGCTTCTCCTCTCAAGAGGATGCACGGTTCTTTGTTTTGGGTCCTAACGATGTCCATTTTATACTGTTACATATATATTGTTGACCCAGTACCAAGTGCAATGAAATAATACTGAGAGCATGGCTGCTACCCCCTGAAAGGTAGATTTGAACTGAACAGAATGATGATGTCTTTCCTAAATTTCATTTCATAAAAGTCAAATCACTCATACATTAAACATCAAATGATGAACATTTAGCATTTGGTGGTAAGATACGCAATTTTGTTAAAAGATTGTTACAATGTTCATGTCTTGCAACATGAAATATGTTGCTGACATCTGCTGACATAAATCTCACCTGCTAAACTGTCACAACCCATGTGTTTTTTTTTTTTCAACTGGAATAGTGCGGTTCTGCTAGAGCTTGTACCTGTCTTTGCTAAAGCCAGCAGTTTTACAAAACTACTTCTAAATCTACTTATTAAGTAAACAGTAAATGAAACTGAGCTAAAATTATCCAAATGCGTGTCTTACTGCAGGTGGAATTTGTCCTTGCCTTTAACGTCATGACCTTGAGAACCTAATAATGTCATACAGTTAGCAGGAAGAGTAAATAACTAAACATAGCAGAGTGGTGTAGGATATGTGGTAAACATGTGTAGAACACATCTCACAAACAGTGTGTTTGTCGAAATATCTCATGTTTGATCCCTTGTGACCTTCAGCTTGAGTACCAAACTAGTTAATGCAACATTTATATTAAGGTTAATTGTGTTAAAATTATAATGATGTTCTTTCAACTTGTGTGGGAAATAGCGAGGGTGCACGGTGCTGTAATACATAGAACCATGCCTGCATGGACACACAAATGCTTAGAAGCACAGTTGAATGACCATTGTGGGTGAAGACATAATTGAGGCAATATCTACTCTTTGGAGTGGTACATTAAGAATGGCATTTCTTTATGGCTCATTGTGGCTTCAAACTATTCATGATATATATATATATATACAGTATGTACTTAATAGGTGTGGACACAGGGATTATGTATTATCTGTTAAGAGAGTTAATACACAATACAAACATATGTGTTTGTGATATAATTAAATTAGACATCCTATCTTGGTTCTCCCAGATTATCTACATAATTTGATTAATGTTCTATTCTGGTTTGATTTACATAATTGATGTCTTATTTAGTTTTACTTAACTATGCGAGAAACATCTCATGGATGCACTGTGACACATCTAAAGTGATGCACATGCACTGCAACACCAAAGAGCCAGGCTTGTTGGAATAGTGGTCAAAGGACCTCCTCAACTGTAGTGATGGCACTGCTACTTCCCTACGCCCTACTTACCTTTGGGAAAGGCACCAATGCACTTTAGACACACTCATATGTGCCCCATGCAAGTCCCATTATACTTCTCCCATCCCAGAGTGCCCCACATACTCATACTCCACCCATTACTGGGATCCATCACCCCTGAGGGCTTTTTATATGCCTCACACAGTGGGTGCACCTCTGATAGCCTCACAGAAACCATCCCACTTCTAATACCAATTGTAGCAAATGGCAAGAGCAGTCACCTCACCGGGAACTGAACCCAGGTCTCTAGGTACCAAACATGCACTCTGACCGCACGCCAAAAAGCTAGCCTCATTGGAATGGCAGTCCGAGCACATCCTCAACCGTAGTAATAGCATTACATCAGACTTACAGAGAGAGTATGAATACTTTAACACTTTCACACTTACTAATATGCTTATGCTAGCTATACTCTGAGTTACCATCACTGGCACCTTTTTAAAAGAGAGTATGAATACTTTAAAATGCTGAGATAGACAGACTGGAAAAAGATGCACATACAAACAGATGTATCATCAACTGTTTAAAATGTGCTCAGGCTGTTGGTGGGTTCTCCATGTGGAACTATGTGACCTTAGAAGCATGCTGGTTACTTCAATGGCCAAAAAACATGGCTGAAGAACCAATTACAGCACTGGGCTATAATGACCCTGTCAATGACTAGAAGATCACTAATTGCTCCCTCTTCCCATGACTCCTTGAGAGAACAATAGAGAACAATCCTTGAATTTCCTGAACACCCTAACACCCCTCACCATCAGTGCATGTACCTCTCCTTTCAGGAGACAACTGATAGACACTTTCTTACACACACTGGGACTGTGCAAGCAATGTGCGAAAACAGGCAAGGTACTTCCGGTTCACACTCCTATACTCCTGTAGACAAACAGTGTGAATAACAAGACATTACACAACCCTGCCATGCACTCTCCTCTATCCGCAGCATCACTGTGTGTGTGTGTGTGTGTGTGTGTGGGTGGTTTCTAATATGGGATGAGGTTCTTAAAAGTGTGTGTGTGTGTGTGTACACACTGTACCCTACCTGACTGTCTCTACTGTGTTTTAACAGTTGCATGTGTCACCAATTGTTCCAGGTGAAATGCCTTTGCCAGTCAGTGTTCACTGTTTTTCCTTTGTTTGAAAAAAAAAAAAACAAACAAACTTGAAAGTTTATGAGCAGAAAGACATTTTCATTAAAAGAAACCAACATTGTTCAAAAGCCATTAGTTGAGAATAGTAAATCAGGGGTGATTGTTAGGAAAGGTTGAAATTTAGTGCAACTACAGGCTATTGGTACAGAACAGGGACAGTCACATCTCAGCCCAGTAGATGGCAGTAATGCACATAGTCTGCAAGCTGCCAATAAATTCTACAGAAGAAGAAGTGTTAGCTGCTAAGTTACAACCATGTAGGCTAGATATGCCCTGAATTGTATGGTGCACTGGGGTACAGAGGGGCAGCTTGTCAAGCTAGCTCTGCTCCCTCAATGTGTATGGAACATGGGAAAGCGCGAGAGTTGTGAAAAATAAAATAGTATTAGATAGGAAGAGATATAAAATCACTGGGTAGCATTAGCTTTAGCATTGTCTTTAATGTACATACTAGTATCCAATTCACATTCACCAAATTGGGACTTTTTAGAGGACAATATTGAGTACTTGATACTGGACTCATGCTAAAGATTGATCACTTTAAACAGGCTGCCTCAGAGGAGGATATATAGTTACTAAAGGCCTGAAACACCCGAAGAACCTGAAGGAGACCAACTAGACCCTGTGTCTTAGCAAACAAAACCAACAATAGGATGATTGAATAATAAAAAAATAATAATTCTGTAAAACGGTTTGTAGTCAGGAAGGCTTGAATCTCTTCTACCAAAGGTGATCTTCCTATGTGCAAGTATCGTGTGTTTTTTGTTTAAACAAACAAAAACTCTACATAAGCTATACAATAGCAGAGAAGTAATAGTTCTAATAGTGAAACATTTCGTTGTTGTCTATTTTGAATTAGCCTACAATTACTCTATGTAGTTTGTCTTTTATATACTGACGTCATTGCCTATAAAGTCTTACACAGTCTGCGCAACTGTGTGTGTGCAATTGACGCATATTAAGCTCTCTCTGTCGCTGTCTCTCTGTCTGTCTGTCTGTCTCTCTGTCTGTCTCTCTCTCTCTCTCTCTCTCGTCCTGTCTATCACACACACACACACACACACACTAACACAGACACAGACACAGACACGCTAACACAGACACAGAGAGAGAGGGGGCACACACACTACATTTTCTGTAAACCTATCTGGTAATGTCATCTCAGCCTGTGGAATCAGAGATCATCTCCTGACAGAAGCTGTAATACTGGACAGCTTAACAGTCCTCTAATCCACTTCCCTAATCAGTTGAGGCATCAGATGGAGAGACGAGTAATGAAATATGATCACATCTGAGCTGGTTGTCCACAAATTTCTAGTGGGAAGATTACCTCCACCTTTTATGGGTTGCAGCCAAAATGACCTTTGCTGTCTTGGTTTGCAAGCAGTGACACCCTGACAAGATTAAGATTAATCAAGCATCTCGCACTGCCTACCTTAATCTCCCATTTCAGTCTATGGAGACAATTATGACACACGGAACATCCTGTAAACAGGAAAGGAACTAATTAGATTTCCACAGATGTGCCATGGTCTGTTATGCCATGTTTATCTGAAATGATGAGAAAAACATTTGTGAAGTAGTCTATTTTGGATCTTTTTTTTCTCCCATGTTTGTATGGGTGGTTGTTGGTAGGAAGGTTGTTGGTTTTGTTTTAAACATGGCATGTGCCAGTGTGTGGGTTTCTATTGCTTTTTGCAGTACCATGACTAGACAGTGTACATACAAAAGAACATGCTCACACATAAACAGATACACACATACACATGCATACACACACACATATATACTAAAGACCCCCCAAAAAACGCATGCACGCACAAACACACACACACACACACACACACACACACACACATGCGGCGATGGGGGGAGGATTAGACAGCCAGGGATGTGATTGTTGGAGTTGTGCTGTTGAGGTGCAGTGAAAGTGCTGGAGGTAATAAGGACAGTTGTTGGTTTTGTTATAAACATGCCATTCAAGGCTTCAGTGTGGGGGATGCTACTGCAGTGCCATGACTACAAACAGAAGAACAAGCTCACACATAAACAGATACACACATGCACTTGCACACACACATACACACACATACACACACACACACACATACACACAGGGGGGAACAGACAGCCAGGGATGTGTTTCTTGGGGTTGTGCTGTTGAGGTGCTGTGAAAGTGCTGGAGGTAATGGACCAGCTGTGAGCATGCATTTAATGCTTCATTTCCAACGCCAGCACAACACTCCATGAGACACAAAGACAACAGGAAATCAGGATGGGGGAAGTTGATAGCATGACAGGAAGACAGCAAAAGTGAGACTAAAAACAGAGAGGAGGGGTAGTCATCAGTTTCCCATTAGTTTATCCCCATAGACTAGATGGAGTTGTCAGATAACCAGAAAAGGCAATGTCTTTGATTCATGTCTAACTGCTTCAGTTTCTGTGGCGGTGTACATCTTTGTGATACATCAAGGCCCTTTACTGTTTGCTTCAAGGCAAAAAGCCTTTCTGCAGAATAAAATGATTGGCTTATATAGTGATGTGGAAATGACTTTATCTGATTAGAAAATGAGAAGAGAAAAGATAAAGACAGCAACATGCATGACACATTATTTTAAAATGATTTACCAGATTTGTTATATTTTATAGGTGTACCCTGCATTACTGTTTTACCAAAATGACCTTTTAAAAAATGTACCCTTTAAATTTAAATCTGTATGATGGCAATAGCAGGGCTGTTTTCATCATGCAGAGAATTTCACATACAATGCAGTTGCAGCCAAATATTTTAATCCAAAAATCCATATGCAAGCAATGGCATATTTTACGAGAGTTGGCCAGGACGACGAATGTTAATACCCTAACACCAGAGCTCACTGATGAGAGTCATTGATGATCCTGACTACCAGGGCCATGTGAGCACTGTCGATGCAGCTACACCTGTGCCAGAAAACATGCAATTATTGGCATCCAAACAAGTCCTCTATTCCTGTGACTGAGAGGAATGACTCCAGCTGCATCCATTCTTGGGATCATAGTTTTCACACATCCACTGACTTGCTGAGATCTATGCAGAAAATTGTTTTTTTTTTTTTGTATCAAAGAAAGTCAGAAGAAAACACACCGTACCTGTACGGGTTATTCTACAGTAGCATGCCTCCAGATCTAAATTTCCTGGATGACACATTCTCTACTCTCTGGCCCCATGTGGTGCAAGGGAGGTAAAAAAAAAAACTGTTTTTGAACTCACAAGGGCATGCAAAATCATTTTTTTCCAGCCTTACTTTCACATAACAATGTTTAGTTTTTTCAAGGTTTATAGATAGAAAACATTTAGTACAAACTTTAGAAAATGCAATGCCTGTGTATCTGTGTGTACAAACAAAATTGACGTAATCAGATTATGCACACAGCAAAGTACATGTGGGTGAAAGCTAAATCACTGCCCAATGCCAAGCAAAAGTGGGAATTGTCTACATATTGTACATGATTTTCTTGAATGCATGTACTCGCTGTTTTTGTTTGTGCCAACAAATGCCTACTATGCCTACTTGTTTTTTTTTGTTTGTGAATATACCTTGTTATTTATATCATAATATGCTGCTTTGCCTTTAGTGCTCATTAGTGTTAATGGCAGAACCTTGAAAATAGACAAATGATTAATGGTGCGTGCTGATTTTTTTATAATGATTGTTTCCCCTCCGGATATGCTGTTTATTAGTAGTTTATGAGAAGAATCACTCTGTTGGACAACCACACATGCTCTTTCTGAAGAATCGTAATGTATGGTAACTGCCACACTATGTTACAGTTCACTTGCACTAACTCATCGAGCTGAAGAAATCCTTGCAGGCAGAAGAAAACACAGAAGAAATTCTAATGGTAAGCAATGGATCACTTGTTACTGTGCTTGTAAATAAGATTGTCTGCATAAACTCTAAGAGCAAAAGATCTTAAACTAAATTCATGGATTTGGTCTATTCCATGCTTAGCATCTGCTGAATATTGTGATAGGTTAGTCCTTGTCCAATGCTGTCATACTGGTCATTTCGACATAATCTCGCCTACACACAAACTGACACAATTGCTGATCTTCACCAAAGAAAGTAAAAACATCGAAATCATTAATTGTCGACTCCTCTTTCTGAGACGCACATTCTAACTGAAAGAAAAAAACAAGGCAAAAAATAAAAGCCATATTTAAACCCTCTCTTGTTTCACTGTCATTATCTCTGCGGCAGTTTTGAGTGAACCATATAGCTTCACAGTAAGAGGCCTCCTCACCCCATCAGTCTCAGTGAACTGAGACTCTCCTTAGCTTTGACAGTTGCAGCAGATTGCCACAACTTCTCCACAAGATCAAGACTGCTTTTTTCCATTGCTTTTTATCTTCAGTCCTGCAGAAGTACTTTTAGAAAACAACAAAGAACATGCCATCAGAAAAAAAGGTCTTTGTTTTAAGCCTCCAGTATTTCTTCAGCTTTAAAGACCAATTTTGATTACTCGTAGAGTACAGCTCTGCTTTCAATCTGCCAGGCAGGCTTTTGCAGAGCTGAAAGACAGAGAGAAACCTGAAATGTATTCTATTTTTATTTCCTCATTGCTTAGTGATACAGTAAAATACAATGGGTAAGATGATGTAAAAAGGAATACTGGGTGTCGACTGGAAAGCAGGTGCTAATGAGGAGTTAAAATACTGGCTTTCATAATACTCTTGCAGCTTCCCTCCATTTTAGTCTCAATTGTTTTTCAGTGTACTTTGGCCAGATACTTTCTTGTTTCTCTGCTCATAATTTGTTTATATTTCTTAAGGTAAGAGAGAGCCAATACCAGGATCAATTTACTTCATCAGTAGTGTCTGGTGATGCATGTGTAACTATTAACTTTGCTCGTTAATATACAATATCAGTCACATAAGGTATGGGAACTACTTCTATCTATAAATCTGTAAATCTATACTGCTACACAAGCTGTAGCATTTCTCTTGTATAGTTTTTTGTTGACATGCACGGGTTGTATACAGTTCTGTATGTATAATATGAATTAATTCAACAACAACAACAATAATAATAATAATAATAATAATAATAATAATAATTATTATTATTATTATTATTATTATTATTATTATTATTATTATTATTATTATTATTATTATTATTATTATATTTTGTGAAGAACTTTAAAGGACTACTGTAGCTGTACTGCCATTTTTCATTGTCACCACATTCATTTAGATTTTTACCGAAACAGGCATGTGTTTGTACCTGTGTGTTTTCTCTGTATGATGAATTGCTGTTTATCTAATTTGTGACACCTTGGGTCATATGTGGTCCTACCACTCTCATTATCTGAGAACGCTCTTACATAATTTGGCAGTTGAAATGTGTACTTTGTGTGGTTTGGGAGGCCTCTCTGTCTCTCTGTCTGTTAGATATTTTCTGAAGTGTTGTCACATGCTGAGCATTTGGCAAGGTCTACCCTCTGGCCATCTGCTTGTTTGGCCGTTGAAGCTGACAGAAAAATGATCCATACAAACCATTCATATTTACAGTGGTCTTGTTTCTCACCTGCTATTTCATTGCTAGTTGTCCTTTTGCTGCTGGCAGAAACCTGTCGTCGGAGAGAGGGTCTGTTGGAAATTAGAAATTAAGGGGTGTGATGATTTATTAATATAATTATAAATATTTGATGGAATTTCAATATACAATATGATAAATGCTTAACTGCACGTTTGACTGCAGTTATAGTAACTCTGCAAATGACCAGGTCTCATCATTCATAAAGTAGGTAACCCTGGCCAACCCCAGGACATGACACTTTCCATGTAAATTTTACACACACATTGAAAGAGTATGGTACTTATTAAGAAAAGAGCGAATGGGAAATAGCACTGGTCCATGTTGTGTTTTCGGATGGCAAAAATAACCATGCAATGCAACACTGATGCTGGGTCACATGCACTGCGTTTGTCCTCCTTGTCAAGTCTTAGGCTGGCTTCTCGCACAAACTGTAGTTAGAGGACACACACATCCTGGCAACACTGAAATGTGTGTCACATAAAGCTTTGTGTTGAATTTTCTTCCCAATGGTAAATGAAAAAAGAAAATATTCAATATGTTCTGGCTGTCTTCAGAGGTTTTTTTCCTATTACTGAAGACTTAATCTTGTTTGCTTTGGCACCTTAATCTCCTATTGACAAAGCCTGGAAGGCTTTATCAGCGGACTTTGCCTGAATTGGAGAGGAGAACCAGGTCTGTGCCAACAGATGTATGCAAACATCTGGCGTTTAATTATTAATATGGCAACACTGTCCTGTAGAGAAAGAAGTCAGGAGGGGGTTTTCTTTGATAATCCCTCTTTACGCTTGACAGCCATTTAAAATTTAAGATGTTTTTTTCCCTGGTGGATAGTTTCAGCACAACCACACCAAAGTAAATCCTCTCACTGCCGAGCCATGAAGCTACAGCCTTCGGAAATGACACTATTTTTCAAACAGGTTGCTGTCATTTTAAAAATAAGAGCAGGAAAAGGTGATGGAAACACAGAATCTTTCTCCACAACAAAAATGTCCGAAAGCAATACGGGTCATTTGCTCTGATAACAGAACCTGAGAGATGTGAATGTGGTAGGCTGGCCTTTGTTAGCCTCCAAAAGGTCATTTTGTCTGTCAGGTGTACACCCAAGTGTTGACCCTCACTACAGCCTAGTCACTTCAAGTCAGTCAGTACACTCCAAAAAAATAATGGGGCCATAGAAGAACTTTCATTCTCTATGGAACCATCCAGAGATGATTAAAGAACCATTTAAGCACCTTTCTTTTTTTAGTGTGTATGTGAAGGGTACTTCACACTGGCAATGGTTCTTCAGAGCCTTCAGAGGTCATAATGGGCTATGTTATGTCATATCAGCAGCAAATGGTTCTTAAAAAAATGTTGGCTCGATGCTTCTTTGAAGCTTCTATAGCATCGCTCTGAAGAACCATTATTTTTTTAGAGTGTGGAGGGTAGAGCTATCCACAGCCCTTCATAAAGTCCATGACCATCTCTTTTGCCTTTTCAGTATTCAAAAACCTGTATCTACCAGTGGTGGTTCTACCTCAATGTGAGTGCATTAAAAACAAGGCTATGCTACACTTTTTTAACCAAAACAAGAAAAAAATAATAATTTTAAGATTCAGAAAGGGTTTTTGTCTACTTGCCTACTATTCAGCACCAAACAGGGTTAAAAGCATAGTCTGTAAGCAATGACACATACTCAAAGTCTGATCTACATCCTACAGTACATCCTGTAAGCCGCCTTGTCACTTTTGGTAATGAGACACACTAATGTGGTTGATGCTACAAAGTGTCAGAACAGTTGTGGAACAGGGAGCTCAGAAAGCATCTCCAGTGTAAACCTACAGGTGTCAATGTCCTAACGACCTCAGCTTCTCACCTGTCTGCTATGTGTGATGGTGTTGAAAGCTAAGCCGCCGTTCATGATGAGCTAGGCATTATTTTCCAGATGTGACAGTGAGAAGACTTCAGGGGTGCAGGGAGGGAGGCAGGCTTTGATGTGCTGCCTGACCAGACATTCAAAGCTCTTCATCACTGTGGGAGAAAGAACCACAGGATGGTAGATATTCATACAGCCTGGATTGGGTTTCCTGGCATGGGTATCACTGTCATTCCCTAGAGGCAGTTTGGAACGGATGTTTTACTGAAGAAGATGTGGAAGATGTATGTAGGAGCATGGCACAGCTGTTCTGCAGTCACTGAAAACATGAACTCGAATATTGTCTGGCCCACCTGCCTTCCTGGGATTGACATTGGAGGAGGCATTCTTCACCTCATGCAGGCACAGCTGTAGAGTCTGTTCTCTCTGTACTGGTGTCAGCCTCGGTGTTATTGGAAGACTCAAAGCATATGCAGAAGTGGTTGATCCTGTCTAGGAAGGAAGGGCCCATGTGGCATTGTGGCATGTTTGTGGGGCTCGCTTGCCGTCTGTGAAGCCTTTCTGCTTATCCAGGGTAGGTTCTTTTCGGCCAGTCTATTCACTACAACATTGACAGATGTCAAGTTCAGCATCGTGACCATTGAACAGCACATGATTTCTTTATACTGTGTATGTTTAAACTTTCAACATCGACTTGAGCTAGATTTTTTTTCCGCTGTTTTAGGAATATTACAGCAACTTTCTACAGTAACCTCTTATTACCATACCTCTTACTAGCTCAGCCTGAGTATATGCCATTTATTTGTCATCCTAGTTTGAGTTGGAAAACATTGATGCTTTCATACACGAATCAGGCAGAAGGTAAGAAAGACGTAAGTGAGATTGTGGATGTGTGCATGTATTTGTGTGTGTTTCTCTCTCTCTCTCTCTCTCTCTCTTTCTCTCTCTCGCTCTCTCTCTCTCTGTGTCACACACACACACACACACACGCACACAGTATTCATATGTGTGAGCGTGTGTGTACGTATGTGTTTGTGTATGTGTGTGTGTGTGTGTGTGTGTGTGATAGAGAGAGAGAGAGACTCATAAAGAAGAATATTTCAGTCTATTTGAATTGATAAGACTGTCACATTTTATTTCTTCTCAACCAGGCTGTCCATTGTTGTGGGTTTGTATCTAGGAGTCATTATAATTCACCAGGCAGTCCGCTTGGAAATGAATGTAAATGAGATGAAACAGAATTGCTAAAAATAAGTATGGTCTAAGGGAGGAAAATCTGGATATAATAAAGGGTATGAACACAAAAATTCAATGCAACACACATACATAGACAGACAGAATTGCACACACACACACACACACACACACACACACACACACACACACACACTCACAAACATACACACACACACATAGAAAAAAATAGACAAATGCATTTTTACACCTGACACAGTGGCGACACAAATGTATTATTTATGAGACTTTCAATATCTACCTTCGCCGGATTTCCTAATGCATCTCAGAGCTCATGCTCCATAGCCTTCTGGGAGCAGACAGGGGCACAGCTGACTCCAGTGGGGAGCCTAAGGGTGTGGAGATGTGGTAAGTCTTAAATGTGCCACTTTATTATGAATAACCAATAAAGCCCCTATATCCTCAGGTTTACCATATGAGTAAATGGGTAAGTACATACAGGAAGTTTTCTTCAGTGTTAGAAATATTCATTAATTAATCACAAGTTGAATGAGAATGAAAAATGATTCATATCACAGATAACACTTGGAATAGCAGAGACAATGGGTGACAATTGGTATTAGGTGATGATGGGATGGTGATAAGAAGCAAAATCTACATAAACCAAAATAGTGCTTCCGCTGTAGCAGAAAAGCTACTTGTGCTGAGCAGTGTGTAATGACTTTTGGACTATGAAAGGGCTCTAATTTGACACTCATATGATGGAGAATCATCAGGTTTCATTTACAGAGTAGTTGCTGCAGGGCACCTCAACTCTAGCCCAAAGTTAAACACTCACTCACCTGCTAAATTATTCACCTCATGAAATATTAACTGCTGAATTAGCATTTGGGTTTTCAGGCTGTAAGACATCCCTGGGGACCAGCACTTTTCAAACACAATAGCAGAGTGTGGTGAGTGAGGTCTTAGCCTCTTAACTATTTGACCACCAGCAAATAAGCACAGTGAGTTTCCTTCTCTCTAATTTACATTGGTATACAACATGCTAATTACCGTAGCATCGCCTTAACAGAGTTACATCCAACTTTGTGATAATCAATGTAGTTAGGTGACACCTTTCTTGAATTTCACACGAGTGTCTGTGAGTTTATTAGAGGGAGGGCTAAAAAGTGTGAATGATTACACTGTTAAAGTATAGCCCATCAAACACTTCAAAGACTTGCTCAACAATTGGCCTAGGCAGAAATAAATGTTAAGGCCTGGAGAAGCAGCAAGTGTTAAGTGGGTCCATGACATACAGTAAAATCAGACATAAAACCTGAAAAGATAGGTGCAAGGAATCAAGACAAATTAATCTGCCTCTGACTTTGCCGATAAATGATTCACTGCAAAAACATTAATATGCTTTTCAATTTATTGGATGGCTCAGCTGACACATCGCTCACCAGGCTGACCACTGATGGGACCCTAAAAAGCAGGGCACTTGTGTTAAAAAAAGGAGGACAAAGAGGTAAAATGAAGAACAGCCCAAAATGTCGTTGACTGGGCTAGGGGTGAGAGTATGAACATGTAAGCCTGCGCAAGTTCAGCCAGGAAGACTCTTATGTCACGGAAGTGCTATGCCCTTCGGCCAATCAGCGGCCGCCACCTGGCTTATAATGATCTGTCTAACTCACCTTTTTCGCTGCTTCAGGTATAGACGTAAGCAAAGTCCCCTCCTCCATCCCCACCACCACCAGTTTGGTCCTTGTCTTCCCATCCGCCCGGGGGTAATTCTGGTCCCTACTACATGGCTGCAGCAGGATCTGACAGATCCTTCACCCAAGACCCGGGCCGATGACAGGACCTACGCCAAAGATCATCTACTTCCACTAAAATATTGTTAAATTCTGTTTTATTAAATCGCTTAAAACGTACTCCTTTCTCCGAGTCTTTCTGGCTGAAATTCATTTCTTAACATGGATGAATCAGTGAATGTGTTTATCCTGTGTTTATCAACAGTCACGGCTTATTCATGACTTGAGCAAGGCATCTAACCCCACATTGCTCCCTGGACTGTAACTGAAACCCTTTACCTAAATAACTGCAAGTCACTCTGGATAAGTGTAAGCCTAATGTAATGTTGTACCAGTTTGGACATATCTTTAGGTGAAGAAAAGTTCTGACCTGCTCTTTCACGTGCCTCCCTCCAGTAAGTTCACTTTGACACGGCACCACTTACACAAAGTGCATGTATTTCCCATTGTACTGCATGATGTGCTGTGCACAGATTTCAATTTGACATTTGTGTGTACGTGTAAGAGCGAGAGAGAGAGAGACAGACAGAGACAGAGAGAGAGAGAGAGAGAGAGAGAGAGAGAGAGAGAGAGGAGGAAGACAGCAGCACTTGAAAGAAGCGGTACTGCTGATAGACAGTCTGAGTAGACTGCTGGGATTTGACATACGCGCGACACAATGCATTAATAATTCAGGTGCTAATTCCTAAATTGTAATTCTGTGCTTAGAGGCATCAAGTGTCTTTTGGGGGCTGAAGACAGAGAGCAGACGAGCCCAGCAGTGCATCAGGGCGACATGTTCCTTTCTCTCTTTCTCCCTTTTCACCCAAGCATAAGTACACACACACACACACACACACACACACATACACACACACACACATACTCACACACACTCACACACACACACACACACACACACACACACACACACACATGCAGATGTGTGCACAAAGCACACAAACAGACACACACAGACACAATGGAGCTCTTAGGGACCTGAACTGTAGCTGGGATGTGTATATACAATGAAATATTCATCAGGCCACTTGTAAACCCATTCGTCTATTGTCTGCAGACTATGCCTCCTTTGGGTCCCCATCAGGGAAAATGTTAGTCTCGTTTCGGTGCGTGTTTGTGAGGAAATTAGTCTCCTGGGTCAGATTAAATGGGAAGCGAGACCCCACCGAGAGAAGAAGTTCTCCAGGTGCTGCCTTAAAAGCATTTGTGCTGTCACATTACATACATGTACAGCACATATAGCTATTTACAATAACATAGATTAGTGTTTACTTTTCTTTACAGCTTCCATCTCATCTTTTCCATTTCTGTCTCAGTTTTTTTACATACAGTTTAAATGGATAAAATCTCAACATTTTATTGCGCTACTGAGGCCTTCATGGAGTATGTTTTGGTTGCACTGGTTAAGAGGAAGACAGAGACATTTTGGTTTACCAGACCACGAGGAAACATATTGTCCAGATCAGTGTAAAGATATTCGGCAGACACCCTAGTTAGTTGAACACATGGCTTATGAATCCCCCCTTAATACGCTCATAAATAAAGGCCTGAAGTAATGACTCCCTTGCTAGTTAGGTTTAGCAGCATAAACACTTGGACCCACAGGACCCCAGAGAAAATGTACATATGGAAGACACACTGGCCCAACACTCACTTGGGTGTTAATATTCCCCACGAGCCTCAGAGCTATTAGTCTCCTTTAGGACAAATTGCACCTCGGTTACGCACACAAAAGAGCTAATTTTAGAAACAGAGCTTGAGCTGAGGGTTTTAATCCTGCTCCACCACAGTAGAAATAATGCTGAGACTTGCTCATAGGTTTTAGAGGGTCATATAAACACAAACGCCATTTTACAATGATAAATATGGGGTTGTGTTGCCCATTTGTGGCCTTTATGTAGGAAGGGGTTGGTAAGTCGGAATCAGAAGGAACCCAGTAATAATAAACTTAAAGTGCTAAGTGTTCTTCCAAACAATAGTGTGTTAGGATAAGGTTTGCAGTCAGAAAGGCTTAAATCTTTTTTCCCAAAGGCACTCTTCCTAGGCACCCAAGTATCTTGTGTTTTGTCAAAACATTACGTGGAGAAAACATTTCCATTATTTAGTGTCTGCAGGGACTCAAATACTTTGAGCAGTTCTCATCAGACTTGCCATAGTAGATCAGGGTAACTGCTTGGTACTAATTTACACAAGGCTCTTACCTGAGTGGTGTGAACCCATTTGCAGTTTGCAAAAGGCAATTTGGAGGACTTTGCCTCCTAAATAACAATTATTGCAAGGGTAAGCAGGTTTGATCTTTGTCGTAGATATTTCCAGATACTTCAGAGACACAAAGGCGAAGAAAAGTAGGAAAAAGTTTTACCGAATACTTAACTCTTTATACAGCCTGATATTATCCACAATCCACATACTGTTCCGAATCGAGATCTTAGTTGCAAAACATGTATGTGTGTGCCTTGTTCTGTGCTCAAAATGTTAATGAGAGTGTGTGTGATTTTTCAGCCTGAGTGACTGGACATTTGAATCATTGCAGCTATTGCTGATGTCAGTATATGAATTTGGCAAAAAAATTGTATGAGTATTCAAGACTGAGTACAGTCTTTAGCTGAAATATGAAAATGGTTAAACTATGTCATCTGAAGTAACAAATCTTCATTTTTTAACCCCCCATGCTATGCTGTCCATCTGCACTAAAATGACTAAGATACAATAAAGTCATACGCTTCTGGCAATTGCTTGCACCAATAATGTAATGCAATACATTACAGCACTACAGAAAATCTGTATTACACTGAGTGCGATAAAAACAAATGGCAATATTAGATTAAAATAAGATGTATGTGGCATTCTACCATTTTAGAATCGGCCGTCCGAAGACTAATCCTACAACAGATGTGTGCAATTTACCCTTCTGGGTTCTCATGTAACTCAGGTAATTTGATCGGGCTGCCATGCAGTCATCTGCCCACATAATCATTTGTATAATGGCATTCGCATATGGGTGGGCCCAGGTGATTAGACCTACGCTGGAGGGAAAACCCAGACATACTGTATGCACACACATGTGGGTGAATACAGGTAAGTACAACGTTTTTTGTTTTTTTTCTGTAGGCACCTGTTAAACCAAGTCAACAGTGTACACATATACTGTACATGTTTTAAGGTTCAACTAGGTCAACAGTGTATTTTATGTCATGCAGGCTGTGACACTATAGAAATATACTTTGCATTGAATATACTTTACTTAAAAGCCAGGCACACATTTCTTAAGTTCAACCAGTTCGGTATATTCTTCATGCAGGCTGATTGGTGCAGTAAAAGTAATGATCCCAACATTAGAATTTACTTCATCAAATAAAATGATATTAAAATAAAATAAAAATAAAAAACAAAATAAAGCATGTAAATTAAGTCATACAGTAGTTTAATTCTTGTGATGAAAAGACATTCATAGCCATAGTGGTCCAACTGTCAATGTCAACCAGGTTTGTTTATGATGATTGATAGGAGGTAAAGCCATACTGGTTAATAATGTTTCCAAGCCCTGGTAGCCTCTACTGTTGATACCTACAGCATGTGCATTGTGAGGCCTGGGCACATATGTCTACAGCCTTGGAGCCTTCATAATAACCATGGTAATAAAAAGGTGATGTAAACCCTTACCGAACAACTTTCATGGCCTTTTATGGCCTTAACCTTTAACTTTACACAAGCAAATGTATAGCTATGCCAGTGCCCAACCATTCACTCATTCACTAGTCCCAAAGATCAGCCATTTATGCTGAGACAAGAAAACCAAGGCATTCACTGTGCCCTTGAGGTGAACACAGGCACAACCTCACATTCACAGCAGGGACCAGAACTGGGGTGAGTATCAGTAAAGCTCAAATCAATGACCATCATTAAAAGAGAAAATGAGTTTATACAAGTTTGATGCAGTCTTATAATATTATCTTTGAGCTGCAAAACTGAATGGGGGAGAGGGAGAAATACAGACCCAAATACATCTAGACTGAAAGAAGATTGTAATTGCAGAAAGGCCTTTAGCACTGAAGGTTCCCAACATGGGCATATACACGGGCACAAATATATTTAAAGAAAAAATAAAAACATGCAAGATGCCACTCTACTCACTCACCCCTTTACACACACATCAAACACACAGTCACACACACACACACACACACACACACACACACACACACACACACACACACACACATACACACACACACACACACACAATCTGTGCCCAACCATACATACACAAACACAAACCCATGAGTCGACACATTTGAGTTATGGAGTCATTTCATTTTGGCTCAGTGAGATTAGGGCCAACATTTACCCTGACCTTGTATGATGGCGTCCCTCTGCGTAATCAACCAACACAAACAAACACGCATTAGTACATGACATACTGTAAGTACACACACTCATGCACATTCAGATACATGCACACAACACAGACACACACACACACACACACACACACACACGTGCATTCTTTTTCTCTTTTCTAAACACTTGCTGTATGCCCATGCCAAAGCTCAGCTACATCTGTTTGTGTCACTATATTGATTTTCCTTTCCAGCGTAGTTTATGGCCAACAGAGA
Organism: Setipinna tenuifilis; assembly: GCA_030347295.1. Classification (NCBI taxonomy): domain Eukaryota; kingdom Metazoa; phylum Chordata; class Actinopteri; order Clupeiformes; family Engraulidae; genus Setipinna; species Setipinna tenuifilis. The sequence continues at coordinate 22,102,999 of CM059285.1, forward strand.
TCCTCAGGAAAACAATGCCATATATTTAGATTGATTAGGGTAAATAAGGTTGGGTCCCAGAGGGAGAAATGTGTATTCTCCTTGCTGATGGGCTCTTAGCATCCAAGCATCAATATCTACCCGAGTTTTACCTTGAGACACGTCATCTCTTATTTACCCAAAAGGTCCATGATGTCTGCTTATAGCACGTCAATAGCTTTACTGGAGGGTAATTTCCATCCTTGTCAATCCTGATCAACCCCTCTCACCCCTTTTTGTCCTCTTTACTCTTTATCTTACTCTTTCTCATCTTACTTTACTTTTCTTAGATGAAACTGTCTCTCTTAGTGGGTTCAACATTATAACCCTCTGCCAGCCATCTCTGTATGGATGTGTGTGTGTGTGTGTGTGTGTGTGTGTGTGTGTTTGTGTGTGTGTGTGTGTGTCTCAAGCGTTCAAACAATGACGGGTCTCTCTGCCACACTTCTAATTGAGTGTGGAAAAGCAGGTTCATATCGTTGCCATGCAGTCCATGCCAATTAAAAGTTCCCAAAACATCCCAAAAACTTGAACTTGGTCTAATGACAGAAGTGCAACAATAAAAGAAGTAAGACTTGTCTGATTTTTTGGCTGATAAAAAAAAAAAAAACTAAAACCACACAACCCACGCATGGTGTCATAGTAAAATCTTTATCTCTGCACGTTATCAGTTCTGCAGTTTCCTCAAACTAATAAACAGCTATGAGAGGAATGATGAAAGAAAGATGATGTAACTTCATTAATTAGCTGCCAAGTTTTAAATGTATAACATGTCGACTGCGTAGGGAATGCACCTTCTCGCATTTACATCCCTGTGGTTAACATGTTGGGACGAGTAAAGCAAATATGTGATTAAATATTTAATGAACGGAATGCTGTTGACAGCATATGAGGGCCATAGCCCTTTCTGCTAAACTATGTCAGTAGGGGGCACACCATTGCAAAAAAAAAAAGAAAAAGAAAAAAAGGAAGAAGAAATATTGTTGTTGTTTCAAACTGGAGGCTTTGAATAAATGCATACTGTAGATTTGGGAATCCAGTTGGGAATCCAGTTGTTAATCAATGCAGATTTCCACCACACCACAGGAGAACAGGATGTGTTAGATATGTTAGGAAAGTGAGCCTGCAGAAGAGATGGCACAGGCCTAAGTACATTTGCCGTTCAAGGGGAATCAAGTCCACTAACCCCTATCCTGCAACAGAGAGGAGACAAAATAATATGAAACAATGAACACAATGGAGCAAATCAGATCATACAGTATAGCACTGCATTCAAACGGCTGATAGAAACCATATCACATCAGCTAACAATCAGCAATGCTGGACCTCATGGACCTTAGCTGAGATTGAGACTAACATTCTCCCTACAGTGCTTTTAAGGTTATCACTCCTTGACGTTTTAGAGGATAAGGTTTGTATGTGTGTAAGTGTGTTCGTGCGTGTGTGTGTGTGTGTGTGTGTGTGTGTGTGTGTGTGTGTGTGTGTGTGTGAGTGAGAGTGTGTGTATGTGTGTGTGTGTGTGTGTGTCTTTGTTTGTTTGTTTGTTTGCAGTAGGGTCCCTGTGTATGATTAGCCTGTGTGTGTCTTTTGTGGCTAAGGGGCAGCTATTGATTAATCATCAGCAGCTTAGTGCTCCCTAAGACCAAAGAGTCATCAGAGGAAAGGATAATTGGCAAACAGTCAAGGTCAACATCTCTCCTGAAGATGAGGAAGAGACAGTAGACGAAGCACTGAGAGAGAGAGAGAGAGAGAGAGAGAGAGAGAGAGACAGAGACATAGACATAGACAGAGACAGAGACAGAGAGACAGAGAGAGACAGAGAGAGAGACCAGGGAAGGGGAAAGGACAAAAAAGAGAACAGAGTGAGAACAGCACCGATATGAAGACAAATGGATTTAGTAGAAGGAGAAGATGAGACAGTCAGTATAGCTACGACAGTTGTGCATAAAAGGAAAGTCTGTGTTTAAGTAAAAGCAATAAATCAAAAATGAAATCTGTTTAAAACATTCATAAAATGTGTCACAGTTAAATCAAAGGTGTCAAACATCTGGATGTAGTTAACTGATTGTCAGTGACTAACAACAGTAACAACGTCTCTTTGAAAAGCATAATGTTGCCTCAATGACAATTCATTGTCTACACTGCCTGTATGACCTCTATTCAATGAAACAATTTTGCGCTCTGCCATGTATTGTGTTATTTTTTTTACTTTTGCGGCTTAACAGTGTGTATTGAAAGCACAAGACAATCTATGTTTTTTAAATGACAGCGGAAATGAATTGCATACATGCAGGAAATGAAAAAAAAAAAAAAAACTTCACTTTGAACCGCACTATAAGCTATTGAAAGATTACCTTAAACTAATTCCGCTTATCAAAATTGACAAATCAACAACATGCGTTCCAGTGTTTTGGAATGTTTATGCATCTATATTCATGAGGATAGCGCCAGTGCGTAAATGAATCTTTCCTTTCAGATAGACATGGCGACAGGTTTTATATTAGGACAGGCGAAGACCATATGATAAATACAGATTGGTATGTCCCTACAAATCCCATACATATCAGCCTATAACACACATGATGGTAATGTCTCATTCAGGATTGGACTGGAGGACAGATGGGAAAGGGAAATGGCTCTACTAAAATATGAATTTCACTGACAGTCTGCTGTATGTTTTCAAAGTAGTATGTTTTCAATTTTACACACATATAATTCAGTGTCATTGGCCGGATGGTTCCATCCTACATGTATTACATTATCCCTTCTTTCAGTACAGTCAAATGCTTTTTAGACCAGTGATAACAAAATAGGGCATAAAAATAATAATTTAAACCCTGTCTAGAAATTGGCCCAAAACTATACTGGTCTTATGAAATATGTAACAGAAAAACTAATTTTATTTATTTATTTTTCTTAAATGACATGGACATTTTTTAGATGGCTGCATTTGGCCTTAATGGTTTCCTAAATGGATGGGTGAATGTTTCTTGTCGCCAGCTGAGGGGAATTTTAAAGGGAGTGAGTGGAGTTTATCTGATGGGAAAAGTGGGCTTTGAATAAAAATGCTGACATGATCATTAAACTGTTGAACAGAGGGAGGAACATGGTCGAACGCTGATACCTTTGTTCACCTATCGACAGCATAATAGATTATAAAAGGTCTTTGATTCAATGTGCACCACTTGCATTTTCTGCTGCCGATTTAAGCGCTTGTGATCATGATATTCTGTCAATGGAATTGACTGCTTTCTGCTGCCTGAATGTTCCTTGCTAGAGGCAAGTGAAGGGCCTTTGTCCTGCTGATGTGTTTTATTTTCCTAACCGGAAAAGAGGCATACTGCCTGTGTTTTGACAGCTTTCACATCCAGCTGCTCAGTACAGTGCAAGGAAAGATTGAATCTTTTCGAAGGAAGTCGTATGTCTCTTGAGTCAAACTGCCAGGCATGAGTGTTGAGCCTTTTGATTTATGTCAACCATCCTGGGCTGGAAACCTACACTTGTGCTACTTTTTTGTGTTTATGGTACAGTCCAAAGCAAGTGGGATCATTGCTGTGATCCTTAGTACAAAATACCCAAGAAGAATGTTGGCAGTAAAAAACACATGGCCTACTTGCAAGGATGCAGTGCTACCACAAACAGGACTGAGGAAATTGCTGTTGTGACATTTGTGTGTTTTTATTTCTTTGGGTCAGCTTTTTTTTTTTTTTTTTTTTTTATGATTAAATTTTTATTGTTTTCAATTATTCAACACAGTGCACAATTATACACAACACCACACGTGCAAAGAGACATAGAAGAATAATAATTACAAAAAGTAGATAAATAAAAAATAAAAAACAAGATAAAATAAAATCATACATACACAACCAAAAATAATCCAAAATGATAATATTAAGAAAAATAATCTAAAGAAAAGAAAGAAAGAAGGAAGGGGGAGACCGCAATAAGTTGTATGAATGTTATACATTTGTTACAGCACAAGGGGGAGGATGGGTCTGTAGTATGTTCAACCCTCACTTTCATCTATATATCGTAGAAATCCATGCCATTTAGAGTAATGCCTGGCTGGTTTGTTCAGTTGGTCAAAAGATATTCTTTCATATGCAGCCACTGTGGCAAGGGTAGAGTGCCAGTCTGTGGTTGAAGGGGCATGCGCAGATTTCCACTGCTGCATTATGAGTTTTCTCCCAATCATAATAGCTGTCTGGACCCATTCTGCATAGACACAATCTTCTAGAGTGGATGGGTCGCCTAGGACAAATAGCTGCATACAAAAGGGCACTTCTTCGCCAGTAATTCTCTCTATACATTCATGAATAGCTGTCCAGAACTGTTGGATTTTGGGGCAACCCCATAACATATGAATAAGCGTCCCATCCTCAGTACATTTCCAGCATGTTGGGACAGATGTCAGCTTAGCTTTGAAAAGTTTAGTAGGAGTCCAGTACATCCGATTGACTATTTTAAACTGAACAAGTCTTGTACGTAGGTCACGCGCCAAGTTCTTTAAATTGTGTATTATATCTTTCCATTTGTCATCTGAAAAAGTTATTTCTAGATCTCTTTCCCACACTGCTTTCAATGCAAGTATAGAATGCTGCTTTTCTATCAGCATAGAATAGTATGAAGATGCCTCATGTCCCATTCCATATCTTTGTATAATCTGAGAGGGGGTATCTGCACTAAAGGGCGCTACTGAGTTCTTAAATGTGGTCTTTAAGAGACTGTGTATTTGCATGCACCTCCAGTAGTTATGTTTCTCTAAATGAAATTCAGTCTGTAGGTCATTAAAAGATTTTAAAGTTTGTCCCTCATAAAGATGGCCTATTGTTAGAATACCCTTCTGTGCCCATTCTTTCCAGTAGAATGAGGATTTTCCTATACGTAAACATGGATTATACCACACACTGGAAGAATTGTTTAAAAAGGGATCAAAATCAAGAGTTTTTGCAACTTTCCTCCAGACTTCCTTAAGACATGAGATAACTGGATGACTCTGAGCAGTTGGGGGAAGTGTAGCGGATAAGTACATGGTCAGATCGAGATCAGAACAAAAATGTGCCTCAGCCGAATACCATGGTGGAGCTCTTTCTGGTGGGAGAAACCATTGTGCCAAATGGCGCAAACAGAAAGCATAATGATATAGCAGAAGGTTAGGAATTCCAAGACCTCCCTGGCTAACTTTGAGTTGCAGTTTTTTAAGTCGGATTCTGGCTCGCTTTCCATTCCACAGGAAAGAATTACACAAGCGCTCAAACCTACGAAACAAGGTCAGTGGAAGAGCTACTGGCAAAGATTGTATAATGTAGTTGAATTTAGGGGCTACTGTCATCTTCAAGACATTAGCCTTGGCCCACAGGGACAAATGTAGGGGAGACCACCTATCAATATCTAATTTAAATTTCTCCAGTAGAGGTTCCAGATTCACTTTCATGATGTCTGATATTTCAGATGGAAACAGTATTCCAAGGTATTTAATGCCTTGACTGGGCCACTTAAAGTCAGCTGGTTGAAACAATGTTTTTGGACAATATGATGTCAGAGCAAGAGCTTCACATTTCGACCAATTAACTTTATAACCAGAGAGTCTGGAGAATGAATCAATCAGGGACAGTAAAGTGGGTATGGAGATTTCAGGTTGTCTGACAAAGGTCAAAATATCATCAGCATACAGCATGATCTTATGGGTCGCTGGGCCTACAGTTATACCCATAAATTTAGGCTCTGCGCGAATGGCAGCTGCCAGGGGTTCTAAGGCCAAAGCAAAGATGGCTGGGGAGGCGGGGTCACCCTGTCGAGTGCCCCTGTGTAGTCTGAAATAAGGGGATATGAGGCCATTAGTCATCACAGCAGCTGTAGGAGTTTTATAAACAAGGCGCAGAAGACCAAGGAACTTTTCCCCAAAACCCATGTGTTCTAAAACCAGGAAGAGGTACCCCCACTCTACCCTGTCAAACGCCTTCTCAGCGTCCAGAGACAGGGCCGCAGTGGGGGCTCCATCATCCTTAACCGCCCACATTATGTCCAAAAAGCGTCTCAAGTTATCTGCAGAGTGGCGATTGCGTATAAAGCCGACTTGATCAGGATGGACAAGAGAAGAAATAACCTTGTTAAGTCTGTTAGTAATGATTTTAGAAAAAATACGGCTATCATAGTTAGTCAAAGATATAGGCCTATAACTGCGACAGTCCGTGGGTTCCTTTTCCTTCTTCAAAATTAGTGTAATAACGGCTTGTGATAATGTGGGTGGAAATTCACCCTTATCTAGAGAGTCCATGTACATATCTAGCATAAGCGGAACCAGCTCGTTAGCATAGCTTTTATAGAAGTCAGCTGTGAAGCCGTCTGGGCCAGGTGCCTTGCCAGTGGGCAGGGATTTAATTACATCCTGAATTTCAGTAGCTGTTATTGGCCTGTCTAAGATTTGTTTCTGATCGAGTGTTAAGGATGGAAGATCCAAACCATTCAAGAATGATTGAATTTCCACCCTATCTACGTCTGATTCAGAATCATACAGATGTTCGTAAAACATTTTAAAAGTGTTATTAATGTCAGCAGGATTTGTATATAGTACCCCTTGTTGGTCACATATGGCTGGTATAGTGCTATAAGCTTCTTGTTGTTTTATATAGTTGGCTAACATACGTCCTGCCTTATCACCACCTTCAAAGAATCTTTGCCGTGCTCTAAATAATGAAAATTCCAGTTTCTGAGACACTATAGAGTTATACTTATATTTAAGCTGAGTGAGTATGCGTAGGTTGGTGTCTGACATGTTGGCTTTAAAAATTGTTTCCGCTTTTTTCACCTCCATCTCTAGATTAACAAGCTCTGTTGCTTTTTGCTTTTTTCTATGAGAAGCATATTGAATTATGAACCCCCTAAGGACAGCCTTCAGTGCCTCCCACGTAGTGCCTGGGGAAGGAGATGTTGGAATATTTGTTTCTTTGAATAACGTAATCTGCTCTTGTAGCTGAAACTTGAAACAGTCATCTTTAAGTAGAGAAGAATTAAATCGCCATCTCTTGGACCTGTTTATTTTATTTGGTTGCTGTATGATAAGAGAGATGTCTGCGTGGTCCGATATTAAAATGGAGCCAATGGAACATGCCACTGTATGCGGGATAAGAGAGTGAGAAAGTAAGAAATAGTCAATCCGGGTATATACTTTATGATGGGCAGAATAAAAAGTATAGTCTCTGCCATTTGGATTAAGGAGTCTCCATATGTCCACTAGGCCCATGTCTTTACAAATGTTAAGCAAAATATCCACAGCTTTACGCTGTTTCGAAGTAGATGGACGACTCCGATCCAAGACCATGTCAAAAACCTGATTGAAGTCTCCTCCCATAATGATTGGGTGGTCCTGTCCATTCTGAATCTCTGCTATTTTGCATTCTAAAATACCAAAGAAAGACGGATCATCCAAATTTGGGGCATATATGTTTACAAGAATATAGGCTTGACCATTAATTTCGGCCAGCATAATGATCATTCTCCCCTGATCATCTGTATACACTTTATTATTTCGGAATTGTAATTGTTTATGAACTAGTATTGTCACCCCTTTGCTTGCGCTAGAACCCATTGAGTAATATACATGTCCAACCCAATCCCTCTTCAGTTTTTTGTTTTCTACATCAGAGAGATGGGACTCCTGGAGGAAAGCGACATCACATTTTTTAGCTTTTAGTGCATTAAGTATTTTTTTCCTCTTCACCACTTGCCCCAAGCCCTTCACATTCCAGCTACAGAACCTCAACCCCCGTTTATCAGTAACACTGTTGTTCATGCATTGTATCTATATATAAGTGATGACTTAGTGCGGCCTCCAAAGAAAACATAAAAATAAAAACATAGGAAAAAATACAAGTACACATAACAAACACTAGAGTATATACACACTAAAGTGCAGAACTACTCTACTAAACACTCAACTAACCGTCCGTGAACACTCACTTTCAAGGCTGCTTGACCTTCCTTACCATCAAAGAATAACCCAACTACCCCACTATAAGCTAGTATACCCCTCCCCTCACATTAGGTTTCCTTTCCCATCAATGAAGTAATTACAAGCGCAAAACCTGTATGTTACAAAGCATATTTATAACACCCTCCCAGCAACTATCTCAAAGAATAAACGTAAACAAGCCCTACAGCTTCATAATCAAAGTTCACTTCAATTCTTTTTTAATAGCATTAGGCCTATCCGTTTACTTCTTTAACAGTATCTTATCAAAAGTGTCTTTACCGAAGCTTAACCAAGATTTAGGTCTATGTAATAACAGTCCCAACAGCTAAACAGGTTGAAACAGCAACTTGTCACTGCATTCGACTTACAACCGATTGATAAATTCCATCGCTTTGTCCGCGTCATCGAAGTGCCGATCTTCCTTGTCGCCCTCAATGAAGATTTTCAGCGTCGCTGGGTAGGCAAGCACATTCCTTATGTTGCGCTCCTTCAGTTTTTGCTTACAGTCTCTAAACTTCTTGCGTTTCTTCTCCACCTTTTTAGTATAGTCAGGAAAGATGTTGATGTTGTTGTCCTCCCATGTTAGCTGGCCCTTCTCTCTCGCCACCGCTTGGATATGAGACACGTCTCGGAAATTCAGAAACCTGGCTATGATAGCCCTCGGCGGACTGCCCTCAGTGTACTCCGCCAAAGTACGATGTGCACGTTCAATGATGAGCCCCCTCGGGAAATCAGTCCCCAGAATCTCCGGTAGCACGCGTTCCAAAAAACTGACAGCATCACCATTTTCACAACGTTCCGGAAAGCCACGTATTCTCAAGTTTTGGCGCCTGCTCCTCGCTTCTAAATCATCCACCTGTTTCTGCAAGGCTATCAGCTCCGACGCAGGTGGAGGATTGGCTATGATTTTTTCAGTAGCATCCTCAAGGGAGGAGAGTCTAGCCTCCATGTTGTCAAGACGTTCGGAATACACTTCCAATTTCTCGTTTATGGCTGTCGTTGTCTGTTTGATTTCTGCAAGCGTCTTCTTCTGGGTAGCGTCCATCTGCTTCAGAAGTTGATGCATGTTGGCAATCTCCGCTGCTAGTAGATCAGTGGTGGGAGCGCCATCTTTGTCGGTGCTAGCATGGCTTTTTTCGCCGTCGGCGCCTTTCGGTTTACTGGCCTTACTTCTAGTGTCTTTTGTTGGTTGAGATGACATAATAGTTAGGAGGGTTACACACGTTATAAAATTATCAAATTAGTGATGGTAGTAAAAATTAAAGTAATAAACGTCAAGATGGTATCAGGAGCACTCGTCTAAGCAGCCATTCCTTGGTGACCGTCACGTGACCCTTTGAGTCAGCTTTTTATGTATTCTTAAAAGTGGTAAATAGATAAACTGTGCCCTGAATTGTAAAGACTTTTAAACGTGACCTTTGCTAGCTCAACTGACTGAAGAGTTTATCACTGATATTAAATAAAAAAATAAAACAAAAATAAAACGGTAATTTTTGTGGAAACTCGCACTCTCTTTTCTCCCTGCCCCTTTTTGCCTTTATCTTGCAACCATCTTAGTTTTTACTTGATGTATGGATGTGAGCACTGGGCTGCAGTTTTCCTCCATTCTCTCTCAGTCGGGCTGATGGAGGGCAAAAGCATGAGGGGGCTGCACAAGCAGTCTCCACTGACATTACATCACCAGCAAATTACTTTAGTGACACTGACTCTCTCCCTCTCTCTCTCTCTGTCTCTCTCCCTCTCTTTCTCCCTCTCTTTCTCCCTCTCTCCCTCTCTCTCTCTCTCTCTCTCTCTTTATCTCTCTCTCTCTCTATATATATATATATATATATATATATATATATATATATATATATATATATCCCTCTCTCTCTCTATCTGTCTCTCTCTATCTCTGTCTCCGTCTCTCTATCCTTCTCTCTCTCTATCTCATACACTCATGATATCCCTCTTTTTTTCTACAGGCCAAACAACAGCTGCTGTACCTCTACCTCTATGGAGGTGAACACCCTCTGCTTCTGCCCTTTAGGCGAATTGAAATTGGCCCACTGGACAACTTGTTTTTCCCACCTGACAGACGGGAAACAACAAAGGTAGGTATGTGTGGAAGCCAATGTAACATCACTGATTACACCCAGCTCTCTTCTAAATCATGTTACCTTATGGTGTCATATTGACCCGCCTGTGCTGCCCTACAAAGACAAAGTAGTAGAGAGTCTTTATTGTCCACATAGGGATAATCTTTTCCACATGTCGTAACACATAGTGGTCCAGGTGGCAGGTGTGAAAACTATACAGCAGACATGCTAGACATACAAACAAGCCGATGATAGACACAGACGTGACGCCGCCATGGCACAATGACTGAATGGGTGTTGTCACTGCAGAGCATGCGCCGTAGGAATCAAAAGCACAGTGCAAAGTGCAGTAACTACGCAAATATAGACACTAAGAAAATGCCTTTAATGTTGTCATACTGTCCAGTCAAACATGTTGTTGAAAATTGTTGATTTTTTTTTATTTACTTTCTTAATAGCAAGAAGCAAGAGATTCAGTCACAAGACAAACAAGGTATTATACGTTAAGTCAAATTCCAGTCTAAACTCAATTTGACATTTGAATTTGATTTGTAGTTACTGCCTTTGGCTTTGTAGGGCAATGTGTGTGTGTGTGTGTGTGTGTGTGTGTGTGTGTGTGTGTGTGTGTTGATGGGAATGTGTGTGTGTTTTGGTGTTTGGGGCTTTCCTCCACCGTCCTCCAGAGTTGTTGTGAACAAAATTCAATACATTTTTATCTCACACTGATCTGCAAGACAAAATTTATGTCAGAGAATAATCCTTGGTTACTTCTTCTGTGCTGTTTTGCTATGTGATAAAAATGGTGAAATATAAATGATTTGAACACCAAAACTGTGGATAATGGCGCTACACAAAGAAGCTCCTTTCCTCTCCTCTCATCTCTGTTCTGCTAATGTGAAATCTTTTAGCAGAGTTGCTGCAGGAGACGTGAGCACTCTCCTTCAAAAGTCTTCCAATTAGGCAATCTGCAGACAGCGGGACGTGACGGCCGGGTGTGTGAGGTGTGCTCGAGTGTCACTCTAATTGAATTAGTGTTCAGTAATCACAGGGTTGTCCTGACCCGCACTCTGAGAAGTGCGGACTTGTGTCTTGCTATGAGTGCTGATGGGGTTGCTGGCAGAGGTGAAGGAACACGTCAACACAGAGACCAAAAGGATACAGACAAAGGGTCATGTTTCATGTAGAGGACACACCACCATTCCACTCCATTGGTACTTTAATATTTAGTGATATTAGCACTTTCAAAATAACCACATGGCATACTCTACAGTGTAGATTGTCCTACCTGCATGGCATCTCATAAAACCACTAAGAGACTGTGGTCCAATAAAACAGCTTCCCTGCAGCATATTAATTCTCCCAGAGGGGGTGATTTATTCTGAATGTGTTTGAAATACATATTAAAGTATTTTGATTGCCTATATAGCAAATTACTTGCTACATTCAGAGGCCTTTAATTGGTTGGGTTTAACTACCGCCAGTGTACAGCTAAACAGAAAACACCCCTCTCTGTACTTCAGAAGAAGTTTTTCAATTAACAAGCTGTCCTTGAACCCTGATAATCCACTTACAAATAAACTGATGCTTCTGCAAGTCTTATATGTGCCTTGGCAGTGTAGGGAAGTGCACTCATGGAGCCTTAACGAGAGATGGATGACATCATACAATCTCAGCCTGGAGATTGGCACCGTTTCTGCCATTTTTACTTGGTTTCATGCTGGACTTAACGTAAATTGTTAAATATATGATCACAGTGTTCCCATCTGCAGGCACCCCAGCAACGTATCCGCAGACCAATTTCTGCTGGTCAAGATTAACATTCAAGAGGCTTCCAACAACTCATCTTACCTGTGCTTAGCATCAAGCTATTCTGTATTTTATTTTTTATTCTATATGTTTATATATCTGCCTCTGACTAAAATATTTCCAACAGCCTTTCTCTATGATTTTACTGGACCACACACATGACATGGCACATAGCCAGGAAAAGTAAAATGGATTTAAAAACTGTAATAATCCAAAAAAGCAGTAAATGATTCATCAATTTTACATCTATACGTCATGCACATCAATAATATTTTACGCAACTTTTCAACCATTTGATTATCCCATCTTAGAACTGGTATTCCGTCCGAGGAGCTGTAACATCTCGTAGATAGTGCTGAAGTTAACACCTTTTATTTAAGACATGCTGAATGACGGTCGTAAAGAGTGCTTCACAACGCTCCCTTTATGTGGCGTGTATTTCTCCTGCTTTATGTGTTGGAGTTTTTACAGAGTTATATTACTATCTTGGTAATCTATTGATGTGCCAGGCAGCTAATGGCATGGCTGGTGTGTGCCGCTTACTGCCTTGGCCGTTGTAATGTTGTTTTTTTTTTTTCAGTGCTGCTGAGGTTAAAAGCCTCTTATTACACGAGCATGGCTGGACATTCCTGTATGCTCAGCACGTACATGAGGTATATCTCATTTTGCACACACTAATGCTTTTCACTTAACTCGCCAGCTAAAAACACCTGTGTGACATTTCTTGCCTCCGCCTTAAAAAATAATGTTGTATTGGAAAACATTACAAAGCTTTATTGTGTTGATCAATGTGATGAAGCCCAACACAGGTTTCCAGTCAACACTACATTTCAGAGAAATGGAAGAAGAAAAATTGGGTGGGATGAAATCAATGCCTTGTCCCTCAGAGGTCCATGTTTCGGTGCCAGGGGTTATAACAGCAGTGCAAGCCCTGAGTGGAAATTCACATTTAACTGTTTTCTATGGTGCCCTCTCAATAGAGAAGGATATGGCGATTGACACATTTTCTGGTGCATTCATAATTAGCAAAACAACTTTTCATTTTCCTCATGTTCACTGCCAACATTGCAGTTTTCAAACATAATTGCATCACCCAGCTTTTTTTTTCAACTCTGCGTGTCTCTTTGTGTATGTCACGCAAGTGTGTGTGTGTGTATCTGTCTGTGTCTGTCTGTCTATGTCTGTCTGTCTGTCTGTCTCTCTCTCTCTCTCTCTCTCTCTGTGTCTCTCTCTCCCTCTATCTCTCTGTCTATCTCTTTCTCTATCTGTCTGTCTGTGTTTGTGTTGTTATTGTTGTTGTTGTTGTTGTTGTTTTATTCCACGCACAACTTTTGCATCAGTCCTTTTGTATTTCCCCCCTTTTAATTTTTCAGACATCCCCTGGCTTTTGGCGGAATGGGAAATCAACCAGCACTGATCCCTCAGCTGGGCTTCATTTGGAGCTGCAGATGCTGGCATGAAGCAATGCCCAAATCATTAGGACAGCCCCAAATGCCAATATCCCCAGTGCTCTGTGGATGTTTTTATTTCTAGTTATGCCCAGAAAAATAACAATTATAAATGATTAAGATACATTTTATGGGTGTTGTTCATGGGTTGTTCATGGGTTTGAAGAACCCATAGCTTATTCTCAAAAAATAACTTGATTTCCACTTTGATAGCGATTTCTAGTTCCATATGTAAAGTCTTGATTGACAGCTGTATCCTTTAAAAACAATTGCATTTTTTATTCGGTCACAGTAATATCCATAACATCCACAACGTACCCATAGCATTGTCAGAAATGTTTTTCATAATGAGCATCACTAATAATTATGTCAGTCTTTAACAGTTCTGTCCCTGGCATAAAGTAAATATTGGCTTGTGTGTCAGTCGACAGTGGGTTTGGCACTCTGAGGCAGAAAGCATCTGTACATAATTTACAGTAAATTCAGAGATAATTATATATGGATAATCACACAATCATAGAGGATTTTAACAGTTGCAATTGTTTACCCACCATCCCTATTTTTTTGTTTTTGATGTCAACAGTTGCAATATATATATATATATATATATTTTTTTTTTTTCCTTTGGCTCTCAGTCAGCATGCCATTCAATGTTACTCAGACTCACAAAATATGCCATTCATTGTGCATTCTGCGTATGAAAATGTGCATGTTTAGGCAACTCTGTGACAGGCGTGTTGTGGCACATTAGCAAATGCTGACTGATTGCATTTAACGTGCTGCACCAGCAAATCAGCCACTGCTTACCGGGTCTTGTGAGGGTGCTTCCTCTGAAATCCACAGGAAACATGCTCTACACACACACACACACACACACACACACATACATACACACAGTAAGATACTGGCCCACTTTTCGAATTGCATTTTCTGCAATTGATTTGGACACATCCTTCATCAGCTGATTTAGTGGTTTCTGTGGACACAGTGAATAGTCCCAACCTGTGCTGTTTTGGAGGAGCTAGTACGTATACTGTATGCATACTGTCCGACTCATGTTTGGATGAACGAAGCATTTCAGGAGTAAGCTTATAAGTATGCACAAACTGCCACACACACACACACACACACACACACACAGCTGGCAAAAGTTTATAATGTTGAACCCACTAAGACAGACAGTTTCATCCCAGAAAAGTGAAAGAGTAAGATGAAAAGCAAGAGAAGGGGTGAGAGGGGTTGATCAGGATCGACAATGATGGCAATTACCACCACACACACACACACACACACACACACAATGTGAGGTAAGAGATATAGACATAGCATATGGGAATAAAATGTGATACATTTTTTTGCAATACATATTTCAGTAAGCAGGCCTCTGGATAAAACTACTGTCTGAGACATAATGATGCCTCAGTGTCTGAATGAAACTAAAGCTTCATTAAAATGTTGATTTGGAGTGTGATGGTGTTCTTTATGTGGGTCCAGGGGAGGATATGATGAAACAAAAAGAAAAGAAAAGAAAAGAAAAGACAAGAGGAAAATATGGCAATGGGGAGAAACGTCTACATGAGTTTTTGTGAGGATCTCAGATGGGATGGTGAAAACTCATGAAATCCAATAAGTGCAGCAGATGTGCCCCAACACAGAAGAACACATTTCACACTTTTGTGCCTGATTGAATACAGCAGAATGCAGGAATTCCAGAATGTCCAAGGTAACAATTTGCAGTGAACTAAGGTCTTGCCTTCCCTCCTTTGGGAGACAAATATTACCAATTTTATAATCAAACTATTTCCAGTTTTATATTATCCTGTCAAGGCTACCAGGTCAACATTCAAGCTGGAAAAGCTGCCTTCTATCATCATGGTTTGATACAATGCATCTGCCTTACCAACCTCTGTCCTAAAGCTACTGTGAAGTGGCACACGATTTGTATGTAAGTGTAAGTATGTAAGTTTCAGATAGGATATGCTGTACATAAACCCCACATTGGTTCACTAGGTCATATATTTTTTTTAAAAATATAAATGTTTTGGCCTTTTTTGCCTTTATTTGGATAGGACAGTGAAAGTATGACATCGAATGAGTGGGGGACAGAGAGATGGGGTAGGGTTGGAAAATGACCATAGGCTAGGTTCAACCCTGGGTCCCCATGGGGACTCACCCATTTATGGTACAGGTGCTCTCACCACCGCATCACACTGCTCCACAAAGTTTGTCTTTCTTGTTTCATTTTTGGATGACTGCTTTAAGCTGCAAAGACCATTTCAAGACTAGGGTGATTGCTGAAAGTGGAATTACTGTGTCTGGGTGTTTGTTTGCATGTACATGTTAAGCAAATGCCCAACCCCCCTCTCTGTCTCTGTCTCTCTCTCTCTCTCCCTCTGTCTCTCTCTATTTCTGTGTGTGTGTGTGTGTGTGTGTACATACATGCATGTGTGGCTGTGTGCAAGTGTTATGTGATTTATTCAAGCATGTATGTTTGTGCATGTGTGTGTTTTCCTAAACACCCACATCCACACATGCAAAAAAAAAACAAGCGAGTTAAAATGGAAATGTCTGAGGGCATGCCGGTGACGGAACAAGGCGTCAGTTCATGTGGCGTGTAAATAAATTTTGATGGATGTTGATTGACGGCTCATCACGGGCTGTCCTCCACCCATATGTTTCTGACTAGTGGGTGGCACCAGCCCATTCATCAAAGTCAATCTCTGGCCCCTAGTGTCGGAGCAAGGCTCTCAAAACGCTGCTAAATCTTTAATGTTCCTCTAGTTTCTCTTCAATTCGATGGACACTTTGAAACAAAGGCACCGCAAAGCATCTAAAATGAGAAAAAAAGACAACTTTAAGTTTGTAATTAAAATCCTTTTTTTTTTCTTTTGTCCAACAGCCACTCGTGAAAATGTGCTTGCATTGTTTGCTCAGGTTTGCACCTGTCTAGTTCGCCTCCAGTTCCATTGTCAAGCAAGCAGCGATGCCGCATTCGAGAGGAGTCACTGGCTGATGCATGCTGATGCCAGGCCTGGTAACTGCTGGTGAGATGACACTTGGAACCAGTGGATCACGAATCGTGTAAAAATGGTTTTAATAGTCGCCATTTATTTCCCAGAGAAGCCTGAGTCAGCAGCAGGGGCGGCAGCAGCGGCGGCAGAGGCAGTGGCAGTGGCCATGCTGATGGGGTAATTGGCTGGGAAAGACTGTGCCCTGCCTGGGGATAGGAGTCCACATCACTAATCACCCCACTAATGTGGGGCATTTAGCCAGCCATGTATATTTGATGTGTTCGATTGCAGCGGAGTGTGTTTACATGTGTTTTATGAGTACTTTATTAAAAAGCTCGGCTCTTTTAATGAGCAGCCAAACACATGTGAGAAAACAGAGTGGTACCGTTTATGTATTTTAATAGCTTTTACAATGATGCAATCAATGATGACATCGGCTCTACAAGGTCCAGTCTGCAAATATAGTGTCCCGTATAGTCATTCATCTCTTTCATAGGCCTGTGAAAGTATTTGACATGCTACTTGCTGGCTTACAGGCCTTACTTTCTCTCTCTCAGCCTCTCCTGTTTCATACAGAGCAGACATGAAGATATATTTTTTTCTGTTGCCAAGGATGACTTGCAGAGATCAACACATTAATACATAGCCTCGCTGAGAAAATGCAGACTGGAATATCACTTTAATGATGCTCAGCCTTTTTCAGTCAGGCTTGGCACACAGGCATTTCCTGGCATGGATGCTCACATTGAGCACACGATTCTGAGCACATTCAGTGGAGAAAAAAAAAGTGTATGGAAAATTTGTTTGTGTCTATAATTATACCAGTGTGGCATCTATGACTTGATTTGACAACATAGCAGAAGATTGGAAAGAACTGCAAAAAAAGTGGAGTGTGGAGGCGGCAGGAGGCAGCAGGAGGTGGTGGTGGGGGGGGGTAACAACAAGAAGACCCACCTGCTGGCTATCTTTCTCCTTTCACTCAAAGCAAACAGGAGGATCATGAGTATCTAGCATCTGCCATCACCCTGTCAGAAAAGGCAACACACGTGTTTCTCAATCTTAAAGAAAAAAGAGAGAGAGAGAGAGAGAGAGACAGAGAGAGAGAGAGAGATACAGAGAGAGAGAGAGATAGACAGAGACAGACTTGAAACCTCTTTTCACACTTTTTAATTTCTAAAATAGACAGCTGGCAAGTCCACAGCATCAGTGACCATAAGTGTGTCACCCCATGCATTGTGGGTGGCTGTGAGATGAAGGACTTGCCTCTTAGACTGTGGGGCACTGTGGAAGTTGCTTGGCATTCACATTCCTCTCGTGTGAAAGGGTAGAGAATGAACTCGCTGCTCAGAAACACATGATCTGACAGAACTTCTCCTGTGACCAATCTATCCTGTTAGACCCAATCAGGTCTAGATTAGTCAGCAGGGTTTTTAGGGGGAGCTCAATGGCGTGACATAGAATACAAATCCAATATGACAGAAAGTTCAGGAAGGATAGGTGTGTGTGTGTGTGTATATGTGTGTGTGTGTGTGTGTGTGTGTGTGTGTGTGTGTGTGTGTGTGTGTGTTTGTGTGTGTGTGTGTGTGTGTGAGCATGTGTGTGTTTGTGTGTGTGGGTGTGTGTGTGGGCCTGCACATGTGCATGCATGCATGTGTGTGTGTATGTTAGCACTAATTTAATTACCTTCACTTGAAGGAGAAATCAACAGCTCACGTGCACTGAAATAGTTTTGTTTGGGCACTTTGCAATTGTAGACAAATGCACTTGTGAACTCAAGTGAACTCAAGTCGCTCACACAATATCAGGTATTATTGCGTTGGTGTTGCATCAGAGGCATGCTTGCACTGCTTGCATTTTTGTTCTTTGTGGATACTTGTTCATTAAATCTCATATTTTACATTTCAGATCCGGCTTCACACAGAATACTAAAGACAAAAGGAAAATGTCCTTCAGATGAGACACAAGAAGTCAGGAACACCTCAATACCCTGACAAGAAGACAAGAAGAAACTCTCTATCTCTGTCTCTGTCTCTCTATCTTTGACAGAAAGAGACACAGAAATGCAGAGATACACCATGTTTGTCATGTGTACATGCATGTGCATATATAGGACTCAACTGCTGTTCTGCAGTGTGTTGTCTTTTTCTGCTCTAAAAATATATAAAAGAAGTGTGTGTGTGTGTGTGTGTGTGTGTGTGTGTGTGTGTGTGTGTGTGTGTGTGTGTCTGTCTGTCTGGGTGGGGGTAGGAGTGAAGAAGTCAGAGGGTGTATAATAGATGTCTCAGAGCGCACAAATATCTGCCCTGAGGAATGCTAAGGCTTCTCTCTCTCTCTGTGGAATTCCAGCTATCTTAAGCCTCCAAATGTCAGCTGCTGCTTCAACCCTTCCCCTCCTGGTCGGACACCACCACCGTGAGTAATGAATAACAATAATAATATCCAGCTATGCCATTCATTCACTAATATTGCAAGCACGGCAGCTAGAGCCAGACCATTAAACTGCCCATTACCCAGAGCTTGGTAATATCATGGACATTCAAGGGAATGGACATGAAGGAGTTTGGAGCTAAAAAGAAGATATTATGGGGCTCCATTTATGGCTTACTGCACTCTGGGTGGTAGTTACTGTCCTGAAGAAGCCCACCAAAAAAAGATGCATGGTAATCGTTAGAGGTAGATGGGCTTTGGGAGGAAGATGTCTGCATGAAATATACAGCTGTAGCATGAACAGGCAAAAGTACAACCACACACACACACACACACACACACACACACACACACACACACACACACACACACACACACACACACACACACACATATAGGTACATATTGGTTAAAACCTCTTACCCTTTAGTAGGTACTAATGTACCAAATATTTTTTTGCAAACATCACAAGGTATGTCAAGTAAAACCTCTGCCAGAAAAATGATGCTTTATACCATTCAGTCATTATCTATTTACCAATTACAGCATGGGTGATCATAGCCATCTTTTCTATTAACTTCCACCAAGCAATGAGAGGTTTCAGTTTGTTTTCACATCTACCTTACATATTTTACTTACAGTATGCTCACCTTGATGTCTCCTCCTCCAGTTTTTCCTGTCTTCACATCTGACTTCTTTCTTCCTGATGTCAGGATTTGACATTTTCTCTCTGCCTGCCAGATTGTGGACACGTGCCGTTGCCATAGGTGATCTCCTACAGTAGTGTCGTGGTTAAAAGAACAGTGGGTGATTTACACATGTAGAGGTAAAAAAGGTGGATAAACTATTCATTAGCTTAACATTACCTATTTAAAGAGGATGAGTAAATGCTGTTTTACAGTTCAAAGGATCAGTAAACAGTGTTTATGTGTATTCACCCTTCTACACACCACTGATTTCTGCACTTAGCAACTGTTGTTCTTAGCATAATCTATTGTCTTGATTGCTACCAATATTATTCAAAATCAAAAATCCTTAATTCCAGGCTTGCCTCCTTACTCTTTTTGGTAGAAAAATGGTTGAATGCTCAAGTACAGCAGCACAACCATGGAGGGCAAAGCAAAGAGCTTTCTCCAGTTTTCTGAGCCATGTTTATCTAGAGGAAGTATATAATGTATACAACACTTTATTATGTTTCTACACATTTTTAAGCCAATCCTTATTAAATTATCCAATTTTCAAGTTACTCTGGACATTAATTATGAAGAGTTACAACGGCGGGGGTGCGCCTCCCCTTCCTTGTTGTGCCAAATGTGTAGTTATTTATGTGTTGACAGTGAATCCACTTCAAGGCTGTCACTTTTGCGTTTCCTCCTGACTCCATTACCCGCTCGGGCACCCTGTGTGCGTGGGGTTGAGGCACGCCTGCTCAGAGGAAGCATTAACTTAATTAAGGCAGAAATGGAGTGTTCTTGAGAGAGAGATTGATGAGCAAGCGCTGGATATTTACAGGTAACTTAATTACTCTCACTAAATAAAACACATCTAGGTCACAATGAGGAGAATCCCAAATAGGCAATTAAGCCACGGCTAAGAGCCCTATTAAGAAAAGCAAAGTACATAAAGTGGAGGAGGTGTGAGAGTGTCCCGGGAAAATGGCTTCTCGAGAACACCATCTATCACGGGATTAAGTGCTGGAATGGCGGCACAGTTCTAAATTCTAATAGCATTAATCCCCACTAGCTGGTGCTCCTATCAGTCAGTATCAATAACCAGTGTCATAATTCATCCGTCCAACACCCGGGCCGCTTAATTATCTCTCCCACCTGAATATGCCCGCTGATCTTAATGAGAACAGAGAAAAGATAAGCGAAGGTGTGCTGGGGGGGGGGTGTAGGCGGGAGGGCAGGCCAATGTGATGTGACACACAAAGAAAGCGACAGAGAAAGAATGCCAGAATCAGAAAGGCAGGGCGGACATGAGCAAGTGTAGCGTATAGTGAATGGTGTGACAGTGAAATATACTGGTGGAAAGGTCAAGAGAAAACAAATGGAGGAGGCATTGAAGTCCTAGAAAAGGCAAGGCCAGAAGAAAAAAAAAAGTCAAAGTAAAAGGTGTGTGTGTGTGTGTGGGTGAGGGGAGGTTGAAAGAGAGAGGCATATGGAGTGAAAGAGACAGAGGAGCTAACACAGTCACAACAGGGCTGGCCAGAGCTTGGCCCCTCTCAGTAATGCATGTGAGCGCGTGCCTTTCTCCTGACCACAGGGCTGACACTGGGACATCTCTCCCCACTGCTGATTGTCATCGGGGACCTTGAGCATCTGCAAACATGACAGCAGCTCATTTATTAGACAGCAACCTTGACCAGACCCTGTCCTCCCACAAAAAAAAAGAAAAAAAAGAAAAAAGAAAAAAAAAAGAAGACCATCTCAGCAGGAGCCTTGCTGATGTGAATAGATTTTATGCTCTTACCGAGGGACATGACGTACAGTAGCTGATGGCTACACCAGAGTTACACAGATATGGTGATGGCTATATTTCAAAATACAGGCAGTTTCACAGAAAGCTGACATACATTTCAGTGTACCGTACATCTGAAGACTTGGCTGGGAGAAATAAGGCGGGTATGAAGGTGAGGGTAGAAAGGAGAGTACGTGGATTGAAAGAGGGTGTTAAGATGGTAAATGTCTTAATACAAGTAGTAGGAGGAAGGTATTAAAGTGGTGAATTTGAGTTACAGGCTACAAATCAATCTAAAGACACACAAAGGAACAGGTTAAAGATGTAGTTTTACCCAGGCAGAGTGCAGTAGACATGGGTTGAAGGTGGATTTGAGGGGGAGAGCCAGATCTATCTAAACTGTGGCAGTATTCCTTTCCTTGCTCACAGGCATACAAACTATGCTTAATAGTAATGCATATACCTATGCTGCTAGCACCCTTCTCCTGCCCAGGTCAAAATACTATGTACATCTAAATCAGTTAACTGAATATCATGTTCTAGGATAACATGGATGAAAATGAAGCATGGGACATTTGTATACATATTTATCTGAAAGAAGGCTTCAGTGGAACTTTATTTTTAGATTAAGCTTAACAATCCATGCAAAAAAAGACCACCACAAGTTTTATAAATAAGGCTGTCATCAAGTCATTAATTTTGCATCTGCACTGAGAAGAAACATTTAATCACACTTCAGAGTAAGTGTCATTTCCGAGGAAACACCACAGTGACAGGCCATTCAGAGATGTGTAGTTGTACGATACGCTCAAGACAGACAAGAAGAGCAAGGACTCTCTTCAACTTGCTCAGAGGTGTTCTCACAGTTGTAACCCAGTTTTGATTCTCTAAGATGAGTTTGCCCTCAGCTTTTATTCCCTCATGAAAAAGCAAAAAGGCTTCTGTCAGCCGGCTAAAAAGATTGATTGTTCTGAAAGTGCACCATCCTCAGAGGACATGATCTGGGGATTGTTGTCTACCTCTCCAGACCGGAAGGAGAGGTTAGTAGCCTGTTTCCAGCAACACAGCAGATATATAGATCTGTGTTTTTTTCCCTGTCTTGTGCCTCTGTTATTCTCTCACTTTGAAATGCTTTTCAGCTGGCAGAATGTTTAAAGTCATTCAATCTGGGCTAAATCAAAGACAAGGGTCATGGAAGTGGCACAGAAGAGTTTGGTGAAATTGTACTTACTCAGTAACTCAAGGTCAAGTGTATCACTCAAGAAAATTAGAAGATACTTGAGATATGATACACATCTTCTTTTATCAATATGCTGCTACAAAGTGAATGAACTACCATAGTCAGAGTTTGACAATCGAGCCAAGGAGAGGCAAAAAAAAAAACCTCATTGTAGCAGCTAAGACCTGGCCTACCACAAACACATAAGGACAAAACATGGTAAATGAACATATGTTTATTTTTAAAGCAGATTTTGAATGACATTGTAACAATTAAAAAAAATTGGCCCTCATGAAATCCATGGCATGGCTGTCTTGGAACGCAATAGACAGGCGCTGGTGGAATGCCCAACACTTTAATTAAACCAAAATAGAACAGTGAGCAATCAAACACATCAACCCTTAGCACTCTTCCGACATGGTAAATGAAGTCCTAAATCATAGCGAGATCTCTAGTAATTAAAGAAAGTGTTCGACCTGCAGTGTGCTGAGATGCCTCTCCAAATGCAGAATCAAAGCGCAATCACACCATACAATTTTAAGACATGTTAAAAAAATATATATATATATCAAATCAAAAAATTTAAAAAACATTTAGCTAAAATCCAATGACAAGAAACACTTTCTGTTTAAACTTTACTGTTTAAACAAAAGTAAGATGACGACAAATTTATGTACATGTCATTTAGGCAAACTTTGTTGCAAAGTTGGCATGGCAACAAGTCCAGAATAGTGGGGTTTTTTTTTTGTGTCCTGCATATGTGTTCACAATGTTCTCAGGTGAGAGTTTGGCCATAATGTCACTTTGGTTGTGAAGGATCACAAGAGAAGAAAACATTTCGAGGGGAATTGGGGCAGAGCAGGTTGCTTAGGACAGCTGTGTTTTTCTCCAAGATCATCTGTGTTATCTAGTGCATCTGTGGGGTGAATGTCAGGAGTGCGAGCAATTGCTGCTGATCCAGAGCTGCTCAAAGGTGTCCCTTGTCATATGACCCAGAGCCCTGAAAAAATCTTATTTTAGTAAAGCAGTATATAAACTCATATGTATTATCACCCACCATTTAGTTGTTTTGTGTTATTTAAATAACTTATAAAATATCTAGTCATGCCAGACATAATTATTCCACTCATTCACTGTAAAACTTTTTTGTTGGGATGGAGATTAGAAGTGCATTATGTCTGGCTGATTGACTGATGACATGATGTCACTTCTGTTGGACAAACCCCATGCTCATCAGCCCTTAACCTTGCCAGGATGCAAATACAATGAGTTGGCATCCAGCTGTGTTTATATTTAGATTCTCTATCTCAGGGGGAATCAGTTTCTGGCTGCCATGTACAGCAAGGTCTGCTATTTTTGTCCCTGTTTGTATTTACGCATCCGTGTGTGTGTGTGTACTTATTTGTCTTTAAGCTTAAAATAGACATGGGTGTAAAAGTGAAGTGGCCCAAATTGCAGAATCAGAAATACTGTTACATGTAAATCAAATGAATCCTACTATGTTTAGGCCCAATGCAGAACTCATTACGCCTATGTACAGTATCTGTTATTTAATATGTTTTAAGTTAGAGCTTGTGAGAATGAATCAATGCTAGCAGATCTGGCCTTGTTCAGTATGACAGTTTGTGTAGTATTTATGACTGGTCGGTGCCTTGCCTCTAGTGGTTGCTATAATAAATAGCACAGAATCATCTAAGCCGTGTTAGTTTATGACATGTTTGTCCATACCAAGTGGCTGTTCTAGACACTGAGAGGAATGTCACTGAAGTCATTTATCATCATGATTTTTGACATTATGACATAAAACTGAAGCACACTTAAAGAAGGTGTGATACTGAAAAATGTTGTCCTGCTTTATGACACATTTGCCGGGAAATAAAAATACACACATGTTATGAGAGTACACAGTTCTGTCAAACACAACAACAACAACAACAACAACAACAACAACAACAACAACAACAACAACAAAAAATCGAGTTATGGATAGCTGTCAGAAGAACAGCTGAATGTTAGAGAAAACATCACACTGGTATTTTCTCCTGATGTAGCACAGAAGGGGAAAAAATGTTCCACTTGACTTTGGCTAATGCGAGTGCATGGCCTTTTACACAGCAAACTGTATCTCTTAAAGATTTGAATGTCTGTGCCTAGCAGAACAAACTTATCTTCTAAGCTGCAACACGCCCGACCTTTGCTAAAGGTCAGATGAAGCAGGTTCATGCGTGACTTAATGTAGCACAGCTTAAGAGGGCGAGCTCACGATCTGCCATTTTGACACCTTTTCACCTCTCCCTCTCTTTCTTCCTTTTCACCCCCTCATTTTCACACTCCCCTACTGCCATATCTATCACTTTTACACTCTTTTTTGTACCTTATTTCACCCTGTTTAATGCTACTACATTTCAGAATTGTATCTCTCTAAGTTGCCCTCTCTTTTTGCAGTAGTCTTTCTATCCTTCAAAAACTACCAAGATCTTACACACTGTTGATCTTTTTCGGAGCACATCATATTTAGTGGGTGTTTTTTTTATGCATGTCCTGCAAAAGCAGTATGTCAGAAAGCCTAATCTTAATTTGCTGGGAAATGTTTGTTGTGCTTAAACTGGCCAGGACTGTAAGCAAACAAAACAAAACCAGCTAAACCTCTTTTGACAAGCCATGCCAGACTGGCAATTGCTTAAAAGGATCTTTTAATTTGAACAGATAAAATGTCTGATGGCTGAAAAGCTAACTTCTTTTTTTCTCTGAATTGTCTGTGGTGTCAAACAGCATCATCAAACATATCATTTAATGTGTGACAATTTAGTTTGAAGCCACTATAAAATCGATGACAAAACTATTTAACCACTAACAGTAACAGTAACAATGCCATGTACAAGAGTAGAAGTTAAGATGGTCATTAATTTTGATTTGTTAAACAATTAACATGTATTGTCCTCCAGTCTGATACTAATCTTAAATGAAAATAAGGAATGCCAAAGGCCAGAAGAAGAATGAAAATCAGTGACCATTTCATATGTAGGCTGCTTACATTCATATTTGTATGATTAACTTATGAAATTGTCTTCACCATCCTGACTAAAAAGATATATCTCACACCGGTGTATGTACAGTCCCATTCAGTATATCTTAGTAAAACATCAGTATGTATGCCTTTTTGTGACAAAAATTCACATAATAATAAAAAAAATTGTAAGGGCTCTAACACAATTTTATAGTCTAATCATGCACTGAGAAGGAGGTGTGATCCTGTAAGTCTTTGCCAAGCCCCAGCTACCACTCTACTTTATTTCTCCTCCCTTCTTCTCCTACGTCGATTTCCCTCCCTTCACTGCTGTTATTTTTCTCACCCTCCTCCTTCCCCCAATGTCTCTGCTTCTAACCTCCCTCTGTCAGATAGACATGAGATTTAAGCCTGTCTCTCCCAGGGGAGTAAGTACATTGCTTGCGAGATGGCTTGGACTTTGGCCCGCCACCATTTCCACTCATAAATTCTTCAGGACTTAAACACGTTCCATTACCTTGAATGTGATCAGGATGCATTATTTAGAAGGGCTGAGGACTTGGGTCAAGGATTGGCAGTAAGAGCGAAGGAAAGAGATAGAGCAAGAGAAAGAAAGAAAGAGAGGGAGAGGGAGAGAGAGAGAGAGAGAGAGAGAGAGAGAGAGAGAGAGAGAAAGGGAGAGAGAGAGGGCTATATGTGGTTGTGTATCCCACTTTAATCTTCACCCTCCTTTTTTTTTTTTTTTTTTCGCTCCCATTCCTTTTTGGGACAGCACTCAGCGATGTGAAACCACATGAAAGAGCCCGAGAAAGACAGGTTACTTTGAATGTTCACTCCAACCAGAAAAATAGAAAGAGACAGATCAGGCATCCACTGGCCAAGAATTCCAGTCATCACATAGCCCCAGAGACGCCAATCTGCGCTGTCACTAACAGTGCTTCGGTCATGCTTTCAACTCTGAATACGGGAAGAGTGAAACCACTCACTGCACATTACACAGCATCTCTCTGAGGTCAGAGGCTATTTCCACTTTTTTTAGCATTGAGTTTTGTTAATGGAAGACATACAAAATATGTGTTATTTATTTAATGAGTAAATGGAAAATAGACATGGTCCTGTGTGATCCTGAATGAAGAATCTCTTCTCGTGTGAAACACCGTTTCGATGGAGGTTCATTTTGTAGAGATTGCCAAAAAGTCTGGAATGATTGATTACTAGCAATGATGAGGTAACATGCTTATTGCGCATCATGTAGAAATGTATTTCAGCATCTCTTTCTCTCTCATACACACTCACACTCTCACACACACTCAAATTAAATTAGAATTCAAAGTAATTCAGTGGAATGACAAATAGTTAGGCATTTGTATTGTCAAACCAGTTCTTAGAAGAACGAAATTATTATACAGGACACCGATATAATAAGAAATCAAAGTGGACAGGATGCATATGTCACTTTTGTGCATAAGCATTGTGATCACAGCACACACAAAATTCAGTCTCTGCTTATAACCCATCACACATGTGAACAAGGAGGCAGCCCAACAGGTGCCCCGGGGAGCAGTGTGTGGGGACGGTACCATGCTCAGGATACCTCAATCACAAGGAAGGATGGAGGAGAGCGCTGGTCATTCATTCCCTCCACCCACCTGTCAGTGTCAGGAATTGGAACAGGACTGTTACCCTTTGGCTGCAGGTCCAGCTGCTTAACCGCTAGCCCATGACTGCCCCACTGCTAGCTCTTCATATTGTGAATGCTAATCAATCAACAGTAGAAGAATGGTTGGAATCTCTGTTTCTTATTTTTTGCCTCTCACTGCTGTCTTGCAAAGAGAAAGGTACATATGTAGACTTATTGACTTTCCCTGTGGCATATTGTGCAGGGGAGGATGATGAGCTCTTTAGTGTGTATGCAGGGGTTATTATGGCTGTTTGTGTAGTAGCACAATTTAACAGAATCAATGCTAAGTAAGAGGCTTTAATTGCTTTTTGAGGTAGTTGCTTAGCTGTGCACTGAATCCATTTCTCCTATCTGTATTGACTGAATTCAGCCGGAGTTAGTGTTACTGATGTGGTGTAGAATCAAGATTAAACCAAGAGTAATACAAATTAATCTGACAATTAAGGTTCAGGATAAATGAGCCTGAATCCTCCGGAGTACGCATATTTGATAAGCTGCGATCAAAAACAGAACAGAAAGCATTAGAGCATAACACCAGCATAGTTCTCTTAAAGCTTTATCCTCTTCAGTCATCAAGCCATACAATAAACAATACAGAAGTGTCGGAGCAGTTCATCTAGTGTAATGCTCACGTTTCTGGTCTTAATTTGGTTCAGAAGCATTAGCTTGTAAATGTCAAAAGGTAAAGGCCCAAGCAACCAGAGGCCTGCTTTGCAATAGCTCATTCTACTCTGTATGGTACATAGTCTAGGAGGGGTGCAGTGGGCCTGTGTGGTGGTGGTGGGGGTTATGAGGATGGGGGTGGGAGGGTAGGGGAGGGGTGCAGTGCGGTGGGGCTGCGTGGTGGCGGTGGTGGTGGTTATGAGGATGGGGGTGCGAGGGTAGGGGAAGGGTGGGGAGGGTTGGGTGTGTGTGACTTCGTCTGGCCCTAAATCAGGGTCCCGTTGCAGTGCACCACGTGAGCCAGTCACAGCTCGTTAAGTGGATCCGAAGTCATTTACTCAGTTTGTTTATGGCGCAGCCTCATAACGACGGTGGCCACGCTAAGTGACATGCGTGATCGAGTTCCTCTTTGGCTTTCATTAGCACCCGAGCAGAACTCGCACAGTTCATTTGTCTCCGTGCCACACTCAGAGTCGGGGCTTGAGGTAAACACGAGCGCCGCGATGGGGCCTCATAAACATCTATTTACGTTACAGGCGACCGCATGCGATGGGACATTATGCCAAATGGCTGCATTAATGTCTGTGGCTTTTGTTGTCTGGATCTAAATGAATACTATATCAACTTTAATGGGAGACACTACCACACCACAAGATATGGGAGACACAGGCAAACACATGCAATGTGATTGCTGTATTAGTTATAATCAATACCCCATGAAAGAAATTCTCCATCCTTGTATAGTAAGCATAAAATAATGTTTGTATTGTATTACTATTGATTGCACACATATAAGCAATTTTCTTTCCATAAGCAAGTATGATGTGCCCAATTTAAAAATGAATGTGTTTAATGGAAGCATATAAAAAGTCTGTGTGATGAAACACTGGCATTTATTCATGTTTCAGTGGGGTATAATGTAGTGCATGTCTTCCAACGTTTGCACGTCTTGTGTAAGTATGCATATGCATCTAAGTCTGTCTGTCTGTTTGTGTGTGTGTGTGTGTTATGTATGAATTCCTTTTTTTCCGAAACGTTTGTCACCACTGTGTACTTCAGACTAATCACAGAAGAAGCATTGGCTAGTCCTTAGTCCATGTTGATCACAACTCTTCAACATTACTTTCCTGGAGTGCAGCAGCTTGTCTCATTATAATTTATAGGTTTGTCTTAATCCTCCCTAGCTGCCTTGCTCTGTCAGACACTGTAATTGAGAACAGTTGGCAGTTACCAATCCAAACTCTTCAATAAATTATAAGCCATCGTGGGATGGTATTAATGCTGGTTATCATGGCCAAGCTACACAGCGAAGCAATGTGTTTATCTCTCACAAAATGCAACAATATTAAAAATTTACATGGCTCCCTTTTTTTTCCCTTTCTCCGCATAAATATGCCCCATCTGGCCAAAAATCTGTCTGTCTGCATGTATCGCTTTATTTACATCTGTAAATCGGATGTGACTGCACTCCAGTGGGCATATGTTTGTTTCGTGCTATCCCTGTCTTGTAATGATCTGCATGTGTGTGCATTTGTATTTCCATCTGCACCCATGCTGCTACAGTCTTATAGGAGACCTAATCTCGACCACCATCTGCTGTCAACCATAGTGAGGCCTAACGAGACAGCTACATTCATCACCTGCAATAGCAGGCACGCTATTTCTATTGCTGCTCGTATTCACATCTATTTCTGGGGTGGCACTGATATGATCAGCAACATCAAACACACTAAGATAGATGATGATTTGGGGAAAAACTCTCTTCTCCATCATATTATTTCTACAGGTGATTTGATGTAAGCTCACGGAAAATTGCACTATTTGACAAAAGTGCTTAATCAAACAGTAATCAAGGTC
The DNA here is from genome assembly GCA_030347295.1 of Setipinna tenuifilis. Lineage (NCBI taxonomy): Eukaryota > Metazoa > Chordata > Actinopteri > Clupeiformes > Engraulidae > Setipinna > Setipinna tenuifilis. The sequence continues at coordinate 22,132,649 of CM059285.1, forward strand.
AAATAAATCTGCCTTACCACTTTACAGAAATTCAGTAACCATGACGCATTAATGAACATATATATATGTATGTTTATAAAGTATTTATAACATGTCATTGCCAAGTGACAAGTCTGCACTTTTAATAAGTAGACTAATTGCTCTCATAAAGTATGATGCAATGCGGCAGTATCTGTTTTACACAACTTACTATAAAAGCGAAATAAATCCACATTTGGCTCCATAAACAGCATTTGCTACATGGAAAACATTTCCTGTAAAGTAAAATGTTATCATTACGTCATCATACATTAATAAACTTTAGGAATGTCGTTATTAATGAATATGTCAATTAGGAAGAATAATTGACCATGACATACCACTGACTTTAAGAAACACTAGAGATAGTGTTCTACTTTATCATCTCCCACTCTTTGCCTTTCTTTCAGAGGTCAGTCTGACTTCTGGCGTTGTCCTTTGTTGGCAGTTTTTTTTTTGTTCTCCCTCTGACATTGAAGCTTGGCTGAACATGATTCCCTCCTCTCCTCTGTTCTTTCTCTCCTCTACTCTATCTTCCCATCTTCTGCTGTCACTGCCCTTAATATCTGCCTCTTAAAACATTATCTGCCTGTCCTATATGCTGTCTCAGCCCTGAGTGTGCAAGGAGTGCACAGGATCTGCATGAATCCTGACTGGTGGAGCGATAATGGGTCCTTCTAAAGAACACGGCATGAACTCCTGATAAATGGAGACGGGATGGGTCGCTAACAGGATTTCGTATCGCCTCAGCTCTCTGGGGAAGTTGAGCCTGAGTGAAGAAGAACCTGAATGCCCCTCCACCCTTCCCCCACCCCACCCCACCCCACCCCATCACTGCATCTCATCTCCTTGTCACATGGCGGTGGGATTGTCAGCAAGCTGAGTGAAGTGATTCTGAAGTCTACCGGGAGCCCTGGGTCCTGCCTGCGGGCCCCTGCCCTGTCTGTACGCAATCCCAGTTTCATTTGCCAGGCTTATTACATCGACCCATCTTCACTGACACAACAGCACACAGGAGCACACTGGAGTTACATCTGACGCCAGCACAGCATCCCTCTCACACTCACACTCCTTCCCTCGCTTGTGTTGTTTCCCATTGCCTGGACCCTGTTTCACTTACTGCTCTCTCCCCTTGCCTTTGCCTTTCAACTCTGGCCTAGTTCAAAGTCCCCTTCTGTTCTGATGGTCTGTTCTCCAATCATCACTATTAAGTACAGAGTGTAAAGTCTCAGTGCAACTAGTGTGTTTAAGTTGGGCCAAAGCCCAGGCCACTGATAACCAAACAAGATTATAAGTTGCATTAGGTTATCAAATGAATGTATACAAACCGAGGCTGATAGAAACAATGCATATTTCACTGAAGATTTAAATGTTCAAACAAAATACAACAAACAAAAAAATGAAACAGAAAGCAAGGCGTCAACCCAGGGAAAGGCTACAGCATCACTGTTTAAGGACCTCTAACCAACATCCGGCCATACGTGATCATTACATTCACACACCAGTTTAACACTGCAAATGTATTCAGTGCCAAACTCACAAGCCCAAGTTACACTTCAACCACTAGGGTTGAAGATCACAACACAAACTAGGGGCAGGATACTACCCAGACAGATTACCAATGCACAGTGACTTAAGTTGCAGGTGGACTTACCACCCCAGGATAAGACAAACAAAATGAAGAAATACATGGAAATGTATGAGGAAAATAAAAGATAAGGAGGGATGACACAGGTAACTGCAACAACAACATGGGTTGGCCAGGCCCGCAACAACAAAGGGAAAAATCATATTCATTAAATCAAACAAAATAACGAATTCAGGACAAAGACAACAAGTGGCTGCATCGAATATGATTGGCAAAACAACAACAACAACAAAAAATGTAAATTGGTGAAAACAGTGGTCAGACTAATGTTTATTCCTGCTGCTGTGATCTGGAAAAATAAAAGAACTGATTAGTAATATACACTTACACAATCGTACCCCTTTTTAATTTAAATAACATTCTACAATAAAATGTCTCTTCTTAAAATGGTAAAATTGCCACTTTCCCCCCTTAAAATAAACCAGCCCAACCCGCTGCCTACCTTGGCCTTGCCTGCCTAAGGGGGGGGGTGTGTGTGGGAGAACCACTTAAGCTATAAAAACAAACCGCACATATATTACATAGAGTATTGTCAACTACCACAAATTACAAACCTGATAGGTAAATACCATTGTAGAAGCGAAAGCACCGATATTGAATACCTTGGCCTTCTGTCTGGCTTTTGCATTCAGGAGACTGAAGTAAACACAGGGGCTTTTACAATGCTTGGATTTCCATATCAATTGTACAGTATATCAGAGATTCACTCCATGCAGTAACTCATCAGGTTAAATCAGCAAATGCTGTGTACAGAGAAAACAGCCTTTTCAGAGCGGCATGCACTGTAAACACACGCTTTGGGAGTAGAAAAGCAGAAAGAAGGAAATACAAACACATACTGTAAGCACACTATCTGTGTCATGCCCAATCCATTGCAGACAGCCCAAGTTTGCAAATTACACTTAGTCTTCTAGCCAGGCTACCTGGCAAACCCCACTACAATCCACAGAAATGCAAAGCGTTATGTTTCACTAAAACAGCTTACTTGCTATTTAAAACTCCACTCTACAGAAATCTCACACGCTCCTTCAGCGATGGCAATGTGTCTGAATGATCCTGAAGGCAACCGTTCATATGCCCAGAAAGATACGAGCCGGCCCATTTGCCCCACTCCCACAGGTGGAATCAATCAGACATTAATGTAGGCTATGGCTTGTGCTAGTTACGTGCTGGATACCTCGCTCCACACCCACTGATGGAGTCAGTCAGATCCTAATGAGGACTACAGATCACACAATGTTTCCCAGAAAACATTATCTCATTCTATCAGCTTTTTCAGAAAATACTAATTATCAATTAATAATTTTTTTAAGTGGGGGAAGCAATGCTGCTGCAACATTTGCTCCACAATACACTGCTCTGCTTGTCTGCAGTCTTCTCCTACTTTTGATATTGATACAAGTCAGGTAGGCAAAGGAAAATAATATGTTAAATTGAGTTGGGTTGGGGGTGGATGAAAACAGTAATCCACCCCACAAGTAAAATATTCATATTGTCCTTTAAATGCAAACATTTCTAAAATGCTTGCTACAGGCTCTGTTATCTAGTCTGCCTTACTTTCTATTTACTATCTGGGAGCAAGTGTTAGACAGGCAGTGGTGGTCTGTGCCTCTGTATCTTATAATAGTTCCGAAAGGCATCATGTCAAACTGACCATGCATGGAATTCGTTTTTATATATTTTATGTATTCATTTTATATACATGCATTGTATTTATCTTCTCTAGATCTTGTATGTCTGAGTGTTTTATTGTTGTTATTTTCACACATACAGAAGTGTAGTAGAGGGCAAATGCATGTCAATGCTACCTACACACTTTATATAGTGTTTACTCTGTGATTTGGGCATCATCCAGGAGGCCCCCTCTCCACCCTCCACACACACACACACACACACACACACACACACACACACACACACACACACACAAAGACACACACACACACACATACACACACACACACACACATACACACACACACACACAATCTAATCAGAATCTTATCTGTAGTCCTGAGGTGCTACATGTCTGTGATTTGTTTGCAGGTCTGGTCCCCCCTCCCTGCGGAGAGACTCTCTTTAACCCCCACGTGCTTAATCTGCAGCCCGTAATCACTCCTCCCTGTGCTGGGCTTGACCCTGCTCTTGTGGCTTCCCAGCATCCTCTGGGCCAAATCAGCCCTCTCAGCTGCTCTCAGCATGACCAACCTGACCACACAGACAGTTGGGGACTTATGCCAGATGTCATTTAATCAGAACACAACTTACCCCCTCCCCCTCTCTCTCTTTCTCTCTCTGTCTCTCTCTCTCTCTCTCTCTGTCTCTCTCTCTCTCATTTTCTTTCTATTCATCTTTTTCCATCCTCCCATCAGCAGATCCTGCACTAGTCTGTAAATAGTGGACACCCATGGAGGAGACTAAATGCACCGAGTCTCCAGAGCCTTTGACCACAGGAGAAGGCATGTCTGCCTATCTATAAACACTGCTAAAAGATCTTTGGTATGTTGTTTTTTTTTCCCAAAGTGTTGATCGTTTACATATGTTTTCTGTCTATAATATGTGCACACAATAAAATGCTAGACTTAATGTGAGAATGCAGAGCAGTATAATTCATCCTTTACATTTTCATTTAGTCACAAGCAGATAACTAATTATCTGCTAACCCTTTGTCATTGCATGCAGCACTAATTACATGTATATGCAGTGTAATGGAATTTAATATTTATTATGTAAACAAGCAACCAATATAGAACCATAAGAATGAGTCGTGTACTCTACGTTACACTCATTTTTCCCTATGTAAACGCTGACGAAGAGGGACTGACATGACATTTTAATTGTGCATACTTAGCTGTGTGTGTGTGTGAATGTTTGTGTGTCTGGGTTTGTGAAACAGAGAGGAAGTGAGACAGAGAGAGAGAGAGAGGGGGGAGAGAGAGAGAGAGAGAGAGAGAGAGAGAGGGAGAGAGTAAGAGAGAGAAAAATAGATAGAAAGAGACTTGACAAACACACGCCATGTTCTGTGGGCAGATGTGTGTGTGTTTACCGCAATGATCACACATTCTGGAGCGCGCCTCGCTTTTCGCTGGAACGGTGCGCTGTAAAACTCCCAGGATGCCTCACTGGCCTCCATCTGCTCCGTCGTGTCTCTCTCATGTTTGCTTTGGTTTCCACATTCCCAACAGCTGGCCCTGTGCTCCCCCTGAACAGTTTCGACTCTCTCTCATGCCATTAGCATTCTATCTCTCTCTGTTTTTCTCCCATTATTCAACAGGCATCTGCTCCATTCAAAAATGCAAATTCAATCATCCATCTAACTCTCATTTTAGAAGTCACCTCCAGGTTTTCGGAGACTTAACACAGTTTTGTTCTGTGTAATGAGTCATGGACATTGAACATCGAAACACCTCTGAGTCTCGTTTCTTATTAACAGGACATGATGACAGTGTGCAATTACATGGACATTAAATGAAGACTTTTTCCCTAATGTTGAGGTGGTATGTACGTAAGTACAAAAGCTCACATCCTTGCTTCTGTTGGTATTCACCATAACTTGGCCCTCTGGCTTGTGTGGATGCTCTTTCTGTATGAGTCATATTGACATGGGGTGGTATTACATATGGGGAGATAACTAATGCTGTGTGTGTGGGGGGGGGGGTGCATATGCATGAGTGTGTGTATAACAGAGAGACAGAGATAGATAGATACATAGATAGATAGATAGCGAGAAAGAAGAGAGAGAGAGACAAAGAGTTTGTGAAAATTAACACTGGTTTAACACTGTCCTCTCTTGTTCTCACCATCTTCTCTTATCCTGTTGCCTAATGCAGTCTCACATTCACACCTCAGAGGGCCTTGTACATTCGGTGTGGCACACATACAAAAGCAGAGAGTTGGACATCATCACACTTCAGATAAGCCTCCTTTGTTCTGTAGTTCACAAATGTTTGCCGGAGGGTACATTTCAAGCAAGACTTTGATGCCAAACTTGTTTTTTTTTTTTTAGTTATGCTTAATGTGTTCAAAGTGGTTCTCTATTTCAAAGGGAATCCTTCATTTTTGTTATAATCAGTCCCTTTCTGTCTTGTTCTACACAAATACTTTTATTGCAAAACAAGTTAAACATAACACGCCATTATTTCATTCAAATTTCATAGGGGTCACCTTATTTCGTAATCATATTATTATTTGTACCTCAGTGGTTAGGACTGAGGATGATGTTAATGCCTTTGAGTGGGCCCACAAGATGTGGGGGAGTCAGACAAGAACAGTCAGAAGAAGAGAGAGGAACATTCTGAAAGTAGTGTGTGGATACGCGCACATCCAAAGGACAGGTGCTGGATCAAGCAAAACGTGTAGAAAGTGTAGAAAATCCGCACACTGTTACTGCTCACCGAAATTTATTGAACACAACGTTTCGACCTCTCACGGTCTTCGTCAGGTGTTTGTTTCAAGCAGGAACATTCTGTCCCATCACACATTTCACACCATCTCCCTCCTTCCACATCTGAGAACAGGACTGACATTTACTAAAAAAGCAATTAAGACGCAAATCAAACAGTGCAAGCAAAGATGAAAAAGATCAACTCATTACAGGTTATATATTCTTCAAAAATGTTCACTGTGTATTAATCAGTTTCGAAATGGTATCATTTCATCATGGTGGCTTTCTCAATGGGTGACCACAAGAAACAGCCTGTACTGTATGTCAGAATCCATCATCCTACCCCCCAAGCAGTTCTCAGCCAGCAGGTTTGCTGGCTTCCCCCTAATCAATTAACAGAGTTGTCATGGTTTCGGTGCGCTGATTGCCGAGGAGACGCAGTGGAATGAAATGGGTGGCTCTGTCAGCAGTGGCCGTCATTTCTGGGCATAATGAGAAGCAATGCCTTGAAGGTCCCTTTATCTCAGTAGCTCATTTTCTCCAGTCTGCAGTCGATGACAGAAATATCCCACATCAATTAAGCAAGGTGGCACAGGGAATTTCATAGTCATAACAATTATTATTGGTCTTGGAACATGGTGTCTGTTTCATATCTCACTGGCATCGTCGGGCTTTGCATTCTTATCAAGTTGACCTCAGCAAATGATTTGACATTCTGTTCTAATCTGTTTTTTTCCAACATCTTTAAGAGGCTATCTAGCGATCAATTCTTATTCCACCTTTAGCTAGAGTCCATGACATATGGAAATTTTTTAGTCATAATTTGGAAAACAAAACAAGTGTGTCTAATTGCATAAATCCCCAGTCTTACAAGCAGTGCCCTGCCAGTGGGGATCATATACCCTCTGACAAATGCGAACAACCACTAAAACCTGCATGTGAGAAACTGTTGATTGGCACCTTTGTCAAGCTGTGCCTAAAAGTCCCACAGTTCCCATCATGTGGAAGTTCAAAATCCTTTATTAATACTTCTGTCACTTGACAGCTTTCGCCCCAATTTGGATTTTCAGAGAAATGTAATACATTCAGCCCTTTGTGGCCGACTGTAACATGATCCCTTAAGAAAATTAATGTTTCTTAAAGAAAAAAACAGCAAGGGCCCAAAATAACTGCTTGAGTCATATAGCAAGGTCATAACTGGCTTTAAAACACTCCTCAACATGATTTTTTTGACAGTACGTGTTAATCATGTGCATGGTAAGCAAATGAGATTCACTGATGTTGAGATTATCTGTGGGTGTGCCATCTCTTTCTGTCTTTGATCAGAGTGGAGGCACCATCTGCCAACCTTCAGCCCTTGTTGTGGGATCTCAGATTCCTTCACAGATCAGGTATGAAAGCCATCAAAAGCATCATCAGCACGAAAAGGTCCTTTGAGGCAAGTCAGTCTGTCTGGATGTGCTGGCTCAGCAAGCTTTCTTGTGCTCAACCCTCTGTGCACAGGTTCAAGCTAAAAATAAGTAACATCTAGGATCTCATCGAGATATTTTAGGACTAAACAAAAGGGTGGGTGGGAGCAGTGGGGTGGCCCTGCAATCCCAGCATCTGAGATAGCTTGAGGATAGCTTGCGGTCAGGTGTTCCGGTTTTACTGCACTACGCCATGCAGGTGTCCACACTAGGTGTGGATCCAATATGGTAATCCTGGGGGATCACCTGGTTGTCTCAGGTGGGGAGGAAGGTAGCATTTCTTTATCCTTTTTTTGGATATTGTTGATATACAGTACATGATTATAACTGATCTGTGATCCCACATGTAGCATACACAATAAATGCACTCGTAAACACTGTAGTAGAGGCTGGGACTGCTTCTGTTATGACCCCTCACACCATTATAGCCCATTTCTAGCTTGGTGACTTGCTGTCATATCCACTTGAAATACAGTACGACCTCTGTAGATGTGCTTTAACATTCCGCATGAAAATGACGAAATGACTGGCAGCACTGGGACCTTTCCCTGGCACACTTCTGGTTCCAGCTAACTATCCCTACGGTGTACAAGTAAACCAGAAGACAACTCGCAACATGGCACCACCTGAGGTCATCTTTCTCAGAAAGTCAATCAAAGTCTACCCTTTTATGAAAACTCCCCACGGTTAATGCACTTCCTTCCTCTAGCTGATATTTAAATAAAAACACAACTCTCCCTGCCAAGAAAGAGGGAGACACATTATAATTTTGGCAGTGAACTGGATGGAGAGAGAAAAAATGTAAAGCAGTACAGAAACAGCTCTGGATATCTCAAAAACTACAAAAGAATATCATAGCACACTAAAATTTAAGTAATGTGTGAACAATGTGTGAGAGCATACTAGAAGCTGTAACAATGTAAAGCATGTTTGCTTTGAACAAACTTCGCTAAAGTTCCAGTGGGGGGTATTTTTCTCAAATTTTGAAATTTCTTGGTCCTTTATTTCACCAGCACCCAGAACTTGAGAGGTAGCTGTGCACAGACTAAATTTGGGAGTGTAAGGTGTGAATGTTTATTTTATTTAACTGGGTCTAAGTGCAGCCAGCGTTGATAATTAAACAAAGCCAAAGAATGACAGACTTCAAAGACTTGGTGAGCTCAGGCTCTGGCTAAGAAAAATAACAAAGGATGAGGGGGAATACTAATTACATTGAGTCATCAGACAGAAAAATATATATATTGAACTTCACAGCCCTGTTTTAGCCCTTCATAAAATGACATAATTACTCCCTTAGTAGTGCTTTTCTTAACTGAACTCACATGCTTCTAGACCCTAAAAGTATATGTCTCTCTGTATTGTTTTGTTTTCCACCTGGGATTTAGGTTTTTCTCATGAGGTGTGGACAATGCCGAGCCTTGGGGATAAGAACCGAAATTGTCGGGATCATTGGCTGACAAATATGTGGGTATCTTGACAGAAAGACAGACTGTGGGAGAAATGAGCTGACATGACCAGGGATGAGGAGGGAGAAGAATCCGATGGGATGATCTTTAGCCATGTATGTGTGCTCAAAACTGACTGGCTGAAGATGTGTAACTTAACTGACAGTTTAGCATAACATATCAACAAACGTTTACAATAACCCTGATACTACACTTATGGCAAATGAAATAAAATGTAAACATGATATGTTTATTTAACTAAAAAGATGTGTATTTGGACTGTTACAAATTTTGATAAGCTTAGAACACTTGGCTGAAAGAGGCACTCAATGTACTCAGTTAGAAATAGCTGTTAAATTTAGTCATTGGGCTTTATTTCTGCCTGCTTGCTTTGTTTGCTTCTCTCTGTAATCTGTGACAATAAGGTTGAAAGTGCCAGTAACTCTGATGAAGGTCTGACTGACCGAAGCGTCAGAAAGGTCTGACTGTGTAAGTACAGTAGCAGTGTTGTGCTTTTTAGCTTATTTCAAAAGTTATATCCAGATCAAAATAGCTGCACCTACAGTATAACCTATCAAGGTGTACAGACCCACTTGAGCCTTTGTGAAGGTGGCAGTAAGACATAAAAAGACATGAGAACATTAGACACCAAGAAATGCTAGGAAGTGCAAGACCCACAATACTGTGTAATGCAAATGCCTGCAGTCGTTCAGTCTCACAATGTGGAGAAAACAAAAGAGCTTGGACCTCATACTACAATGAAGACAGATGGTTTCAAAATCACAAGGAATAAAACATCAAACCATTCTTTACATAACCGTTACATCTGAATCAATGCACAAGTTGTCCTAGTGATGAATTTGTAAAATTTAAATCTTAGCTCCACTGAAGCCCAGAACCAACCCGAAGCCTGAGCTGAACAGAAATTCTGAGGATGCCAGTGACAGTACTGATCTACTCCTGACTGGACCAGTGCCTTTAGGTTCTGTCAGATTAAAAGAAAACCCACCTCTGACAAGCAGACATGAATGTGGATGAGTCTCTAAGCCTGTGACGTGAGTCTTTCTCTGACCACCAATGTCAGTTCTGCTATTACCAGCATGTCTTTCTGTCTCCTTCTGTTCTCATTTAGCATCACTGTTCCCCTCAGTTCTCCCAATACCATTTTTTCCCCTTTCTCTGCCTGAGACATTCATTTGCATCAAGAGTGCACAATGGCAGGTAAGAATTATCTCTATTCAACTCTATAATACTGCATTTAATGACTTTTGTGTGTAGAAAGAAAGCAAATAGAATTGAGAGAACTAACATGTAATGTGTGGACCGGCAAATGAGGAAAAAAATAACATGCAATGACATTACATGCAGCTTTTCTGACTCATAACACATCAGCAAAATCTGACAATGCTTCACAAAAAATGAAAGGTTACAAAAAAATGGAAATAAAAATGTAAATGATTGTAACAAATCAAAATTTGGCGTCATTGCATTTCCCAAGTTGGTAGTCGAGCTGTCCTGTGAACACAATATGACACCAGTGAAAGCCAGTGAGTAAAAGCACATGGGCATAGCTGTGATGAGACCATGGGCACAGGCCAGGAACTAAACACTGTAGGTAAGCACAGGTAATCACTTCTCTGTTTTTGCCTTTGGCTAAATCACAGTCGGGGGGATACTCTTTATTAAACCCACCCGCCAAGTTCATGGTAAATATTTTACCATTCATCGCCAACCAGCCATTTCAATGTAGCACAAGCAATAAGTGCATTGATGTTAGAAAATAGGCAAAATAAACGTATATCGATGTATAAAGGAAAGATTCAATCTATACACTGATGCTTTCTGACCTAATAAGTCATTTTCATGGCTGGTCGACACTTTGCTGCTGGTAACTTCTAGTAATTGCTGCTAGCGATTGGACGCATCTGTTCGAAAGGAGCCGTTGCATTTAAATGAAGCCAAACATTCAATACCAGAAAAGGTTAATGATCGTGTGAGCCCTTACTGACTGACATTTGCAAAGTATAAACTGCCCGTTTGATATTAAACACACTAACATTTGCACACCAAGACAGGGGAAACAGCTAAATCATCTCTGTAAATAGACACATGCATCTTGACACACCATGGTACGTTTAAATAAATGACAAATATTGAAGGGAGGATAAACAGCAAGGCAGAGAGGAAATAACAGAGAGAGAGAGAGAGAGAGAGAGAGAGAGAGAGAGAGAGAGAGATAAGTAGATGGGGGCTGAGGTTGCTAACAGGTAGAAAAGAAAAATAGGTTCAGGGGTGGGAGATAAAAACAAGTGAAGCTGTCCCCAAAGGCACTTACTAAAACACACATAACTCAAAAGCATGTGCTTTGATAGCTACAGCAGTATACAATAGGATGTGTGCTTTGTTGTGGAATGGCCTGTAACAAATTGGTCAGGGCCCATGTCTAGGTTTGAAAAAATCCTTGCCCAAGTCTGCAAGGCAGGAAACTATTACTTTCACTCCACTTCATGTTTTGTAATGGAAAATCACAGAGGAAGAGCAACGGTAGTGCAGGAACATTTTCAGAAGTTACTTTTGTGAAGCCTGCTTTCAAGGTTTTTGTCCTGGGCTTTTGTTTTTATGTGCAAACAATGGTCTCTATCTCAGTGCTAACATTACATGCATGTGGTAATGCAATCGAAAGGGCATAAAATATATCTTTGTGTCACCGATTCAAATGTTTTGCACCATCGTTAGATTGCTGAAATATGTATTAGTAAGAATTAGTAATACAAAAAAGTAATGGCTGTGAGACATTGACTGGTTCATGAGTTGGTACAGGTATAAAAAATTGTTATGAACGCTTGCTTGCCAAAATGACCAATAATATGTGATTATTAACACTGATTTCCCGAGATGTTTGAGAAACATGAAGCATCTGGGACGAATGCAGTGAACTGTGTTAAATTAGTAGTGCAATTACATACAAGGATTCATCAATAAGGTAAAGAGAGGAAGATTTTTCACCTGGAATCACTTTTTTAACACACACGCTCACACGCTCACACACAAATACACATACACACACACACACACACACACACACACACACCAAAACTAACATGTAATTACTCACTCTAAGGAGTAATTGGTGCAATCAGAACAAAATTCTGTAAACAGCTGATGAGGCCTAACTTGGCAGAGGATTGCTATTGCAGCCATCATCAGACTCCCCAGAGAGCACTGGATGTGTGTGTGTGTGTGTGTGTGTGTGTGTGTGTGTGTGTGTGTGTGTGTGTGTGTGTTTGTGTGTGTGCACAAGCACTTGGCTTAATGAAATGCACTATGTTCTTGGTGTGTGTGTGTGTGTGTGTGTGTGTGTGTGTGTGTGTGTATGTGTGTGTGTGTGTGTGTGTGTGTGTGTGTGCACTAACATGCACACACGTGTGTTCTCCAAGCACATTTCTCTGACGGACTGCAAGGGTTCTGATAAACACTCGCCTCTAAATAGCTCTGCAGGTGATGGACACCTCTGACAGGCTTGGCAAAAGGAATACTGCATCGTTTCTTTCCGCACTGGAGGTGGTTGGCATGGCAATAAAGGTTAAATGATTGTTGTTTTCAGCAGACTGATCCAGAAGGCTTGGCAGTCTATATCAGTGACAAAGGACGCACACAAATGAATGGAACAAACTGCCTTGCATGGGATCACCCCCCAGGTAACCCAAAAAGGAGGAGTCTGTTTGTGACCCAAAGGTCACAGGCATCTGGCAGAGACAATGTGATGTAATCTGTCGTGACTGAGAATAAAAGTCAGACATCTCAGTATATTCGTTCGGCTTTATGCAGTACGGCTTTTATTGATAAGTGCATTTGTTAGGGGTTAGTACAGCAAGCTGGTACATGAGGTCTCTTACATGATTTATTGTAACCAGGAAAGCAAGCAAGACAAATCTGATAAATACTGAGCTATGACTCACAATTTGTGCGCTGCTGGTTTTAAATTTAAAACTGCTCCTTAGAGAAAGGCAAAGATGGAGAAAGCAGGCAGATTACAAACATAAACAAAACAACTGTGAGAAATTACTTTCATTCCAGGCCAGAAAGAATAAATCACCTGCACGCTGGTAGTAGAGGCCTGAAATAAATAAAATCAGGTGATGAGGTCTAACTTGGCACCAGGCTGATTTAACAGCCCTTATCTCCCACCAGGAATAGGAGACAGACAGTCAGGGATACAGCACATACACACAGACACTGCATAGGTGGAGATAGCAAGATCATTATCCCTTGTCTTTGGGCAAGATAGCATCTAGAGCATTTTTAGTTAACATTGCTAATTTACCCTCAAGCTTTCTGAGAAGCCTTTTTAAGGCACTTTGGTGTTTCGTCTGTGAGTGATTTCTCTGTGGATTGGGTTGTCGACAGAATCACTGATACGCTCTTGTTTACAGTCTGTTGGTCATGAACTTCTAAGCATACCTGTGGGACACCAACCCAAACCTCACCTGACAAATCCCCACTAATTTACTGCTGTAACTAAGATGATTTACTCTGGAACTGTAAACACATTAAGACGCTCAGGGACTCCAATGTGTGGAACCAATCACAAGCCTGGTTCACAGCTGATGAATGAACAGATAACAGCAAGGCTGACAGAAAACACAATTACTGATGGAAAGAGAGAAAATAAAATGATTTTAATGTATGTTGAACTGAACTGTCCAGACATAAAACTAAACAGTAGCAGTGTTTGCCATAATCCTACAAATAGCACCTTTCAATGGCTAACATTTGTTTTTTTTTAAAAAAAAAAGAAATATCAGCAAAAATAACAGCAGTTTCACCTTTATCCCGTGTCAGTAGCCTATCAGCACACTCAGTCCCAACTCCTCAGCATTGCCAAAGTCCTTCCAAGGACACTGGATTGTGCAGATTAGATCTAAAAAAATATACCATATATTACATAAACATACCAATATATTCAAATGTACACACTGAGTCATTTGTGTCAAAGCTCTGATAAGACTTGTAAAAGTACAGAGAAACAGTGTACTGACCAGTAATAAGTCTGCTCACTCATATTTACAGTTACCAATATAGATATAATATAACAAAGACTATACTTATATACATTTAAAACAGTATGTGTATTGTAAACATTGTGATCTGATTTCTGATCGGATTGGTCATTCTGATTGTTACATGTAACCAAGGCTAGGGACTGCTGGTTTGGCCCTAAATCCTGCTATGGGCCCTCCTGCCACATTGAAGCCCAGGAGCTCTACATGACTTACAACTGACCTCGGGCGCTTTTCACAGTTATGGGAACTAGGCCATGAAATGAATTATTCATGGGTGATCATGGGTGTTTGTACATTGAATTTCATTGAATTTCACATTCAAGTCAGTCTGGCCAACCTGCCTATTCTTGGCTAATCCTTTGCCCGAAAAATCAGGCATGAATGAAACACGAATGCTGTGCATTCGTCATTGGAATCAGTGGTCTGATTGGTTGTAGCTCTGTCCAGTAGTACACCGAGGCATTTGAAAGATGTCCGTTGGTCCGGCCTGTGAAAACTTCCTGTCTATGGGAGTGTTGCCAGACCAAGCTCTGTCTACAAGCTTGGTGCAACAGCCAGGGTGTTTGTTGTTTGTAGTTTGTATAATGTTGGTTTCAAATTTCAAGCAGAGGCTCCTTTGGTTTTGGCATACATGCAAGTTCTTTCATATACATTTACCAAACCTACCAAACACACACAAAGACAAACACATACTTTAGTATGCTTCATCTAAATCTTGTTTGTGAAAGAGAGAGCAAGCAAAAGACAGAGAGAGAGAGACAGAGAGAGAGAGACAGAGAGAGAAACAGACATAGACAGAGACAGAAACAGAGACAGAAACAGAGACAGAGACAGAGAGTGTACACTGGTATTTATGAATTGATTTCACTTCAGTTGAGACTGTTTGCTGGTTTGAGATGTAACTTTTTCATGTCAGTCATTAGCTCCAATATTCTGTAGAAAACCCTGCAAATTAGCCCAAAACAATGACAGCCTGATTTGCACACAGCAATCGACAGCAGGCTTGTTGCAGCCGGAACACACACCTACAGTCATTCAGGCAAGACGGCATTAGCATCAGGAAGATCCCACACCAATTATGAGAGCGCAAGTCAATACAGAGCCCCCTGTCATGGCACACTGCATTCAGGGCAGGGCGGACATACCTAAACAAGCCCTCCTCTGTTGGTGAGTGTCCCAAACGTTTTGTACTGTGCAAGCAAAGATCAGTCTGTTAGGATCAATAGTTTAAAATGTGCCTCCATGGGGGCATGTGTTAATGTGCTCTGATTATCTTTAAATAAATGTTGCTAAATGATTACTGGTAAATAACTATGGGCGGAGAGATGTATTATTACCAAAAGTCTGTGTATACCTAGACTGTGTGATGGCTTGGAGTTGCAAATTATATAGGTAGGTATTTATGAGTTACTGTGGAGTAGCACAGTAGAGAAGATAGTATGTGGATCAAGTCTCATGACCTGTGTGTGGATAGGAAACTTGCTTGAGCCTCTGATTAGATGTTGCTCTGCTTAAAGCTATCCAGTGTCAGATTTTCTCCCATCTAGTGGTGAGGTTGTACAGTATCAGAATGAGAAATGCAAAAGCTGTATTTTTTCTAGTGTGGTCCTCTGTTGGTCCAGTACCTATACTGTCCAAATGGTGTTACACTATGGCTGCCACCATTGGGCTCAGAGACTGTAAGTATGTAAATAACAAATTAAAAAGTGGCACTTTAGTTTGCTGATGGAGGTAATTACTTATTACTTATTATATAATAATGAATGGAAAAATCATTTTTGTTAATAAAGAGCTTTAAAATTACACATCGTTAGCCTCATAGCATAATTGCATAGCATAATAACAAAAGTCATTTAACATTGAAATATGACTTGGGCAATTATGCTATGAGGCTAACAACATGTGGCTTTAAGTGCTGTGTCTGGTGCTGTTATAGATACATCCACAGAAAGAGTATCACAGAGGGGGCAGCGCCAATGGCGGTCATGTTACTTGGTTGTTTGTTCGGTTGGTCAGGTGTTTGTGTCTGTGGAGGGCAGTGATGTGTGATGTTGGTGCAGGATTTGGGGTAGGATTCGCCCGTAATGGGTGAACAGTGTCGAGGTGTTCACACAAATCCCAAATGGTCCTGTCCAAGAGGTAGGATTTCGATTCATCTGTTCCAAGTATTGATTTTTTTACCTCCTGGTAGGGTCCCTGGACAGATGATACCTGCTCATATCTTTTAAACACTGTGTGTCTACTGAAAAAAAACACATCACATCCTCTCTGACATCTAAGGATTTCTCCTTTGATTACATGTGCTTGGGAAATAGAACACTATTTTTTTCTCTACCAACTACGAGGAAAAGTGGTCAAAGTATATATTTTTGAAGTTGTGTTGACACATTTCTTAGGCTTCACAGATATGCAAAATATGTACAAGATTGCCATTAAGCCTGGATAACTATCGCTTGAAAATGGCATTGAACTATGGCATGAACAACGAATGAACATGAACGTAAAAGTATTTCTATTTCAGTGTCAATTTGACATTGTTTGGGATATCTTTGCCATGATAACTTGACATTACCCTATCAACAAAGACAAATAATAACGACCTGTGCCTTCCATGACATCACTTTATGCAAAAATAAACAAATTAAATAAATTATTAAAAAATGAATACATAAATACAAATAATAATTAAATAAATTATTTACCAAATAACAACATTCATTAAGACTCCTCAGTGCTCATAACAGGTTACATGTTATGGTTATGAGAACTGATTGCCAGTCTTATTCACACACCTACCATGTTAACAAAATTTCACAAAGTGAAGCTGTATCGATTTTATAATCACTGGGTGGTCATCAGAATGTGCTGGAATGTACAATTACAGCAGCATTTTGCCTTAGGACAGAAGCAAAAGATGGTCTTAGATTCACTCTGTTTGGTACTTACACTTGTATAAAGTATAAAAAAATGTTGTACTGAAGATGTATGATCACAACATGCAGAGAAAGCATGTAACAATCAACATTTTTTTTTTCATGAAAAAAAAAAACTGATCATTACCAGCTGGTGTTCAACTAAAATTAAAAAAGATAAAGCGAGCAAAGTGAATTGTGTGTTGAAAAGGTTATTGCTCACTGTATGCATCATCCTTTATGACTGGAGGGAAAAGAAAAAAGGACTTGTGTCTGCCCTTGGGGCTGAAAGAACAGGATAAGAGGACCGATTAGTCACTGACCTTTATCAAAAAGGTCAGGGGTACAATAAAGGTCCTCTACTTTCTAACTGTCTTTATAAAATGGACTTACAGGACAGAGGAAGCAGAAATTGTGTAATACATCAGCAAAGAATCAAGATTATGAGAAGCAGCTTTTGGGTTAACTAGAAATCACAACCTGTGTGATTTTGTCTAGTGCTAGCTCAGCAAATTTGACAGACGGTGTGTGTGTGTGTGTGCATGTGTCTGTGTGTGTGTGTATGGGTGTGTACAGTATGTGCTATCAAATTAATTAGAAAAAATTCCAAATTTGAATTCACACAACTAAGCAGAGGAGTGTAACTGGATGTTGAGATATCTGACGTTAAAGCTGCTAATTTAGAGCAAAGCAGGGCAAGTCTGCCAGTGCAAACAAGTACAAGGTCTTTGGATGCACCTTTTTGGTCCCATAAATCACATGTAATTCATGTTTATTCATCCCTTTTATTCTTTGTTCTCTGCTCATTTAAAACAAACAAAATGGCCCATGGCATTCCCCATTAAATCTGAAGGCATTATAAAATTAATATCATTCTTAATTGCTCCTTGAAATAGCCATGATGAAAAGGATATAAAATGCAAATTGCACATTGCCAGCCTCTTGGGTGGAATCAAAGAAGTCCAAAGTGGAGGAAAGTGAATAAATAAATAAATATCTCATGTTTAACAATGAATTGCATGCTAACATTTGCAAGGGTATGTGACCAGTTATTTGCATACTTGAATATACTTGAATACATGAAAGGCATTAACATACATAGACACTCACAGTACTCCCCTACTCTCTCTCTGTCTCTCTCTCTCTCTCTCTCTCTCTCTCTCTCTCTCTCTCTCTCTCTCTCTCACTCGCTCTCTTTCTGTCTCTCTCTCTGTCTCTCTACCTGTCTTTACTGCACTTTAAATTTAGTGTAATACTTGTTCTATGCTTTAGTCTACGCAAGGTTATATTTTTTTAGCATCAATAAAATATCTGAAAAAGGTACAGCTCAGACATTGAAGATACAGAGCTTGTCTGGCAACTCTATATATAAACAGACTAAATAAAACAGAATAAATGGCTTCGTAGCCTAATCCAGATTCTTATTGATAATTGGCCCAGTGGAGCTGCCAGGCATCCTGAGGACTAATCTAAACAGCCACCAATCACTGGGTTTTGGAGAGGCGGCCACAGTTAATTCCTTCCATCTTCACACTCAGATAAGAATAACTGGGAAAAGCATGCTGGGAGGTCTTGCTGGCTTTTGGAGAAGCCACGCTCCTTCACTTGTGACAGGACGATGGCTCATTAGAGCAAAGTGTGTCTGTGTGAGGGTGTTAGTTTGTGCATGTGAGAGAGCTGACTGGATGTGTGGGTATTCATACCGGGGTGGTAACAGTGGTGAATGTGGTGTGTGTGTGTGTGTGTGTGTGTGTTTGTGTGTGTGTGTGTGTGTGTGTGTGTGTGTGTGTGTGTGTGTGTGTGTGTGTGTGTGTGTGTGTGTGTGTGCATGCGTGTGGGCATTTGTGCGTGTGGGCATTTGTGCGTGTGTATCTGTGTGCACACATGGAATCCAAGCCATATCTGTCAGCTTTGTCAGTGCCAACCTCATTCACTCACAATGAAAGCAGCACCAAATGCTGCACCAGATCTCCTACAGATGCACAAACACACCAAATCAATCATGGTTTTGATTGAGGCAGAGGCTACACACAGAGGCCTACCAGAGGAAAGACTATTTTTAAGCCATCACAAACACCAAACTGCATGGAAATAACACAGGGAAATGGTCAATACTGGCTCCTAAACGCTGGTCATTATGAGTGAAAATACACCACCCAGAGCATTCACAGTGAGCCCAGGACCACTGTAGCCCTAGGTCTGCACTCAAGTGCCCCTTAAAAGGCCCAAATAGAATGAAATACTGCCGAGTCCTATTTATACACTCATAATGCCTACCCACAATAGCCAAAGTGAAGAGGGCCCCAGGTCGAAGTGGAACATATTAGAAGGAGGGGTAGCAAGGACTTTGGAAGTTTTATTTTATTTTATTTTTATTTTATTATTTTATTTATTTATTTACCGGTTACTGGTTGATACATAGAGAATGGGATGTGGAAGCGTTGAAAGCCTCCTACTCTACATCCTACATTTTTCTATCCATCGCTGGATGCACAAACTTGAAAATGAAGCTTTGCATTTATGTATGTACTTAGTTTTAAGAAAACGAATGATACTTGTGCACATAGGAAGAATACATTTGGGAGATTTAAGCTTTCCTGAATACAAACCTTATTATTACATACTGTTGTTTGGGAGAACACTTACCACTCTTGGTTTATTATTATTTTATTACATTTACTGAGTCCTGAGTCAATCGTCATTGTTGAGTTTGTTTGCAGGGTCTAGTTGGTCTGTGAAAATTTCCAGGACATCTCATCAGTAGTGCACCTCAGGATCAATGGGCATTTCAGGTCAATCCGTAACATGTGTCCAGTATCCAATTAGCCAATGTTGTCCATTAAGAAGTCTTAATTTGGTGAATGTAAATTGGCTAATAATCTGTACAATAATGCTAATGCTAAAGCTAATGCTATCCAGTGTTTTATACCTCTTTCTATCCAATACTATTTTACATTAACTAGTCTCTGCCTCCCCCTGTTCCATAAACCGTACAAATCCAGGGAGCAGAGGTAGTTTGACTAGTTGCCTCTCTGTATCCCAATACACCGCACAATCCCAGAGGGCAGACCTAGCCTACTTGGCTGTAAACTGGTAGCTAACTTTTCTTCTTCTGTGGAATATATAGAACATGTGCAGACTGTGTGCATTACAACCATCTACTAGAGTAACTAGACTGAGGGGTATTTGTCACTGTTATGCATAACAACCATCAATACCTAACAGCTTTTTAAAAGAGAGGCTAAAACTTGACAAAATAGTTTTAACCTGCTACTGTTTGGATTACGCCACATTGTAAACCCTGTCTGCCCAGGTGTAACACGCACAGCTGGCTGCTGACTCCAGCTATTCAAGCAACCACTTGTGAGCCGTACAGGACAGAGCAGCTGGAGGGGATGGCCAGCTGGAGGTGTACAGGCAGGCGCTTAGCAAGGGTATTTTTAATGTGTCTATATTTGAGAATTTCTTTAGAAATGCAATCATTATTAAAGGTGGGAATAGGCAGAGTTCACATAGGGTTTACTCTTTGACTGTCTCTCAATTTGCATGGACTTATCTCTAGTATTTCTCTTCAGAAGGGAAATGGTTAAATGTATGTTGTTACCATATTATAGGTAGCTAGCTGGCTACTTCATTAAGATTTTTCTTTGTACATTTTCAGCACCTAAAGTTTTAAGATGCCTTCATAACTTTTTTCCTGCATGTTCCAAGAACTGAGGACTAAAAATAAAACTGTTTGCATTTGTTCACAAATACGTGTTGACACATAAGCAACATATAGTGAAGAGAAGCAGTCAAACTCAAATTTAATCTGAACAGAGAAGAAACGTTTTGGCCATTTAGTTTTCATTTTCTTGTAACCATTTTTCTTTGAATTTATCTTTCATTTTTTATCACTCAACCTTCTTGTCATAATGTTGAAGGTCATTTAGTGCATTGAATCGTGACCACCACTGTGCAGAAGTAACAACCAATACTATATGCCCATGGCACAGGAATAAGTCTGTATAGCCTTCATCCTTGGTATTTGAAGGATTTTTTTCTTACGCATGTATAAGGTTACTACTTCTGTCATGATCTTGGATTATAAAAGAGTCTTTTTCATAATCTTGAATTCAGTTTATGTTTTACAACCACTTTCATACATTTAGAAACAAGGTCAAATTGGATCTGCACACTAACAGCAAAACTTGACATCTCCTGCTAAACTCTAAACCACAGATTTGTATTGAGTGGCAAGCCTTTGTTTTGTTACATGTTTGGATGCACTATGCATACAGCTAAATCCAATCTAGATAATTAAATCATACATATTTGTACATTTAAAGCAACATTTTACAAGAAAGTTTGGTGGGGAAAGGGGTGAATCAAGCCGCCCTGGATCGGATTGGGATACAATACTTTGTCTACATGACATAATCAATTGCCCCTGGTCAAACAGAGTGGGAAGAATCTCCCAAAGTGTCATATCCAAACTGGGACATGGGGAGCGCCTATGTCCCCCACATGCCACCTCCACCTCCACCCCCACTGCCTGGAGAAGCAGCATCGTGAGATCAAGTTGAGGATGGTGTCAACTTTCCAAAGTCACCTAAGAAAATATTCCACAATAGGGTTCTAAAAATGTGAATGTGGGGAAATGTCTACCTGAAAACTATGAGTGGGCAGAGAAGCAATATTGGACCCAATAATCTACAGTGTACTACATTAACATGAATACAGGCTGCCCCATATATATCAAAGTTATGTATATAATAAAAGGAATATTTTATATATATATATATATATATATATATATATATATATATATATATATATATATATATATATATATATATATATAATAATAAAATAATAATCAAAAAATTACTAACAATAACAGAAATAACATCTGGGCAGTATGAATACAAGGTTCACCGACTTCTACAGGCTCCACATGGACCAAACTGTACAGGAAACAGTATTTTTTTTACCCATAAACTTTACTTTAAAACCTAACCAACCAGAGTGCGCAGACCCTGCAACACAACAATAGTATCTGACATCAAGGTAACATTCTCCATTTTATTTTAAAGTCACGTTTGTTGTGTTGTAATGAATTGATTATGTACACCAATTAGGTCCAGTGGAGCAGAACTGAAGCTACAGCTATTGTGTTCTGCCTGTCTGCTTCCCACTAGCTTCTTTTTTTAAATTTCTATAATCTCTCTATAAACTCTAGGAGTTCTTCTGTGATGGATATTGCAGTCGACTTAATCTAAAATAACAGATAGAGATAGAGAGAGAGATAGATAGAGAGAGAGAGAGAGAGAGAGGGAGAGAGGAGGTGGGGAATGGAAAATATAGACAGAGAGATATTAAACATTCTTTGCGAAATGAGGGCATTTCATTTTGTCGTGCAATCCCAGAAGTGGGTGGGAACCTCATTGCACGAAGACTGGCACTTTTGCACCTACTGTTTTAAGGAAATCATCATTACCTCAGGTACTGAGGGAAGACAGGGAGGAGTCTTTGAGCAGGGTCAATTGGAAGAGGATCAGAGACATTTCATTCATCTCCACTATGGTTATTGAATGTGGGTTCAAAGGAAACTGACATCAAAGAGACACTGAGAAATTCATCAGTTGCCAGGGTTAGTGTAATTCATTGTGAGGCAAGTGAAGGTGCTTCGTTTTCTTTGGTGGAAAGCAGGTATTCTGCTGAAAATCCATTGTCCAGACCTGACTCTTGACAACAAGGTGGTGTGGGATTGCAACATATCGTTAGCTTGATAGCATAATTGCCTAAGTCATTTTTTTGTGTTTTTGGAAAACAAGAAAAAACACACTTTCTAAAAATCACATGCATATTTTTTATTGATATTTTCACAGAACATTCATGTAGATGTGAGAAAAAGTTTGGAAAAAGAACAAAACCGAACATCATTTTTTTTATCAAATAAAAGTGACTTTGGGAAGTTTTGACGTATGCAAAATGGCTGAGAAGATGTAATGTTTATTTTATATTCTCAGAAAAACTGCCTAAGTCATAGGCATAATCTGCCTAAGTCAAATTGATTGTATAAAAACTGCCTAAGTCCAATGGTAAAACTGCCTAAGTCATAGGCATAATCTGCCTAAGTCAAATTGATTGTATAAAAACTGCCTAAGTCCAATGGTAAAACTGCCTAAGTCAAATGAATGACTTAGGCAGCTATGTTTTTTTACTTTTATGAGTGTTGTGATTTGCCAATGACATAGGCAGACAGACAGGATGATGCAGAAGTGGTAGGGGAGTAAAGTTGTGCAAAAATCTCAATTTGACCAAAAAATGACTTAGGCAATTATGCTATCAAGCTAACGATATTCCATGTCTGCCTCCTTCAAATGTATCTTTATTCTGAATTCCTTTACGTTCATGAAAGTGTTTATATGTATAAAATCATATACTGTTTTTACCAAAAGACCTGTTTCCTGTTTTAACCTGTTTCAAAGAAAATGTAATAGTTTTACAGTAGTAGTCCACCACTGTTTGAGGGTTTAACATTTTATATGAATGGGTCTCTATCTTGAGATTTTTTCCTTACTGAATGAACACCCAGCTTCTCCTTTTGATCTTCAAACCTGACCTCCCACTCTGATGGATGGCCCAGTGATGGTTTCATATCCATCAGACCAATTCGGCCATGATGAATGAATCTGTCCTCTATCCGTCATGCATCACCTCATGAAGGATTGTTCCTACTGTAAGAAAGGAATCCATTCTCTTCAACCCACTGATTGATTAACAATGTGTGTGCTGCAGTAAGCAATTATGATTTTATAATTCACTTCCTGACCAGTTCTGAAGAGAGTTAGTCTTACACTCCTGATGTAAGTAGAAAGTCTTGCCTTTGGAAGCTGTAACACCCTTCAGATTTCTATGGGGCAAAGACAGTATGGCCTGAAAGTATTAATGGTACCTTACATATTCAGACAAACTTGTAAAATACGGTATGCCAGTACTACTGGACATGCTGGCAATAGGTGTGTTGGGAAAAGTTGATTGTGTCAAAATTAAGACTCGTCATGTTTTATCTGTGTGGATTTAAAATGTCTTTAATCCAGTGCAAGCAAAGTAGGCAATTTGTTTTTGCCAGCACTTGATATTTGTTTATGAGGAAAGGCAAGCACCATTTTTATCATTGTCTTTGACCTTGAACACTGTACTTTGATCATTCTTTGATATCTTAATGGGAGTCTCATGTTTAAAATGTGGTTGCTACAGTATGCATATTATGGGTCTTACAGTTTATTACAACCTTTTCATGAAATAGTCTCTGAATCAGTTATTAGTTCAGCCTTGTTATATATTTGTGAAAGATGCTATAGAGTCACAGCGGGAACTTCAACAGAAATGTATTCAGTTTGAGTATGTATTTAACAGAAATGTATTTAGAAATGTATAGAGTAAATATATTCAACTTTTACTGACCTAGAAATGCATCTATGTAAAAGAAAACAACACACCTTTACATACTTTACATACGTAAACAAAAATTGTACCTGTAGCATAGTGGTGTTTTCCATTGCCTGTTTCATAACAGAACTGAAGTAGAGGGGGATATTTTCACAGCTGGGGTTGGGAAGTATTCGAAGAACATCATGAGTGTATAGGCTTCAATTTTGAGAAGCCTGCACACATTTATTCATTGCCTTGGCCACAGAATTTAACAGGTCTAATAGGAGGGTTCAATACAACCAGACATTTGCTTGGAGATGGTTAGCCAGCTAGGCAGCTTAGCTATTGGTTAGCTTTCCACCCCAGTGGAGTTTATACAGTTCTCAGAGAGGCCAAACGTAAAATACTGAGACTGTACAAGGATGTGTCATCTTTTTGATAGGACATTAAACTTGGGTCCTGATTAAACTGTGGTCCAGACTTTCTGTGGTCATGTAAGATTACATGGCACTTATGGCAAAGTGTTTTGTGGGAGTTCCCCTGCTGTCCTGGCTTAATTCCCAGTCTGTCTCATTCAGTGTGCCCCCTAATCTTCGCCCAGTGTAATTACTGTACCTCACTGATTCAGTCACTCATTCTCCCCCTCAAGGCACACAAACACACACAAAAACAAAAACAAAAACAAAAACACAAACACATACTGTACAGACACACAGACATGCATACCACCAGTGTGTCCAGACCTGTAAATTTGTCAACAGCAGTTGTGCACATCAGTGGATACAATAGTCATGGGCGGATTGCTTTCTTTATTTCCCCTCAGGGTCAAGATCCTAACGATATCTTAGTCCATGGCCAAGTCACCACCGTCACACCACCATCAACTATTACTGGGTGCCACTGTGCAACCTCCGAACAGTGAGGTTAACTGCCAGCACCAGTGTGTGTGATTTATGCATATTCTATGAGACGTCACGGTGAAGAATGTTTATGTTTAAATACTTGCAAACAATTTCATGCTCTCTTTCTCTTCCTGACTTTCTCGCTCTGTCTTACACACACACACACACACACACACGCATACAAAGAGAAAGAAAGAAAGAGAGAGAGAGAGAGTTAGAGAGAGAGAGAAAGACAGAGAGACAGAGAGACTCACGCACCCACACACACTTGTGATGTTCCAAGGCGTCAATCAGATGCCACAGGCTGTTGCCCTGATCCACGAGGAAACAGAAAGAGCTGATATCAGTGCTGAGGAGACATAAACATGACGCTTGACAGGCGTCTGGAGGAGCACCTCAGAATAAATGTTTGTTATTAATTAAACATTATGGATTGTGGGTCCACCACTGCCGCAGACACCGTTCTCCACTCCTCCTCATACATAAACATCAGACAGCAGCGTGGAGGAAAAAAAAAAAAAAAAAAAAAGATCAAGCTGTAACCTCCAGTATGTGCAGCAGCAGCAGCCAACACCAGGACTCATAACAAACATCCAGGCACTGTCCATTCAGGGGGAACATTAGTGCTAATGCATGCAAATGAAATGCTTGTTTATGGAAGTTTGAAGAGATTCTGCAGAGTGCCCTTTGCTGTCTCTGACGTGTCTCTGCAGTCTCTGAGGTGCAGTTGAAGGCCATTTAGCTGATGAAAGACCGAAAGACTTCCACCTGATAAGACGTCCCGCTTCGCTTGTTTGTCGTCTTTTGAGTGACGGGTGTACTCAAGAGTGTTACAGCCTTGATGTCAAACACATGCATGCTCTAGCAGTGTGTGTGTGTGTGTGTGTGTGTGTGTGTGTGTGTGTGTGTTTGTGTGTGTGTGTGTGTGTGTTTGTGTGTGTGTGTGTGTTTGTGTGTGTCACGGGGATTAATGAAAATGACAAGCCTTATGTTTGCAATAACATGCCTCATGATGTAAAGTCCTGTGATGAATTAGTCTGCTGTGTATAGTCCCATAATGCATTGGTGGTATTGGCATGCAGACACGGATGGGTGGTATAACTTATAGAAGTAGAAGAAAGTAATGATGGTGTTCTTTTTTTGACTTTTCAAAAATCATTTCCTGTGCCATCAGATGAATGCCTTATATTGTACCATGTGGAAAAAAAAATAGGCTTAAGCTCAGCAATGCTAAAAACTGAAGACTGCTTAAAGAACAAAAGAATATTCTAAACCACGTTTAAAACACATTTCAAAACTTGACATATCCAATGTGGCGGCTGACTGCGTTTTTTGTCAGTCGTTTAGGAGGATCCCTTTGTATTTATTTGGAAGGGTGGTTTTAATGAAAGATAGTAGTTAAAGGTTGAAGAAGCTGCACCACAGACCGCAGACATGAGCCCATTAAAACAAAGCATACGTTGGCTGACAAGCAGCCATCATTTTAAGCTTACAGCAGACACTGACTACTGTAATGCTCTGATATTCCATGTAATGAAGAAGGGGGTGAAAAGAAAAGAGGATTATCTTAAACTGCGACTTTTTTCCCAGAGAAACATATCAGTGCAGCAGGGGTTGGGGATCAAGAGTAATCCTAAATCTCCTTAGCCTTTGTGTCATTTGAAAAGATATTGGTCTCAACCCGATGTATAAGCTATCAAATAGTCCAAACACTGTTTCCTGTAAACTACAAAACTCTACCTATTGTCATAAAAAAACACATTAATTATAAAAAATCTCTCAAAGTTTAGATGGCTTGTTGTAAATTGACAAGTGAGACATGGCGACACGTAAATAAGACACATCTAGTCCCAGCCAAGCATTTCCCTCTCCTGGTGGTTATAGCTTGGCAAAAAGGCCAGTGATGACACATGGTTGACTAAAATATGTTTGAAAAAAGTCCTGCACTGTAAGTGTCCACCATATTGACTGCACCCACAGGAGACTGACCTGCAATGACCCACTGTGAGACCCTTGTGTCTGGCCTCAGCTTTGATGTATTATACCGTGGGGGCCTCTGTGTCTCTCCATGTCACTTTCATGAACACACGCTGTAAAGCCAATCAATAAGGTCCATCCTCCTTGCTTCAGCTCTAAGGCATCATCGTCTGTGGTAAAAGCAAATCGCACACACACACACACACACACACACACACACACACACACACACACACAAACACACTAAACTTCATCTTTTTAATGGGCGTAAATATAAGAGGGGGAAATGAAGAGACTGAGCAACAGTCAAAGTTTTTTTTTAACAGTGAGCTTTGAAGTAAAGGATTACAGAGTTTTTATTTTTATTTTTTTATATATTTTACACAGTGAAGGCACAGTACGGCATTTAAGAAGAGCAGAGACCAGCAAAAATTATCAGAGTAAATTTAATCGAGCACCCTCGTGCATCATTCATAGTAACTGAAAGACTCTTGGGATAGTCTGGGAAAAGATTAGTCAGACTGTCAATAAATAAGTGCAAAGTAGAGTTGGCGAAGATGGAGAAAAAGAAAGCAGTAGCATCCATATATGCTGAAATAAACATACCAGAGAAATCATAGTGTTTGTTTAGTGTGTTTTTATCAGTCTGCCATGTCAAGACCCTGTAAATACAATAGTATCTATTAGCCTGTCATTTTTCTATGCAGCAGAGGATCCTGCCTTTATCTGAATTCAGTCTCCCTGCTGTGTTTTTCCCACTGAAAAACAAACATGTCTTTTAGGTGCTTACACACACACACACACACACACACACACACACACACACACACACACACACACACACACACACATACACACACACAAAGTAGCGGTTGTTTGGCATGTCAGCGCCTTTTATTGTTGCTGGATGATTTATTGGTGTAGTGGAGCGATGGTTGAGTGGGAGGGAGACCCTAAACCGTTCTGGCACCATATTTGAAAAGCTCTGAAATGCCAACTGCCAGGCCTTAGTATTCACCCAAGGCTCTCCTTTTCTCTCTTCCCCTCTGTCTTTCTCTCTTTCTCTTTCAGTCATCCTTTCTCTGTTATTGTTTCTCAAGTCCAATTACTGTTTGACCACCTGTTTTGTTTTGGCTGTCTTTTTCATTTGCGCAAAATGTTTAGACATGATCTTTCCAGTTCGCTGGATGGTGAAGATGATGATAACTTTATCTCCTTCAAAACATAACGCACCAGCCAACTTATGATCTGTGTCTGTGGAATGAATATTGATGTGAGAAGGTGGCAAACATTTCTGCTTTCTGTTTGTGAACAGTACAGACAAAAGCACAGCTTTGAATGAAAGTACTTCAAAGAGTCAATGACAGATGATTATCATATCAACCATGTTCTTGAAATGTTACATCTTCATATCTTCATAGATTTTGTGTGATGGCATATTTGTGCAATCGTGTGTTATGCAATAATAATAATTATCATCATCATCATCATCATCATCATCATCACCATCACCATCATCTTGTATAGTACATTTCATACAAAGCATGTAGCTCAAAGTGCTTCGACAGTTTAGCAAAGAAGCACAATACAGAAATACACACGACAGACGAGCTTTGTTATAGTCCAGTAGTGCCAGAGAAATCTATCAGGGCACTGTGTAGCACTCCACTTTTGTCCCCCTAGGATCAAGAACCAGGGTGACGGGGATGAGGGAAAACTCCCTGTTTGCATTAGTATATTTTGAGGAAAAAGCCTCAGGAAGAACCATACCCCTATCTGCCCAGCAGGTAAAGGGAAAAGTCTGTGAGTGTTCAGGAAGGGGAGTCCCTCTTCTGGGGTTGGTGGAGGGAAAGTCTCTGAGTGCCTGAAAGTCTTTGAGCAGGACAGTTAAGTGTAGGTGAGCAGTAGCGATTTTAGGCACGGGCGAACCGGGTTTGGGGAAAAAAACGCTTTGGGGAAAAGAAATAAAAATAAAATAAAAACGCTCCGTGTGTCATATCGCTGCAATCGGCACATTGGCGCCTCCCTGGTGATGGTGAACTGCTGAACTGCAGGCGCCCTTCTTGCTGCGAAGGTGCCATCGGGGGGGTGT
Organism: Setipinna tenuifilis; assembly: GCA_030347295.1. Taxonomy (NCBI): domain Eukaryota; kingdom Metazoa; phylum Chordata; class Actinopteri; order Clupeiformes; family Engraulidae; genus Setipinna; species Setipinna tenuifilis. The sequence continues at coordinate 22,161,978 of CM059285.1, forward strand.
CCTGAGAGGTGGTCTCGCCCGGGGCATAAAACACTATAGAACCGCCACTGTAGGTGAGGTTGAACAGGTAGGTGATATAGCATGGGGCTAGACCCTTAACAGCTGTTATATACTTTGCATAATATTCTCACTATCTCTTCTTTAACGCCATTGAAGTCATACTAAAAGGTTAAATCTGTCTGATTAAAGTATATAGACTTGTTAATTATATATTACAGCATGTAACTGTATATTGCACTGCTTACACCAGGAGGAGACATAATTTTTGTTGGTGTAAGTTCACATTACTTCAGAGGTCTTTGTGTCGTTTTTATATTGCTAAATGGCCTTCCTTTTTCAAACAAAGTTCTCTGTGTGCCTCTCCCTTAGTGCTGAGATGAAAACAGACGGTGTACAAGGCCAACATCCATAATTGCTTTGTGTTTGTTCTCCACCTGTCAGCTACAGTGACGTATTGTTTGTAACCGGTAAACAAGACTACTGGCATTTCTGACGGCATTGTAGATTCCATTTAGTTCAGTGCTCTCATCTCTGCAGCCTCTGAGGGCTGCAAAACAGAAATCATAAATCAACCTCTAAGCCCAGTGTTTCAGTCCCTGGGAGCAAAAGAGTTAGGGGTGGGTAGTGGGATTTGGCCCTTTAGAATATGTGTAAAAGGGTTTGTCAGCACTGAAAGGTGACTCAAAGACAGCTGCACTCACAAGCCTAGTCCATTGGTGTAGCCCATTGACTAAATAAACAACTTGCAAAGTGGTCAGGTCAAGGTAGACATGTTTTTCTGTCTGACCTTTGGCCAGGATTGTGGGAGGACAAGCTCTTTGCTCTCTCTTTCTCTCTCTTTCTCTCTCTCTCTCTCCCCTCCTCCCTCTCTCTGTCAGTCTGATCTCTCTGTGGGTATAAAGTTTTTTTCTCATAACATGTTGCTTCAACTGACAAAAAACAACAGTGAAGTGGTCCTTTTTTTAGAAAACTGGTCACAAGACAAGAGTACTTCTGTATGAAGTACCAGATTAACCTCCACTAATAGCTTGCTATAGCTCTACGTTTTTTACATTAATATTGTTGTGACTTGACCAATAATGTGAGGTCTCACATAAAAAAATTAATAATTTGTAAACCACTGGAGCTGTTTCAGTGGATGATGAAACATTTTACCTGGATTGCATTGTCTGTGTTTACTCCTGTGTTGTAAAGCACATTTTTCTTTGACAGTGAAGACTGGTACATGGTTCACTTTCTTAAATACTTTTAGCATAATGCAGACTTCACAGCTGTGTAAGAAGTCTTTTGATAATTACCCCATTTGCAAAAATGAGGAGTTTGAGTAGCTAAACCCACAACCAACCAATAGCTGACGTGTTAGCAGGTTAATGTATGATTCATCTTAAGTCTACAAGGCAGGACACCTAGCGTGCTCTAGGGAAATAGAAATTTCAGGTTGTCAAACCATTTGAAAAAGGAAACCATTTAGCATGGATTGCTACGATTACTGTGACTATGTTCTGGAAAAGAGCTGCAAGTTTTTATAAAGGCAACATTGAGGCAGAGAACTTTGTGGTGAAATATCTTTGAAAGATTTTTTGAAAAGATGCCTTTCCGCATCATGCTGTGTCAAAAAGAAATGCATATGTGAAACATTTCTGAGGTGGAAGAATGCACTTTTGGTTACTTTGTTACAGTAATATAGGCTTTAAACCAAAGTTCGTAACCTGAAATAGCTTCCAGACTTGTTCCTTCCGTTTTGATATACTGACTCAAGTCCCCTAGTCTGATGGCAAGCCTATTTCACTCATATTTGGGGCCATTTAGTAGTAGCTTAATCTAGTTTATTTAACTGTAAAAAGTTATTTTGCATCCAATGAGTGGTGAACAGACATGTAGTCCAGCACTGTAGTGCATTGATGTTGCTTGGCTCAAGTAAAATATACAGCTGTGTGTTGTTAATGTGTCGAAGCCATGGAAGTCTAAGTTGTACTCTTTAAGGGTGTTGGTAGGATGTACACATGTACAGTGAGAAGAGCAGGGAATTGAGGTATCTTTCTTGTGCAACCTCATAGGATATGTTGTATGTCTCGAATATACAGTTACTGAAGCTAACAAAATTGTTTTCCTGTGCAACGTCCTGTAAGACAGGTACGACTTCAACAAGTTTAGTGCGTAACCCAAGGGACCAAACCCCAGTTTTCAAGACAATAAAGAGGCATTTTGTGGTTGATTGTGCCAAAGGTAGTCTCTCCGTCAGACCAGGTTGAATAACAACAAGGACCATTTTTGCAGCAGAGTTAACCTTAAGCTCAACCTTAGCTCTTCTGGATAAAGCGATCTCTATGCAGTAATTTCCTCAAAAACCTGATTGCAATTTTTTCTAAGCTGTTGCTTTTATTTAAGAGATTTAGCTGTATGGAGAGCTGCAATAGAAAGAGCTGTGTGTGTGACAGAGAGAGAGAGAGAGAGAGAGAGAGAGAGAGAGAGAGAGAGAGAAAGAGAGAGAGATAAAGAGAAAGAGACAGACAGCAGGAGAGAGAGACAGAGAGGGGAAGACAGGAAGAGAGAGAGAGAGAGAGAGAGAGAATGGATAACATGTTCTGGCTCAGAGATGAGTGTGTTAAGTCAGTGTGGTAATAAGTGTGTAAAGGAGCGTCGAGTGTCTTCATCTCTAGCAGTGTTGTGTGTGGCTGTTTGTGGGTGAACAATGTCTGCACTGGGATGGGTGGGATGGCTTGGCATCGATCAGCTTTGCTCTTCGCACCCTGAGAGCGCAGCACCATCAAGAGGGGTCAGTGCAGCACCATCAAGAGGGGTCAGTGCAGCACCATCAAGAGGGGTCAGGGACAACAAAGTTGATGCTTACTCATCTACACAAAAACAGCCACTTACCGTGCACACACAGCTAAGTGCCCACATTCCATAGCTGAGAGCAATCTAATGGTCTCTATATCTCAATCTGAAGAGTGCGTGCCTGTGTTTGTCAAGGCTGCACCAACTAACCCAATTCTTTATTTATTTTTTTGTTCAAAACTGCTCAAAACTGTGCTATCCTCAATGGGACATATCACCCACACATGCAGATTGAACTATTTTTGGCTTCGTAGATTTGGGACCTGATTTATTACAATTAATTATAACTGTGGCATTGAATTATTGTATCATATCCAGATATAGCCATGAAGATTACATTTATTAAAAAGCCTTAATAAAATGTCTATTTTATCATTTTTCCTTGGCCCACTGATTTTTAGTCCAAGACAAAAAATAATGCCAATCTGGAATTAAGGCCCCTGTGTTATTATATTTACATGTGATGCCACCTCATGCACCACTGTTTTTCTGCATTGTTGTATTTCTGCATACTTCTTGTCTTTATCATGAACACTAGAGTCACAATAAATTCTGCCCCTTAAAGCCTTATGCTAAAGATGCTAAAGAAGCTTCAGGCTTGATGCATGCAAATCAAGCGAAACACCATGCGGATCCTGTGGTCTGTAGAGAGTGCAAAGTATGCTTTGTTCTTAAATATACATGTAATATCCCATTTTCTTCTTAGATTTCTTTTTAATTGTCAAAAGGTATGTTGTCATCTTGCCATTCCAAAAGTCAGGATGGTGGTTCCAACATTGCAATCAGCTATCTCCAAGTTATGAAAGTCATTCTGATTTGTCATTGGGATCACACAGCACACACAGCAAAATCCAACCTCTGCTTTTAACCCATTACACGTCTGAGCCGGGGGCAGCCATGACAAGGGCACCTGGGGAGCAGTATGAGGGGACTGTACCATGCTCAGGGGTCCTCAGTGGCACTTCTGGCAGTTGGTAGATTTGAAACTGCAACCCTCTGGCTACAGGTTTGTTACCTTAACTGCCAGGCCACCACAGCACACCACACCTGTTAACATTCTCTCCAAGTGATGACTATCTTTACCAAGACTGTCCCCCTGTGCAACAGCAGCAGGTATATCACAGGTAGCTATCATGTCCAGCCTCACTGTTTATTTGTGTGAACTATTAATATTCTTCTTATCTTTGTTTTCTGCTTAGCAATTATTTCAAAGTGGCATGCAGGATGCGTCGTTGTTTTTCTATCATCAATGACATTTTACATTGACAAAAGAGCACTTGTGTGTGTTAAATGCTACCCCTCTATTTCTCAGATATACAGTCCAGCAAATGTTCCTGCTCATAGTGAGACATTGTGCTTCAAAAAAGACTGTAATTTTCAGGTCAGAAGCATCTAAAAATCATTCTGAGCTCTCATGACTGGTCCCCTCCCTCTACTGGCTCATGGATTGGCTCTTGATGGCAGATTTGTCCACCTCGTAGTGGCACTCTGAAGGCCTAATGGGGGCAAACAGCTCCACACAGCTGACATGATGGTCATTTGCAGCTAAAAACACAGCTTATGTCACCTTGGGGCTTCTCAGACCACTGTCCAGTTCATCACATTGTAGGGGACAAACAGCAGAAGACAAAAGACTACAATGAGAGATGAAGAAATGGGAAAAATTGTCTGTGTGTGTGTGTGTGTGTGTGTGTGTGTGTGACAGAGAGAGGAAGAGAGAGGGAGAGAGTGAGAGAGAGAGAGAGTGAGGGAGAGAGAGAGAGAGAAAGAAAGAGGGGTAAGACTTGATCACATTTAATCTGTAAGGCGATACTTAAATAGTTATCTGTGGTTGGACTGGGAGGGACTTAAGTGTGCAGCATCACTCTTTATTTGTAACACAGATTTGAGTCATCACAGTCTCTCTCAATTCACTTTGTGGGGACAGACTGTCCAACAAACTGTATTTTATCAGTCATAAGTATCTCTCTTTCTCTCGCTCTCTCCCTCTCTCTCTCCCTCTCTTTCTCTCTCTCTCTCTATCTCTCTCTCTCTGACTCGCTCGCTTACTCTGTCTGTCCTTTAGATTAGGGAGAGTCTGGACAGTCACTTCCTATTCATCCCCTTCAAATCCTTGCCGAAAAAGGGAGAAAGATATTAATCACAATGAGACTTGCAAAGTGTGTAAATCTTTTAGTTTCTCAATTTTGCTCCATTGAGTTTGTTCCAACTCAGTGCACAGAGCTGTAAATCTGTACTGGCTATATCTTGCCGCTTTGAAACGGTCTTATTATTGGCCCTTTACACTCCCACAGCTGGCAACAGAATTTTGCTACATTAGTTTGGTTATAACCCAAAGAATCTCTCTGATCTTTTCATCACTGTCTAATATGCAGTGTTTTGTATTTGTCTTTCATGTATCTGACCAAACCACTTACCAATCAATCGATCAGTCAATCAATCAATCAATCAATCAAATGGTCTAATGTACCTTCAAAAACAATGACAAAACATTAAAGGTAGCTTTCCGTATTGCCAACCTGTTCTACTAGCAAACTCCGGTCTCAGACCTTTGTCTAATCTGTCTGAGTGTCCATCAATCCATGCCAGACCAGAGAGGGGGAGTAACAGAGAAGGAGAGAGAAAGAAGCTTTGTAGCTACCAGATCTGGCCTGCTATGCAATGATAGCAGAGTTGTCTCTCCACCAGAGCAGAAAGCAGTGTAGCAGATTTCATCATAAACGTCTGAGGTTTCCAACTCCTCCTCAGCTTCTTTGCAGTCACCACTGTCACGATTTCCAAAAACACTGCTGTCATATTGCAAAGGAGGAACTTACTCAGATTGAACTTGCAATATCCAACTTTTACATGTCTCGTTGTCGCTCTAGACAAACTGAGTGTAAAATCTCAAGGGGTTTAAGTCCGCAAGACATTAGAAGTTAGGCATTAATATTGCAGTTGCCTATGTAGCATGATCTGATATAAGGACTGCAATTGATTCACTCTGCACACAGAAAGTGAATCTTATGCTCATTAAAGGAGAAATTCAGTGGAAAATGAACTTTGGGTATGTTCAAACATGATAACGAGTTGGTATGTTTGCTGAGGAACAAAACTACACTAGCCTGAAAGTCCATACAAATCAATTGAATTGTGGCTAGGTCAGTGACTGTGGCAGCTTCTGCCGCCCACCGTCTCTCTGGCAGCTTTTCATTTGAGTACTCCTCTTCAAAAAAGTATGGGTGTTCAGGAATTAGAAATTGCTCTTCGCCTTCCTCAAATTCTCCATATTACTTTTCCTGTTCCCTCATCTCTGCAGTATTCCGGAGACAATCACTACAACAACAGTCAACAATTCCAGCAAGCGTTCATGTGACGCTGCATTTGTCAATCGACTTGTATGGACTTTGAACAACTACCACAACCTTATGGAAAAAGAAGCAAGACCGGAGCACTCCGTTTACAAAGTTTTAATGGTGCAGAAACAACACGACTGATGTTTCGACACCACTGCGTCTTCTTTAGAGACAAGACAAAGGTCCTTTGTAAACGGAGTGCTCCGGTCTTGCTCCTTTTTCAATAATACTGTACATTGTGTCCTGGACCGTGAGCACCAATCGAGGTTGGATGCGCATCTGACTCCCAGTTACTGTTCAACTACCACAACCTGTAAAATCTTTTTTTTTTAATCAATTTGTACCCTAAAAAAGTTCTCAATGCCTTATTTCGAATGCTAGGCCCCTTGTTACACTACCAAAGAAAGTGTGGAGCTACTAGGCTAGCATAGTTTTGCTCATTACCCAAAGTTCATTTTACACCAAATTTCTTGTTTAAGGCTACAACAAAAGCTTGCAGTTAACCACTATACTGTAAATGTACACAAAGCGTCTTTGGATCCACACCCGATCATCTGTACTCAATTATTTATTGTTTTATCTTGGTTGTTGTATTTAACACAAAACCTCTCTAAAACCTCTCTTCACACAAGGCAACATCAAGACTGTTCCTGTTTGTGGTTCTTCCTGGCTGTCTTCTGCTGTTTTTAAAAAGCTTTTGGGAAAAAAAACATCTCTTCCAAGAGTACCTCCTTCCCTAACTTTTTACTTCATTAACCATCTAGCCTTCACATATGAGCACTGTCTACTAGTTCTTTGTGCACTTATTCTGCAATCTTCTACTATAAATGACATGGAGGTAATGTTTTTTTTAAAGGATCGCAGGTCAGGTCAGGTCAGGTTCTGCCACGCTGGACAAAAGGAGGAAAATGACCTCTTCTCAGGGCCCACATAATGACCATGCCTAATGCATGATCCAATTAGGGCTGTTCAAATTGTTTAATTTCCTCCATTAACTGTTTGTGTGAGTCTTTATCTAATCCAATGTTTCAAAGAAAGGTTACAGTAAACAACCACTGGGTAGCTTGGACAGCTGCCACATCTCTTAATTTATGTCATATAAGTGGACACTAACATGTAGGACCAACATATTTCTCTCTCCAAAAGATTTAACATTTAATATTTGTCTTTTCCAACCAATGTGCTGAAGGCTTTTGGAAAGTAAAAAAATACCCAAGGCCTAGTTGCTTTTAGGACCCACCAAACAATGTAGCAAATGTTGTTGTCAGGGCAACAACGGGTGGAAGAGGGAGGGGGAACAAGAAAGAAAACAAAATGTAGCAAGAATAACAAGGGAGAATGGTCTCTGAAGAGGGACAGGGATGAAGATGGAGGAGGGAGAAAGAGCCAGAGAGAAGGAGCGAATGACGGAGGTTGCCTGTGGAGCACGCTGACAGGGAGAGTAGGGGGCTGGCAGTGCACATCAAGCTAGGCCCCGAGCAAGGGCCAATCAATTAAGTATTGATGAAGCGATAGAAGTTTGCCCACCGCTGCCACCTTCTGGCTCAGGGACAGCCCCTGCTGTGGTGCCAGGCTGCTGGGCTGACAGGTTTCAAACACACACACACACACACACACACACACACACACACACACACACACACACACACCCACACACACACAGATAGAGAGAGAGAAAGACAGACAGAAAGACAGAGAGAGACAGACAGACAAAAAAACAGACACAAAGTAAACACACATAGTACACACAAACACACACATACAATCACATAGACACACACACACACAACACATTCACCACCCCAGTATGAATGCTCACGCATCCAGTCAGCTCTGGGCCTTTGGAGGGGGGAGAAGGCAGACAGCCTGCACGTGGAAGCTGAAGGAAGCCGCCAAGCCAACGCTAGAGGCACTGCTGGGAACCAGAGAGGAACCCTGGCTGACTTTTACAGAAACGGCTTCTTGAACAGCCCCGTTACACCAGATTAATCAGAATAATTATATCAACATAGCTTATTACCTGAGGAGTTTTTTTTTTTTCAGAATGGCAAGGAGGGAGTTTTGGACATAATTCTGACACGACCATTTCTCTTGCCAAAGTCTAGACTCCCACAGCTACTTCTACCTAATCCAAGGTGACTTTAAATGCAAAAAGCATTTGCACATGCAGGCACACACACACACACACACACACACACACACGTATATGCACACACACACACACACACACACACACACACGCACACACACACTCACCTTGTAATAATATTGCTATTTCTGTTTTGCAATGTTTCACCTAACATTCTTGAAGATTGTGCTGAGATATTGGATTTGGCCCTGAGCAATGGTAACCATTTTACCAAGAAGTAAAGAAAAGAGATAAGGCTCAACAAATGTTTGTTTACAAAAAAGTAAGGGAAAGTGTTAGAAGAATAGTGGCAAAGAGAAAATATCCTGAAGGCATGAAAGCATCTACCTGGCCCAATGACCTGATACCATTCCTACAATTGGAAAATTCAGTATATCACCAGAGTGTTGATTAGAACTTTAAAATAAATATATGGGAATCATTGATCTCATACTCTGACAGGCTCAACACTCCCTTAGCACTACAAGATGTTGCCCTGTTGGCTTTTTTGTAACGTAAAATTCGGTGGTGTGGTGTATGTAGAATGCCCCCCCAACCCCTCATTTTTAAAGGCAGTGTGTGGGTTGGGAAAGATTTATTCATTTATATGTCAATTATTTCTTAATTATTTGTGTCTAAATACATACAGTATCCCTTTATTACCGTCCCTTTCCTTATTTAAGGATTATTCTTGGTGCCCGGGGTTGCATTTTCACCATCTATATATTTTTTTTAATAATAAATGTGATTTTGATAGCTGTGAAACAAAAATGATGAATCACAGTTATGATAATATGATATTTTGATATTTTGCATTGTGCATTAGTTGCGTTGTGCATTAGTTTTTGATTCGCTGTTTGTTTGATGTACTAAAAGATGCAAAACTTTACTATAAAGCCAATTAGTGCCAACAAGAAAGCATCCAAAGAAAATATTGGCTTGTCCCTACTGCAACCTTCCTTAACATCATCCTCCTCCTCCTCCTCCTCCTCCTCCTCCTCCTCATCATCATCATCATCATCACAATCATCATTAACATTATTCTCATCATCACCATCACCATTACCATCAGCAGCAGCAGCATTGCATACACATGAATTCATACCAGTGTCTCTGGAGAAATCAGAAAAAGAACAATTTCTTTTTAAACTCTTTTTTTTGTAGCTCAATATTCACCCCTCCTCATCCTCCCCCAGCCTCTAGGTACCATGTCCTCTGGCTGACATAAACTACTGTAATTGGCTGTGCTCCGCTTGCAACACACAAGAACCTCCACCACATCTAAATGTGCCTGCTCCCTTGCTTTCTTTCTCTCTCTCCTTCTCTCTCTCTCTCTCTCTGTCGGAGTGAATGCTGGGAGTGTGTGGGCGGAACGTTGTGAGTAAGCGTGGTTGTGCTGGCAGCTGTGCCAGAAGTGATTGTTTTTTCTCTTTCTTTCTTTCTTTCTTTCTTTTTTTTCTTTTTGTGGTTATTGCAAGTGTGTTTGTTGCTGATGCGTTTTAGATTGTTAGTTTAATTACTTTTTTCGTTTTTATCTGGGTGTCTGTCTCACTTCCTTGGGAGTATGGCTGGCCCAGGTAGGGATGTTAGGTTTCTAACACAGCGCCACACTGTTAAAGTAGCATGGAACGCCAGTGTGGAGACTTGTAGTCCTGCCATTGGGGATCTTATTGGGCAATGAGCATGTGTTATCTGCATCAAGGATGAACAATGCTGCTGACATTGTTGAAGATGGCCTTGTGATTAATGGGTTATAAAGTACACGACAAAGTCATATTGTCCTTTCAGTAGGGATGATGTTTTGATTGATACTCTTTCCCGTTCAAGGAAAAAAGTATTGCAAATAAGAAAAAAAACATTATTGCTAGTAAATCACCTTTTGAAGCATGTTGTTTCATTTAGACGTTCTGTCTGTATGATATGCAGGGGAGAGTTAGTCCTGAAGTTGAAAGTGAGCGACATAAATTATGTGATCTATGTGACTACAGATACTATGAAATGTCTTGCTTGTTGACAGCCAGGGCATCTTCTTAAAGCCTGCCCTAAGAATTAAAGAAACTCTGATAAAAATGGTACTGTGAATGTGGATAATGGTGAAACTGCTGAAAGATGAGGCCAATGTATCCATTGAAAAAACAAATGAGAAAATTTATGTCATGGTCACAGGTGTCAATCCCGGGTTCAGAAAGTCAAACCCCTGCCACCAATTTGGTCTAACCAGCTCTGAATCAACCAAACATAATGAGCACTCAAGACGGGTAGTTCAGCTACTTAGTGAAGTCACCTGTGTTAGAAGGAAAATGTGGCAGGGTTTTTACTTCTGGTCATGGTGAAACTATCCAGTGTTGCAGAAGCTTTGGGTGTAAGGAATGCTGCACAGGATGAGGCGGTATAATGCTGAGATTTTGGACAAACCATTAACATTGGAAGAGCTCCAAGCAGCTGTTACTGAAATGCAGAATGGCCATATTTCTGGTATACTGAGCTGAAGATTTTTAAAGCTTTCTGGTCAGTCATAGAATAGGACTTACTGGATATGCTAGTATTGTGGAGGGAAAACTTCCCCTCAGTTGCAGTTTGGTGCCCAAAAAGAGTGCCCTGACTGGCATTAAGCAGTGGTGTCCTCTGTCCCTACTGTGCACTGACAGATGTTTTCAAAGGCTTTGGCTACCAGACTGAGCAAGATTCATGTGGAACAAATCTGTGTGCCAAGCACATTTTTGATAATATTTCTTTAGTATGTGACACTTTGGATGTTTGTGGTACACAGGGGATGGGTTTAGGACTATTACTTATAGACCAAGAGAACTCTTTTGATCAGGCGGAACACACTTTTTCATGGAAAGTTTGAGAGGCTTTTGGTTTTAATTCTGGTTTTATTGCAATGGTTAAGGTTATGGTTTACTGAAGGTTGATGGCAACTTGGGTGCACCTTTTAATGTGAAAAGAGGTATAAGAGGTCCCCTAACAATGCCATTGCAGCCATACCTTCTACTGAAAACTAAAACATTATCATACATTTTATAGGTCATATATTGACCGAAATGTTTTGCACGTGTGAATTTAAAATAAATTTCTATCTAAATCTATTAGACGTGAATTTCATTGAAGTGTGTCAGTCAATTACGTTGAAGCCATTTTATCCTTAGAACAGTTCTGTGCACTGATGCAGTTTCAATTGTTGAAATTGTGGAATCAATTTCATTAACCAAAATGTAAACTCTGCCTATCCCCATTGAGAATAACAATGATGATGATGATGATGATGATGATGATGATGATGATGATGATGATGATGATGGCGGGCTTGGTGGTGATGGTGCTGGTGTGACGATGACGCAACAGTATGTCAGTCCCCTGAGCTCTCCGAATTCCTGTGCTACTCAAGTATGGCCACAAGGAAATATGCGTATGTCAAGTAGAGGCCTGACATGAAGATATGAACTTTCCCACATCAAAGACAGTTCTTAAAAATCTGCACTTTCATGTGGATTTAATTGCATGGTCAAATCTGTGTGTCAAATTGTTTTAAAAATGATGCCCCAGATGTTAGCTTTAATTGTCTGTTTTATGACTACATTTTATATTTGTTTAATTTTTATTATACTTTTGAAAATACTTTGTGGTATAATTTGATGTAAAACATGTCTTTTTTGTAATAAAGTATTCTTAAAATCTAAATCTAATCTCTGTTTCTCTCTCTCTCTCCCCCTGTCTCTCTCTTTCCCCCTTCCTCCTCCCTCCCTAGACAGCACGTTGCTCATTATACAAACAATGATGAATGCATAATGCCAGCTCACCTTGTTTGTATCAATGCAGGCAGGCAGGCAGGCAAGCAGGGAGATTGATATTCCCAGGCAGTCAGCCTGATGCACTTGAAATAGATGACTGAGGCTGTCATGTGAGCAGATTTTGGAAATGTCTGCCAGACAGTCTGTCCTGTTCAATATACGAGGGCCGCCGTTCATTTTACTACCTGGGAGATGGTATGGGAAAAGTAGTTTCATACTCGGATTTAATGGTATTATTTTATTGGGTGTGACAGCTGAGGTGAATGAGGATCACTGAATTTGATGTCCTGTTGCTGAGTTATTCCTTTTGCCCCCTCCCCCGTCCCTCCTTCCACACACACACACACAATCTCTATCTCGCTCCCCTCTCCCTCGATTCCTCTGTCTCCCCACTCTGCTCTTCTCCCATATTCTTTGTCTATCGTTTGCTCTGTACATCTTGCAAAGCTGAACAGCTGCAGAGAGACAGCTGATTGTAGGTTTTATTTGATATACGTGAGCCTATACTTATTTTGAGAATTTATAGATATTCAATGCTCGACGTCTCAACTGCCAAACTCAATGCACCATCCAGGTACATGCAGAAGTGAAGAAAGAAGAGTGAAATGGATCTGACATTGATGTACAATTGAGAGACAGACTGCAGATCTCTGAGCAATACAGGGTTTCTGACAGTTAAAAGACAAAGCTTTGTACATTTGGGAAGCACTGCAATAAGAGGATTTGCATCAGTGAGGGATACGTTGGAGAGCCTCATCCAAGTTGGATGAGTAAGAAAAACAAAAAAAGAGGCATTTTCAATTCAATGAGCATCAATCCAGAAGATGGATTAGAAAAGAGGGTCTGGATAGCTCTCTCTCTCTCTTTCTCTCTCTCTCTCTCTCTCTCTCTCTCTCTCTCTCTCTCTCTCTCTCTCCCTCTCTCTGTCACTTGTTTCTTTTCTCCCCCCTACCTCTCCCTCTTCCTCTCTCTCTCTCTCTCTCTCTCTCTCTCCCTCTCTCTCTCCCTCTTTCTCTCTCTCTCTCTCTCTCTCCCTCTTTCTCTCTCTCTGCCTCTCTCTCTCTCTCTCTCTGCCTCTTTCCCCCTCTCTCCCTCTCTCTCTCTCTCTCTTCCTCTCTCTCTCTCTCTCTCTCTCTCCCTCTTTCTCTCTCTCTCTGCCTCTTTCTCTCTCTCTCTCTCTGCCTCTTTCCCCCTCTTTAGTTGCCCTAAAGGCAGCACTGGCAGATTAATAATTAAATGACAAATGTTGGGATGTGTCACTTGGCAGAGAGACCTCTTCCTCCTCCTCTCCGAGCCAGCCAGCCAGCCAAGCTCCCCTTCCTAAAGCCTCACAGGCTCCGTCGGAGAGGAGACAGCCTGTGCCAGAACAGAGGAATAGAGAGAGAGAGAGCGAGAGAGGATGAAGAAAAAGGAAAGAAAGAAAGAGAGAAAGAAAGAAAGGAAGAAAGGAAAAGAAGAGTGTTGAAGCGCAGAAAACAAAGCTGTCAAGGAGGCCAGCACGAGTTTTAAAAGATTATTTTATTTCTGCCTGCAGGAGGGCATCTGCGAAAGGCCTGCTGTGACATGGACTCAGCTGATGCCTGCCTGTGTGTGTGTGTGTGTTTGTGTGTGTGTGTGTCTGTGTATGTGTGTGCCCATGTGTGCATGCTTGCCTGCGTGTGTGTGTGTGTGTGTGCGTGGCCGTATGCATGTTTGTGTGTGTGTGGTTTTTGTTTGTGATTGTAAGAAGGAGGGAGGGTCTCTTGGAGGGAGGTGTGTGTGTTTGTGTGTGTGTGTTTTGAGAGGTGGGCTGTGTATGTTTGTTTGTTTGTTTGTTTGTGTGTGTGTGATTGGTGTTTCTCTATATATACATATGTCAGTGACCATGTGTCTGTATGTGCCCAGTTCTGTATGCGTGTGTATCAATGATGTGTGTCCAGGCCTGTTTGATGGCATCTTTTTCTGGTGCTCGCCTCTCTCTCCACGGGTATGCCATGGGCTCTTCAGCACATCAGAGCCCCACAAGGGGGAGAGAGGCTGCATCTTTCCAGCATCTCTTCCCTTTCTCTTAGACTTGATCAGTCCCATACACATAACCACACACAGACTCACAAACACAATCACACACGCGCTTATTCAGGCATATGCACACACTCACATGTGCATACATACATACATACACTCACATACATAAACATACACAGACACATAGACACACACACACAGTCACGCACACCCACACACACACACACACACACATGCACACAAATGTATTTATTGTCAGTTTTCTCATACGCTTCTAATCACCCGCAGCACAACAGATTATCCAGGGCTCTGTGACTGCCTAAGGCACCCATGCGAGTGCCATCATCCTCCTCCCCTGTGCTGGTGAAATGAAATCTGACCACAATGAGGAAACAGCTGAAGGGCT
>CM059285.1:22178979-22183979 GCA_030347295.1 Setipinna tenuifilis
ACTGTACATCCGAGTGGCTTGTGAGAATGAATGATTTCCCCGGCACAGCCAAAGTAGCAGATGGCCACAGGACCAGCCCTGCCAAACGCACACCATGTGACAATGTGGTAATGGAGAGAGAGGGAGATAGAGAGAGAGAGAGAGAGAGAGAGAGAGAGAGAGAGAGAATGAGAAAAAGAGAGAGAGAATGAGAGAGGGAATGAGAAAGAGAGAGGGAGAGAGAGAATGAGACAGAGAGAGCAAGAGAAAGAGCGAGAGAGAGAAAGCAAGAGAAAGTGAGAGAGAGAGAGGGGATGAGAGAGAGAGAGAAAAAGAAAGGGGGGTGAGAGAGAGGGAGAGAAAGAGAGAGAGAGAGCAAGAGAAAGAGCGAGAGAGACAGCGAGAGAGAGAGAGAGAGAGGTAGAGAGAGGGAGAGACCCTGACTGAGCCGTAAGTAAATCCAGATTTTAACTGCCAAGCTATCTAACAACATTTTCAGGTAATGATATTGGACTGACCACATATGAACCAAGCTGTCATAAATCTGGTCAAAAGCAATTCATCCCTCGGAGGGAGTGGGCTATTATGATTAATGATAAAATGACATTTTGCTGCTTGTTTCACTGCTGTGTTGCAAAAATCTGACAAAGACACTAATTTGAGTAACATTACTTTCCAGAGTCTAATGAAGCATACATCTGGTGATGGGGAAAAAAGCAAAGCAAATCAAAACAAAACAAAATACAAAAAAAAAAAAAACAGACCGCTGTCCAACACTTCAGAGACATTTTGTATTGTGTTGGCATTTTGCATTAATGGGGGAATGTGTCATTGTCATTATGGAAATGTGAAGTGTTTACTTGTTCTGATCTATGCTGTTGTGACACCCTGAGACACCTAAAACAATGCCTGTGTGTAATGAATGCAGGGTAAAAGGGACTTGAATTCTCACATTGTCCTTGGAATGTGAGATGTTTTAATTACGCTCTGAATCTTTTTACAAAGTAATGTTTTTTGGGAGGGAGAGAGATGAGACAGACACAGACAGAGACCAAGATACAGAGAGAGACACAAAGACACGAGAAAGAGAGAGTTAGAGAAATAGAAAGAAAGAAAGAAAGAAAGAAAGAAAGAGAGCGAGGTAGAGAGAGACAGACAGACAGAGACAGAAGCAGAGACAGAGAGAAAGAGATGTTGCCTTTGAACTGCCCTCAGTGGATTCTACAACTTCAGAGGAGAAGCTTTTCTGCATTAATTTATCAGGCCCTATATTGTGCAAACCTTCTTGAGCACAAATGGCATGCAATTTGTTCTTTTATTGACAGCCTATGGAGGATGTGGCCAGGTAAAATACTATAAAAGACAGCATGGCCACAGGCTTTGGCTGTAGAACAGACATAGGCCTTATTGAGTGTGCCAGACCGAGAAACAAAGTTCAATAATGCTGGTCTGCATTTTGTGTAATTTGGTTGAGGGACTTTCTCATTGAAGGAAATTCTCATTCAAGGAGATGATTACTTCAGTGATTTATGTACTGTGTCAATGACACAAGTTTCAGGATTCAGAAGTCTGTAAATGAAAACTTTTAAAGATGTGTGTTTGAAAGACTAAAGTGGAAGAATGAAATGACCTGTGACCAAAAACATTATGCCTCTTCACAGTCATCATTCCTTGGTTTCCAAGGTCATAACACTGTTTCTTAGTGTCGGCGAGACAGAATGTTTGAAATTCCTGTTCCTGTAAATGTTCCAGAGAACAAACATATTAAGCAGGGAGAACACATGCACAAGCACACGCCCACACACACACACACACACACACACACACACACACACACACACACACACACACACACAATAAGCTTCTTTTTTATTATGGAATAAATACTTTGATGTGTGCGAAGGATTTCATACTGCATGCGGAGTTGTTATATCCAGGGGGAAAACGCAGGCAAACATAGAATAGATCCAGCTTTGTGTCAAGTAGCAAATCCCATACAAGTGGGTATTGTTTCTTATTGTTTTGTTTCAGCTTGTTCTGGGGGACTTCAGATAAACTGGGGGAAGATATCTGCAAAAAAACAAGAACTTGAAAAGATTCTGGTTAAGACAAACACAGAAGAGTTTTAGTGTTAATATTTTTGTACACACAGTAACAGGGAGAGATGAGCTTCAAGG
The DNA here is from genome assembly GCA_030347295.1 of Setipinna tenuifilis. Classification (NCBI taxonomy): domain Eukaryota; kingdom Metazoa; phylum Chordata; class Actinopteri; order Clupeiformes; family Engraulidae; genus Setipinna; species Setipinna tenuifilis. The sequence continues at coordinate 22,181,136 of CM059285.1, forward strand.
ATCAATGTGTGTGTGTATGTGCGTGTGTGTGTGCGTGTGCGTGTGTGTGCGTGTGCTTGTGCATGCACATACGAAATACTGTGTGGGCGCACGTTTGCAAATTCCATTTTACATTTTCATGGGTGTCTGAAAGTATTCACATCTTAGAAAAGTCAAAGAACTAGCTGAAATGTAAGTCTGTAATACTTTAGTCATGTTTCTGGTAAACATAAAAAGTGTTTCAAGGTGGTATGGAAAATTGAGGTTAATTTGAATATAAGTCCTTAATATCCTTAGTCATTTAATTACTTACTTATTTCATTACTTTTAATTAATATATTGGTTAAAAAATGTTGAAAAATGTTGAAAGCAGAATGTTAGCAAGGTTAAGCAGATATTAGGTGAACAAGCTGAAGGAGAGTCATAAGAGATTAATCCCGCAATTTTGTGTAAGCAAATTTGTACTTTTTCAAAGGCTCTCTCCCTGAGAACATTTAACCACAGTGGCTCCTAAACTGGCCTCAAGCATGAGCCTCTAACACAGATTCCTCCTCTGTCTAGACATGGTGAGGCCATGGTCAACTCAGTGCCACTTTTGCCATCTCCATCTGTCCACACCTACTGCTTTGTGTTGGAGGCATGCTTTCCAGATGGTGAGACTGCTTAGAGACCATATTTCTTGCCTCTCCTTACAGTCTCATCCAAAAGGGTTGTCTACTTATCAGCTGTGAGTAATTTGTGGTTTGTGATATTCATAGCTGACAGTGAAAAGGTGCGCACATCCAAAAATAATCTTACAGGTGCCAAACAAATGCTGCAAACCTGATGACGTTGCACCCCCACCTGTGTAGGCAGGTGTGTAAAGTGTCATGTGATGTAGGCCTGCCTCTAATGTTCACAATCGCCTGACGAAAAACCCTTTGGTCAAAACGTTGCCATGGTTTTTGTTTATTCAAAATAAAATCTTTGTTGCATGTACAGTGTGCAGACCTTCTCCGTCAGCTGATATTCACAACTAAGCATAGGTGGGAGTCTATAGATTGGTGTGCAGTGTCCTAGGAAAAAAAAATATAGTGTCGTGACCAACTTGACCATTTCAGAGCCTCCAAAAAAAAAAGAGACCCTAACGTTTGTGGACATCAACCATCCTCAGCCCACCAACATGTCTGGAGCAACTAGGCAGCTCCCACCAGACCTATGAGGGGGAGAAAAGGGACGGACATTTGTAGGAAATTTCCTCTACACCTCAAACATTATTAAGCACGGCCTGGAAAATGCTGCGCTAATTTTAAATAAGGCCCTTATCTTTGGGTGTGTAGCTGACCATGTGGTTTTATCCACCAAGAGGTCCAGTCTCACTATGCCTGGTGGCAGCGATGGTGGAATTACGAACCTTGTCCATGCATGTACAACTACAGGATCCTTTACGTGAACTGTGCTATAATTTATAGCCACTCCACTGTCTCTGCTGTGTTGGAACATTATACAACTAAAGCCAAAAAAGCTATAAAACAGTGCCAGCTTCCATCATTCAATGCTTTATTGGTAAAAAAAAAGTATAAAATTAAGTGTGAATTACAAAAAGGCAAGGCATTAACACAGAGAGAGGCCTGCAAAAAGCCACAGATGAAAGATACGAGGAGTGATAATGCCATCACAGTTCTAAATTGCCATCTGCCTCATTGATTTCTGAGCCTTGAAACGGTTTACCATCTCAATTTTAATTAAGCCAGTTGGATGAAGATGCATGATGTTATTGGTTTGCCTTAAATGAAACTAGCTCTGTCACTGAGGGCTGTGTCTGTGCTGTGATCTCTGAGAAGGACTGCTAACATTTGGTTTCTGCATCTTACATGTCTTGCCCAATTATAAGTATGTTTTAAGATAGCGTTGATCCTAATTTACAGTTCCACGGATGATGTTGGAAAGCAAATAATGGTGTAAAATTAAAAGCAAGTCTTCGACAGTATTAACTTCTGACCTCTATATACTTCCCATGCCCCAAATCAGTCTGTCAACAGTGTCTGTCGTTTATGCTGCATGATATGAGACACTGTGGACCAGCAGACCAGTGTATTTATAAAACCAAAATTGATATATAAAGCATGGTAGTAGTAAATGTAACTGTACACCACAGTTTTTGTACATAGCTCATCACAAGTCTGGATGATTGTTTTAGTGTGCACGGCTTGACTATAAATATGGATCGACTGCGGTAGGAATGTGCTCCTCCCAGGCCTTTGCTGTACAATCTGCCATCAATCTTGCACATTGGCCATGCAATCCAGCTGACATCCCTCTGACTCTCCACCACACACTGGAGGAACCTTATCATCAGTTCCCACTTTCATCACCCTATTTAACTCTTTGAGATGGCTGCCCTGCATTACTCATCTGTACGAAGCCACAAGGAGGGGAAAAAAAGGAATGCGCCACTTCAATTCTTTTAGATCCTGCCTCTCACTGGCCTCCAGCTCCTCAAGTCTAGCAATCTGAAAGCAAAGCTGCTTTTTACTGGTAATCAAATTTACTCTTTAAAGCTGACGAGTTGCTCAGAGCCACAAGAGAAGATGATTCTTTTTTTTTTTACTCTAGAAAGTACTTGTTCGCCTCTGTTGTCTAGAAGTGCAGCCACTGATCTGGTGGTAAAAATAATACTCTTAAATGAAAGAAGAAAAACAAGATGATCCCACAGGATGGATGTGGCAAGATAATGAAATTCTCATGCCTAAAATAAGCACTGAAGCATATTGAGATAGACAGAATGCAGAGACAACTCACTGTAGTTAGTACATTAAAATTGACAGCGCCTTTTGCTACTGTTTAAGTCAGCAACTACTGTGGGAATTGGAGGGCAGGAAACAG
>CM059285.1:22188979-22201479 GCA_030347295.1 Setipinna tenuifilis
GAATAAGGCCAAGGATATGATGGCAGAGTTGCTCCATGGGACCTAGGACACCGCTTTTGTACAGAGCAAGGTTGTTATTACGTCTTGCCGGCCCTTGTTATGTCAGTCACTTTTACAAAGTTGACATGAATTACAAAGGGGTTGTGTCCGAGGCCGAAGTGGAAGAAAGCCTTGTACAGATTCCAGGAAAACTCCAGAAACTCTTTGTCAGACACCATCACTGTTTGGTCTTTCTGGGTTACAGACAAAACACAATCAGAGATCAGAGATAAGAATACTTTACTAATTTATTATCCCTCGCAGGTCCTTCAGGCTGCATACTAAATGAATCATAATGACTGGTTTTCGATGGCCATCTTGATTTTACTGCAGCTGAATAGATATGACTGAATGGTGAATTAGTTTACAGTTTGAGCATACAGTATCAACAGAGGGTTACTACATTCTAAATGAAAGTACTTTTTATGTCTTACTTTTGTGTTAAATATTTTGAGTGACTGGACGATTTGTGTTTGTTACAGAAGAGATGTCCAAACCCTGTGCTTTCTTTAAAGCAAACAAAAAATAAATAAACACAATAAATAGAAAGAGGCAAAGACTTTAAATAACTTGGTTCATGGTTATGTTCGGAAACTGAATCTGGTAGAAACACCAGAGTGTGATTTGACAGTTGTTTGTGCCTGAGTGTATTTATGGCCTTGTGGGCTGACATGATGCTGTTGTGACATGTTTTAAAATGCCATCACACAGCACTGAGTGGTTGCATTCGCTCTCTTTTTTCCCAATGTACACCTGCTGGCATGCGAGATGAGAAGCACATCTGCTGTGGGGCCAGAATGTTTCAGTGTTGTGATCAGGCTGTATATTAGTGCAAGTACATGGGGGTCAATTTAGAGAGAAAACAGTACAGGAAAAGGGTCAAATCACACCTAGACACACGAATGAGCTGCAAATTAAAGTTAACAGGAGCAGCGAGTGGGTTGGCCTGGCCTGGCAGAGCTCCTGGTCTCCCGCCTTCTTCCAAGGTCCCAGGAAGGCAGCATTCTGCTTCAGGAAAACAGCCAAAGCAGTGGAGTGAAGTAGCCGGGGGGGAGATCAAACGTGTGCAATTACACACATCGTTCTGTGACACAGACACATATGGAGACGACCATTAGTTGACTGGTAGTCACTGACAGAACCATTACAGGGCAGGGCCCACTAATTGGTTCCTCCCTGTTCCACTCATTAGGCCAACGAGCTGGACTCCCATCAGCTCTCCGTGGGAGGTCCTCTGGAGGTCCACTCAGCCAGTGCAAGTCAATCAGTCTATCAGTCTGGCCTGCCTGTTTGCCTGTAGACTCATGTTGTTACACTCTTTGACAGCTTTATCTTACTGATTGGAAGGCCAACATGTTTTAGTTTCACATGGCCAACGCATGTTGGTTGTAATGAATGCCATATGTTGGCCAATGCTTAACATTCAACAATCACTTCTATTATTACCCTGTCTGAACATTTATGCTTTCTTAGGGTTTTACAGGCCAACAAAATGCCAAACCCATCCTATTATCGGCCTTACTTAGCTTTGTCTTTGTAAGTGTACGTCTTCATATGCATTTGTGCATGTATTCATTATTAGGGTCTCTTCATGTTGTTTCCAGATACATACTGTACATCATCATAGGAACACACATGTGTCTGTCTGCTCTGAGGGTGTTACTCTAAAGCTTACAAATCTTAAAGATCTTGTTTGACTTTGATGCTTCCTACTATGTTTATTAAGCAACCCAAACAACAACCCAGAAGGCTGACCTCAAATCTCAGAGTCAGGTCATAATGTTAACTAAATTGACAGCCATTATGCAAATTGAAACGAATGACGAACCTTAAAATGAAATAGCAGGTTAATCAAATTAAGGAGATAAGATGAAAGGACAGGGGTAGGCCATCTAATTGAATGACATCATAGACATTTTTAATTTGTACAGCATACTATGAAGGTGAATATGTTGCTATGAGGCTCCAGCTCTTTCTCAATTCACCCCTTTTTTTGCAGTACACCATACCATGTTGACAAGCACCACACTTTTGCTTTACTCTGCAACTGCTGACTGTTTCTAAATAGTTAATTTAATGATACTTTGGTTCAAACTTTACCAGTCATGTGGTCTCTGTGATGGAGTGACCATCACTATGGTTGTGGGTGTGCTGAGTTCATCTACAAAAATTTGAAAGACACTTACCTTGGCTTGGCGTGCCATAGCATCAAAGATATGCATTCATAACTTTTCTACTTCACCTTTTGATTGGTTAACCCCAACCCTCTCTTTAGTGGATCACCAGATGTGCTTTACTGAGGGTTACAATTATGTCTGGTCTACAATAATAAAATTGGACTTGGCTTGCTTTCACCTACAGTAAAAGCATCAACCTGACATTCATTATGTGTACTCTCTAGTGGTGTTTCCATAGAGAAACTGCTGATACATAGGGAAACATTGCCCCTGTGTAAAGGTAGCTGTGTGAATTATGTTCAATGTGCATACCCTGGCCATGATACAGGCTAGGTTATTTCTCTCATATTGTCACATTTCATAAAACATCACTTATCTAAAAAACAGCCTATCTAGGTATCAATATCAAAATAGGTCCACATTTTAAAAGCCAAATTTGGAACTTAGCCTGTAATTTTAAGGTCTCTTTGTGAGTATATGTGCAATTATGTGTAATTCTGCCTACATTTGTGCAATTTTACCAGCAAAAACTAAAGACTGTCCACCTGAATCCTCTAAGTGGCTTTTCCTCAGAAAGGTGGCTGGCTGGCACTGGAAACAGGAGGACTCAAACAATATGATGGTGGTGGGGTCCACAGGTGAGTCCAGATGTGTGTAGACATGACTGCAAAAGAGGTAATGGCAGTACTACATTAACATTTGAGTACTCTTTTACATGGTTCTGTCATCATAGTATAACCATCCTGTTCGTGTTGCGACATGTTTGTGTTGGTTATATGAGTTATACTGTTCCATCCATATCTACATCAAAGTGATGGGCGAACTGTAGATGGTTCAACGAAAATCCAACTGGCTTCTTCAGCACCTACATTACACTGGGCGTGACAGAATTAGTGAGGCAAAGAAATCTGTGCTATTTGGCAGAGAAACCAGGCAGGGTCGCTTAGTATGGTATAATAAAATTGTCATAATACCTCATTAAAATACTCGGTTAGTACTAGGTGTGATGGATAACACCAATATGACGTGATAGGAAACTTTGTGACTCAAGCTTCCAAACTGTGAGTGTATTTTGTAAAATATGTGTGCCTGTCACTGATTCATTTAATAACAAGGACCTAACACCTTAATACATAATGTATGAGACAGAGCAGTAACTTCACATGGCTTTAATTATACGTAGATAAAACTTTTGAAAATAACTGGGAAAAACTCTGCTATTAGGGTGATAAGGCAAAAGACTAAAATACATTTGTCGATTTAACTACTGAATTATTTTTTCTCTATGTATGTTAAATGATCGTAACAGTAAAAGCCGTACACAGACATCATGCACACAAATAATTCCCATTGTAATTCCCTATAGGCATACAATTTTTCCCACTGTTAATGTAGTGATCAGTCCCGCTACATTTAAAATATGGATTTCTTCCTTTCTCCAATCCTGGCATCTCGCCTCAGATGGGACATTAGGCTTTCTTGAATGTCGCCTTGTGAACTCCTCAGAAAAATAGACAGACTTTATTAAAGCTCCCTGCCCATAGGAATCACTGGCTTAGTATGAAGCCATTATCAGGAGCTTTATACAAAGGCAGCAGCATGTAATGACATCATTACTGCCTTAGGCAGAGAAGCAGTGGATCCTCCACTATGGGAGAAAAAGCAATTTGGATATCAATTCATTACTGCGGGATTAGCCAGTATTCAAAAAATATTGTAACCCTGGCACTGGACTAATGTATAGAAAAAGCATGTGTTGGCAGGGTGAATGAGGTTCTCAGAATATGTTAATGAAAAATAGTGAAATGCTCAGATCTTTCTAAATTAGTTCATTTGAATTCAATGAAACAATACAATTAGTGGGTCTTCAGCTGTGTTGGTACAAGTGGAAACTAGCATCACACTGTTGTCTTCGTTAATGACTCTCTTTTGGTCTTTCCAAGAATCTGTCGATAAGAAGACATTCATGAAATACATATGCAATGTCATTAATTGGATATATAGATATATATATTAAATATATAGAAGACCAAAATTGCTGCTATCTGTAGTCGGTTTGCCAACTGTAGTCCGATACTAAAGCAGAAATCTAAGTGTGGCAAGTCTGCTGCCCTAGACTTTGTTCAGCTGTGCCAGCAACGTGCCATGTGTCCATGTCTCACAGTCCCTATCAGACGTGTTCAGTTTGTCACAGGGATCAGCCTACTGTAGATCAAGCTTCATTGATAGCTAGAAATATTCCTTGAAAATAATGGAACTCTAAAGAATGTCTTATGGCTGCAATAATGCAGAGATGATAAGGTAGGCGGAGTATAATATGCAGAGAAAAAGAGAGGAAGATTGACAAAGAGGGATGGCACAGCATGAGATAGCGATACCTTTGGCTCTTTTTCAATAACTTTCCTTCTCTTTAGATGAACTCCCTTATTGAAACTCTCACAGGATTGCTACTCATATATATTCACTGATAACAGTTAAAAGTGGCGTCGTTTTTTTTTTTTTTTTAATCTGAAGCTTTTTGGATATATCTTCCACCTCTAACACATCATTTGAGTTAGTTGTTCGTTACATATTTTATTATGTATCACACACACACACACACACACACACACACACACTTGTATAGGAATACAGAGCTCAGGGTCTAGTGACTGGATTTAGGTGTATGTTTAAATAATGGTCTAATTGTCTTGCAAATTTTCATTTAAATGTCTGTAGCTATCTTAGCTATTACTAATCAGAAACTACCATATATACTGTGCTATCCAATGATCAACCTGTTTTTTTTTTTAATTTCTTTTCCCTCCATGTAGTTTTAGGGAGACAAAAAAGCTATTTTGTCCTATACCTGCAACTAGAGCAGAGTAATTTGACAAGACTGTGGATTGGAAAGAAAACATGATGTTTTATTATCTCTGTGACTGAAAGCGAGTCCAAGATCCCTGGCCTTGTCAAGGACAGCATTAACAACAACACCCTCAAGCCCCCAGACACACAAACACACACACACACACAAAGAGGAAGAGAGAGAGAGAAAAGAGAGAGAGAGAGACAGATAGATAGCGAGAGAAAGGACAGAGACAAAGAGTATGATTGTGTCACATGAGCTAGATGTCATAGGCAGATGTGATGTTAAAAATATGAGAGGAAGAAATGAAGGAGAAGAAGCACAGAACCTTCTGAGTGAGGAAGTCTGAGTCATGGAACAGGATGGAAATTGAGTCTGCATAAAGAGCTGGAGAATTCTACCAAGATACAGATTAAAAGCCCACCAGATATAAAGGTGTTTCATTTCAAGTCATTCCGATCACCTGAAGGTGAGAAAGTACAGACAGATTCCTCTATATTAATTACATGTTTCCGTGTCCTCCACTTCCAATGATTTAAACCTATTTTTTTCCCTCTTTATGAGAGCTTCACAGCTAGTCATAGAGCTTACTGGAAATGCCTCTTAGATGTGTATACTGTATACATGATTAGGAAATATTTTTGTGTTGTCACTTTGAAACCAAGAAGCAGTAATGAGACTCCTGTCAGTGGTGTTTGCCTGTCTGTGTAGGTGTTTTTATTTGAGATATTTGCGTCTTGGCACCTATGCTTGCTTACACTTGCATTTAGAGGCTCATTTCATTTGAGAGACCTCAAACTAATTAGGCTTGAGCGTTTACGTCATTGTTACAGGGGCATGTCTTAGTCAGCAGGGACATGCCTCCTGGTTACCATGGGACCCCACGTTGGACTGCGGCACAGTGAGTGAGATAAACAGTGACAGCAACACAGAATTTGATTTTTTAATCACTATTTGAGAAAAACACAGAGAGGAGGAAAGCTAAGGGACATAGGATGCTCAGGGAGAAGCTAAATATCAGTGCCAAACAGTGGTATTTAGAGAAACTCTGTGCAATTAGCAACACTGAGCCATACAAGCTACCTGCTATCTTACGGAATGGATTAAAAGCCTGTCCAGTCTTTCACCTTGCTTGTATTTAATTTTAAGCTGGGGAACCAATGACAACTCCCCTGATCACTAGAGTTGTGAGCCTTTTCAATAAAAATGCTAAAAATTAACAAAGTTTAGAATGTAAAAGGCTAGCATAGTTTGCTCCTTAGCAAACATACTAACTCATTATCATGTTTTAACATACCCAAAGTTCATTTTTAACTGAATTTCTCCTTTAAGAGGAGCAACAGGTGCCACAGACACAAGTGTAACAGTTTTACAGACAGTTTGTACCAAAGTTGACAACAAAAGCATTGTAAGGACTTGAAAATCATTGTAAGAGAACTTATTAGAATGAAAATGCTGTGGCAGTTCTTTACAGAACAGTGTAAAGCAGACATTATTAGCAGTAGTTTAAATCTCCTATGCACAGCAGGAACAATGAGAGCTACTCTCCCTGCCTAGGTATCTACTTAAAGGTTTGGCTTGCACACCGTGGTGTCAGATTCTAAGGTCTAATTAAGAAGTTTTGCATTCACAACTTCTGTCCTATGCCACGCATACAAAACACATGTTTCACAAGTATAGACTGTAGCCTTTGCTGCACATGTCTGTATTTTAGATAAATCATCAAGCAGTGTGAAATGCATGACAGTATCAACACATTGGGTTAACAGTGATTAAAAATATTGATTAAATAGTGTTGAAAGTACTGGAGAACTGCTAATGTGTGAGCCATTTGAATCGTGTGTCGTGAGCTGTCCTGATTTGGGTTACATAACAATGTGAGAGACCATTAGCATAAAACTACACCAGCAAACTCAAACTAATGAGAGTAGACACAACTAGACAAAAATGTGGTTCTTAGTTTGTTGCGTAGAGGGATTGTCTTCCCATGGATCTTTTCTGTTTAGCTATGTCATATTTATTTAAGAATTAAACCTAAGGCAAATTCATAATTTTGATGGATATAGAAGATTTAAGAGAGTTGAGGATTATTTCCAATTTCTGAGGACTAACAGATCAGTACCTGCATCCAGCACGAGCCATCAACTGTCTTGAACATAAATCTCTCCCTTCGTCTTTGGCCATTCGTCCTTCATCAGAGCTGCACAGTCATCCACAGAGACCCAAACATGACAAGGACTCATTTGTCAGGGAATCATGAAATGGAAATGCCCTGGAAAGCGAATGGCTTGTTGTAGCTCTAGTTGTAGCTTGCAACCTACAGGGAGGTGCCCTAAAAAGCACTGGTGCCTTTCTCTGAGATCGAGCAGTTTAGTGGTGCGATGTGTATGAAGGCTATGGCACAATCTGCTGGACTGACACGAAAAGGCACAAAGAAGAGGAGGACCACAATGAAATCAGAGCAGGCTTTTAAAAGAGAGAAAAAAAGTCATCAAAAGTGAAACACATTTTCTCACAAAGTTGTCTTGACTGATTTACTAACAATTCACTAACTCTTGCATTCAAGTGCCACTGACAAGTGAGGGTACAGTTTAGTGGTTTAGCATTATTTGAGATTGCATTTCTTTCCTTTTTTGCTGTGTGTGGGGTGGGGTTATGTATTTATTTGAACAGAAATGTGGACAATTAGAGGAAATCAGTAGATGGGAGGTGTGTAATATTGTATGATGATCATGGGTCGGTTGTAGATCAGTGTCACCATGGGCCCAGAGCCACTGTGTGGTATAGAAGGCATGAAGCTAACTGCTTGTGCCTTAGATGCCCCTGTGTAATACTCCCACCGCCCTGCTGTTTCTCTGCATGCCTGGGCATGATCCCCTTTACAGAGACACAGAGGACAAGCTTTTTCAGATTGAGCTGGACACTGTCCCTCCGGAACCCATCTGAACAGATACATGTTGTCGATGAAGTGAGGGGTCTTCAGCACATTTCATGGCAGAGATATTTTGTACAGGGATTGTAAGATTTATGATTCCCAGCATAATGGAGAAGATGTCTGGACAGCTAAATTCACCAACTGGTAGCACTGACTGCCATTTAACATATTGTGCCAGACATAGAACTTCAAACGTACTACTCTGTTATTGTACCATCTTTAACTTTGTTAATAATATGTAGGCACAGACACACAGACACACACACACACACACATGCACACAAGCACACAAGAAGTAAATCAGCCCAGGGAAGAAAAAAAGGAATACATTAATTAATCATGCCACAGACTCAGATGGCTGCATAGACACACTCTCGGACAACTGCACGTGAGCAAACACACTCACTCACACACACACACACACACACACACACACACACACGCACACACACATACACACACACACACACACACATTTGTTCACTTGTTGAGGCTGTAACGACAATATATCAGCTCAAATGTTTTGCATGTCTGGAGAGAGCATCTTATTATTTCTTTACATCGTTGGTAGGATGTTCATGGTGCTACTGTCTCTTACACAAGCATGATCCAGATTACATGAAGTGGAGTAAAGTTGAGTAGAATGGAACTGAATGGACCTCAATACACAAACAAAAATGCCTTCTGAAGCCTTTGTTTGGGTTATTTTGCCTCATGGACTTGAAGCATCATTATTTTTTTTCTTCTGAGCTGTTGTGTACTCTGAGGGTTAGGGAGGGCAAAGTCATGGTTTTGTGTCGGGATCAATAAGCATAGCCACATCATGAGCGGCTCAAAATTGAAATTGATTTCCGAGCAGTGTTATTTAAAAGATCCAAGCAAAACATACTTGACTTTCGTGGCACAGACTGTGTAATCAAACAATATTTGTGGCTCGCTGACAAAAAAAATGGATTTGAAATACAAATGTGTATACAGGTGTGTGTGTGTGTGTGTGTGTGTGTGTGTGTGTGTGTGTGTGTGCACGTGCGCACGCAAGTGTGCAATGGTGTGTGTGCATTTATGTTTGTACTCTGCTACCATATCCTTAACACCTCTTCAATGAAGTGGGAAGCTGATGACACCAATGAATTTTTTTGTATCTCCACTTCACCTGAATGTTAATGCTGCTCACTCTCCCAGGTAGCTGTTTTAAAGGCCGACTACATTTCCATTCAAAACTCCTTTGACCCTGAGTAATATTGCCTTTTTGCTGAATCTCAAAAAATAAAACCCTCATGAATTATGGATACCGGTGTTTGCATTCCAGAAAATAATATGTTACAACGCACCAATTTCTTTGGATCACACACAGGGATTCATCTTAACTTGCTTCATACATATTAAAATGAGCTTTCCTGCTCAAAGCTCAAGCATAATTCAGCAAAATATCATAGATATGTAAAATACATGCTCAGTGCAGTAGGTTTGTTGTGCTTTTGGCCACATTTAGTAAATTCAATGCTGCTTCTTAAAAATATTGGATGTAATGCTACTATAGCAATGTCAGAGAAATAGGTTGAGCTCAAGTGCAAGGGGGCGAATGTTGAGACCATTAGAGTTCTACTTAACTCTAAAAACAGGCACAGTATGGCAAATCTCTCAAAATGCAGGCTGGAAACAAGGCCCAGAAATCGCTCTAGTTGTTATCAAGAAGTCAGAGACAGACACAGTCCAACACAGCAGACAGAAACACACAGAAACAGGGACATAGCTATACTGTAGATAGATATATACAAAATCCATGCTGCCAAGAGGTCAAAAACATCTTGAAAAAACTAGCTAACACTTACAGAGAAACTCACAGATACAACTTGAAGGGTAGTGTTTTAATGAACAAAGCCATTGACATACAATAAGAAACATTGCCTGTCGAGAAAATAAACAAAGACAGGAAATGACACGTGACAGGTGAGGGGCAGAGTCAGGAGGCTGCGGTACAAGAAAACACAAACAGGACAAACAGATATAAAAAGAGGCAAAGTGTGACACACACACACACACACACACACACACACACACAGATGCGGGAAATGTGTAGGAAACCAGACAGGTAGACAATAACAGAAAAGCTATCTAATTCTATCTAATTCTCTGACAGGTCTAGCTAAAAAGCTAAGAGCTGCTGAGAATGATGCATGAACACATAAACACAAGCTTTCAAATGTACACATTTTACTTTGTCAATCAGCACCAGCTGTCAAGGATTAAAAACCAATGTCATTGTTTTTGTGAAAGTCTGCTAAGGGTAATGTAATAAAAGCAACTTAGTCAGCAAGGTCATCCTCGTCATTCTAAAAGATGCTGATGTCTTTGTGTTCTATAAAATAGGTTTTGTGTTCTATAAATTGTGACCTCTTTATGTGTTATACTTTTTCTGTTCCTGCTTAATAGGATGTTTTTTATATATACATACTGTATATAACATTAATGAGATCAGCATTTTTAAAAGGACAGTTGTCCACGGCTTGACGACAGATTGCAAGCAAACATAAAACACGTTTGTTTGTGCATGTATGTGTGTGTGTGTGTGTGTGTGTGTGTGTGTGTGTGTGTGTCTGCACGTGCGTGTGTGTGTGTGTGTTTGATTGTGTATGCATACGTGTGTGTGGGTGGGTGCACATCACAATTTATTTGTGGAGCAGGGGTTATATGGAAAGGGCAAGCCAATGGTACTCACATAAACATTTATAGGCCTCTTGTATATATTTTTTACATGACCAATGACCTTGGCCATTTATGTGCATCATAAAAGTGCAGCCCTCTCCAACAGATATCCTGATGGAAGCTCTAGAGGGGCTGATCTGACCTCTTTATCTTTACACTGACCTCAGTTAGCTTCCTCCTTGCACTAATTTAATCATGCGGGATCATTTAAAGCATGTCAGTCTGAGAGATCGGTTGGTCTATTTGTAAATAACTTTTTAGATCCTAAGTTCAAGATCCAGTGAGTGCTTCAGGGCCTAGGATACTTACAAGATGAACTTTTGTTGTTGTTTCTGCAACTGGAAATTATTTAATGATTTTGTATAATCTTGAGAAATTGACGTGATTTTATTGGGTTTTCATTACCAGGTGTGCACTAATCCTATACACTAAAACATGTGTGACTCCTTAATTCTCTAAGTTTGTTTAGCATGAAAAACATACACACAATGTGTGATTTACTGTTCAGGGCTGTGGTACTGGTTGGTAATCCCGTTTATGGCCCGGTTACCACACTCGAGAATTTAGGAAACATTTAAAATGTTATGTCGGAATATTTAGATTATTCTATAATTTCTGTACATTTAGAAATCATTGCCTGCAACCTGTCGTCAAAAAGTAGAGCAGAAAAGCAACCGTTAAATTAGCCTATATGGTTGTTATATTTACGATTCTGTGGGGCATTGATATGGATCGGTGCTTAAACTTTATGCCAGAAATTTAAAACTATTTTCAATAGTTGAACGGTTCATCAGATTTAATGCATACCCCATCAGCCAATCAAAAAATAGCATTCTATTTGACTGGGCCATAACCTAGAAATAAGAAACCACTATATAGCACACAATTACCCAACTTCAACAGATAACAAAGTTACATTATGCTATAAGGATATGAATGAATGCACACCCATGCATTAACTGCTTTTAACATGAAAATATGTATGCATAGCCCCCAATACCTATAAAAAATGATTTAGTCTATAAGAAGCATCGCTGCCTATCATAATTCTGCTTAAATCCAAAATTTTCAATCACTACTGTGTTTTTTTTCTGTATTCTAAGCATCCTTTCTTACAGGTAACTCTGGTGCTACGTCCCCTATATATGAGATGGTGGACTGCACATGGATATTCAAACGAGGCATCCCTTCAGGTGTGAGGGTACCGCAGTGTCACTGATTGGAAGAGAGAGGAGACATGTGGAGAGGGGGGTACCTGAGGGCCAGAGACATGGGGGAGAGGGGCAGGTGAATAATGGTGGAGCTTCCTCATGTGTCAGAACCGTAGGCCATCATGTGCTCATTATAAATCTTAAGGGATCTTTGTGGAGTGGGGCAGGAAGAAAGAAACCAAAACCAACAGTATACCTTGTGTGTGTGTGTGTGTGTGTGTGTGTGTGTGTGTGTGTGTGAAGAGAGAGAGAGAGAGAGAGAGAGAGAGAGAGAAAGCACGAGCCACATAAATCATAAATATCTTTTTTATTTGTTTTGTTAATAATTATTACAATGTGTTATATATTGTTCTAAGAAATGCTGCATAAATAACACACCTACACACACAGAAATGCAACAATAAATTATGATATTCAACCGTGGTATAATTTCTGTGCCACAGTAGAGCCAAGAAGGCATTTATCTAGTTCACCCTGGCAGTGCAAACACAGTTTATCATGGGCACTGTGCCATCATCAGCAGCCTGAGAGGAATACAAGAGCCGTCTTCATCCGTGACATTTACTGGTCACGACATATTCACA
>CM059285.1:22206479-22246479 GCA_030347295.1 Setipinna tenuifilis
TGTACGCATGAAAGGCCTCCTTTGTGAGCGTCACGGCAACAGAAGAGCCCTTCACATTCCAAGCCAAGGAGGCTTAATGTCTACTACAGGTCAATGGGATAACATCTCTCAATCCCTGCATATGTATACGTGTGTGAGAGAGAAACAGTGTGTGTGTGCGTGTGTGTGTGTGTGTGTGTGTGTATGTGTGAAGCTGTGAGAATGCCTCTAAGCTCTCTCAAGTGGCATCATTTCATTAGAGAGATGTGAAATCTCAAAGGGAAGGAGGGAGAGAAAGGAGGCTGATGAGGGAGAGTTTGACTGGAGTGACTCTAAGTGATGCAGATTGTCGAGTTTCTGCGTCTCAATCCTTTTTTTAAGTTGTGTTTTTTTTTTTTTTTTTTTAAATCTTGCAATTATCCCACACCCACACAAGATCACACCTACCCACACACATGCATGCACACACGCAGACAAGCACACACACAAACACACAAACACACACACACATGCACACACACACTCCCTGTCAGTGCGCAACTAATGCTTAATAAACACACACACACACACACACACAAACACACATACAAACACACATCTATACACATAACTATACTTGTCTAATACCGCTGAAATGTCTTTATAGTCAGCTTTTTCTCCTTTGAATTCTTTATAAATTCCGTTTATTCCGTTTATTATCTCCTCTTTTATTACTGTCTCTGTAAGACTTTCTTTCATCTGCCAACAACGAGTCACTTTTTGTCCTTTTTGTCAAAAAGAAACCTTAAAGGCTGTGGTGGAATGTACGGCCAGCAGTGTAATGTCACCTCAATTAAGTTGAGCTCGCAGGGATATCGAGGTGTTAAACTTTTGGAAGCAAAGGCCCTGTGAAACACATTCTTCAAGACCTCTTTAATTTAGTGCACCTTAGAAACGCTGGGAGACCAAATAGGTCTTCCTTTGTCTTCTCCGAAATAGACAAACTCCCATTAGACGGGATCTTTTCATGGGTCATTAGGAAGCACTTCTTGGAGGCCCATTCATCTTGGTGATGAACGCAAGGCTTGACCTTGCTAATTAAAATGTAGTTTTTGGCCCACAATTTTTGCATATCTGTGAATGCTGAGCAGCATCCAAACTAGGCCAATGATCTCATGTGACAGGGGGCAGTTGTGCATCAGTGCCTCAACTGAAGCATGAGGCTACCAGTCTGCCGACATGCTTTGTCAATGTCTGTTAATGTAGCAGGCCTCCCAGTTTTTCATGGGTGAGTGCACTATGCAAAACAAAATTACCTGAATTTGCTGCTTGAAGCCTGGTATTAAAGTCAGATCCTAGGTAGCCTGCTGCCATGAAGCAATTTATGCACAGCAATTTATGTATTTTCCCAATTTATGTATTTTCAGTGCACATGGGCACACACACACACACACACACACACACACATACAAATGTAAAAGCATGTAAGCATAAATATAGTCAAGCGAAAATATTATTTTACTGTAGTACATAAGCCGAGTGCAGTGCAAACCAATGATTTTACAGCACTTGGTCTGTAATCTGTGGTGTAAACTCCGGTACATACGCTTAAAGCAAAAGCTTTTTTTTTCTTGTTTTGTGTTTCTTTTCTCATTTTACTGGTTTCTGTGTTAAAGATCTCTCACAAATAAATTACCATAAATTCACATGTAATGAGACAAAAGGAGTTCATGGAATTACACTACATATTCCACAATTAATAAAATAATACAAGCAAAACAATGCAGAACACCCCTCGCTTTCCTAACTAGGATACCGTCTTTGATGTTAGCGTTCCATATTTACACAGATGCAGTTTCTTCTCATTTCAAAAGGCCAGCCTGGATGCTAATCCTCCTTTTAAAGGAGATAGAGGAAATCCAGATGATTTGCACATTTTTCATTTACTCCAATCAGCCACTGAATGGATTTTGGAAAAGATTGAGTGTAAAAGGTCGACAGTGACTGGCTGGTGTGGGGGAGAGCGGAGTAATGAGGATTTTCATTGAGGAAACATTCAAAGATTAGCCTTGGACTTGGAGTCTAAATCTTTTGAGCCCAGCTTTCCCAACATGGCCTGTGAGCCTCTCTCTTGAGGGTCCTTTGAGGCAGGTAGATTTTCCAGCAGACCAAGCAGTAAGCTATGGGGAGTGGCATGAGCGAAGGGAAGAGAAAAGCAATGTGAGATGAAAACTAACTACTACAGCTTGAAGAGGAGCTATGAGAGGTTATCATAAGTAACAAAACTGCATGAAGTCTTTGAAAAGTCACATAATATCAAAAAAGTGAACAAAAAAGTTAAAAAAGCATTAGTGACTTGTCTCAAGAGATGCAATTGGGTTTGAAAGGTTTGATGTAAATCTGTTGCAGACTGCACAGTACTTGGTCAGTTAATAAAGTAGAATTGTCTTCTTGATGCCTCTTTGAAAGGCTCCCTCTAAAAATGTATTATTTCATCTTCCGCTCTTGTTTCTGAAAACGTTCTATCCATCCATTCACTTTAAAATAATACATACAATAAAGTACAATTTCAACTTGATTCACACTGACGGCAAATGTATTCTTTGCTACGTCTGCCTATAACTCTGTGCTGTATGCCATTTTCAAAGTTAAACAGTGTCCTAACCATGTGGGAATGCATAGAAGAAATACATAGTATGGAAAAAAGCAAGGAGGAAGGAAAAGCTGAAAAGGCAAGGCGACAAGGCGAACCATTACAAAAATAGCCTGTGTTCCCAAACAAACTTGTCTTGTCAAACATATCTGCACATCCATGCAGTTGCAGGAAGGGATTGCAAAAAAGTGTCTACAAATTCAGTTGCATGCTGAGTCACTTGTCTTAATATTATTTGCCCCACAGAAACCAGGACACATGGGTGGGAGTGAATGGCTCTTGGCTTGTGGATAACATGCAGAGTGAGTCTAGGACTCCACAGATATACCTGCAAGAAATACACAATGATGTTAGAAATAGCTCTGCGACTTAGAATCAAGCTGTACTCCTAGGCTCTTTGACATATCTAACATAACGCTCTATGAGGGTGTTCATTTCCTATCTATCCCATTACTCTAGGCCTTTTACCCAATTACAGTAGTTGAGGAGTTTAAAAAAAAAAGATAACAGCCGAAAATGGCTGGCTCAGGCAAAACGATAATGGACTTTAAACTGCTGTTGATTGCCACTTTGGGTGACTGGTGAGGCGACACTGGATATCGCGTCGGGGCCATGGTCGTAATCTTGTTTCCTCCTTCGGCAAAACAACAGGCATGCGATCCGGCCGCCCATCACTGGCTGACGCACCCTCGCCAAGGGCGTCACGTCAACGAGCGTGGTGGAAGACACCAAGGGCAGCGAGGAGGAGGAGGAGGAGGAGAAGGAGGAGTAGCTAGCGGATGCTCATCTCAGCAAGCTCATCGATTGCAGGAGAATTTGATTAAATGGAGCAGGGCTAGCGCTTGTGCTATAGAGGGCAATTGGGAGACAGATAACCTCCACCTCCTTTCCGGGTCAGAGCTAAAGAGGTTTAGCCTTAGCAGGCAATCTACTCCACCCTGCTCTCTAACTGCGGTGGCAAATATAATCTAAAAATGGAGTCTATTGAAAACGATTCTCTTTGGAAAACAGGCTTTTGTTGTTACCCAGACTGCTGCTGTCATCCTTGTCTGAATTCAATTTTGCTGAAATTGAATGTACGAGTGGAAGTAAGACATGCTAGATCTGTAGAGGAGAAAACAAACACAGAAACACAGAAACACACACACACACAAACACACACACACACACACGTGCACTATTCTGCGAACTTCCTAACCTTTATTTCACCTTTACAGACTGTGCAACTGCATAAACTCTCCAACATTTTTTTTTTTCCTTTTTGTGGCTCAAGTGTACAGATACACACACACTCACACAGATGCACACACACACACACACATCACACAAATAAGGTCACTGTTGTGTGCTGCGAGCAATATGCGGCCAAGCAGACTAAATCAAATACCCACCAACCACCCCTTCCCTCCGCCCTTGGAACACACACACACTCACCCCCACACATACACCACACACACAGTCACCTTTGACCTCCAGGCACAGACTTTGAACTCGGGGTAGGTCATGACGCTGGCTCCGGCAGACAGTGGCAGGTGCCCTCATTAGTGCCGCAGCCATGCTAATGCCGTCGCCACAGATCAGCAGGCGGGGATCTGGAGGGTGTTTCCCCCGGCCCGCTTAAGTCACTAATTGATGCTGTGGAGTGGCTTCCTGGCACAGTCACTCGCTGAAGGCATTCTGTTTCATTCATTTTTATATTTATTTCGTTTTTGTATTATATATATATATATATATATATATATATCTATATATATATATATATATATATATATATATATATATATATATATCATTAGTATTATTATTATTATTATTATTATTTTATTTATTTATTTATTTATTTTATTTTTTTCTTTCAGGCGACAAATATTTGCATAGTCGTACATTCAGGCGGTTTTAGTAGGTGAGTCAGTCTGGTAAGGTTAAGAGCTGATTCGACTGGAGGGAGTGTTGGGGGATAACTTTCCCCTTAACTGTGACATTCCCCAAAGTCTGCATTATTTAATTACAGCCACGATCACTTTGGACTGTTGTTTTAGCCCCCCTGTTGTCCACAGAAATTTGTAAGTTTTATTGACGTAACCTGGCTGTCACACCAAACTGGTAGACGGACCTTGGTCTAGCAAACCTCACACAGACAGGAAGTTCTCAGAGGTGGGATCAACGGGCGTCTTTCAAATACCTCTGTGTACTACCAGACAGAGCTGCAATCAGTAAGACCAGAGATTCCAATGACTTAGGCATAGCGTTTGTTTTTCATTGGTGCTGATTTCTCGGGCACAGAAACAGCCAAGAATATACAGATTGACCAGACTGACTTGAACATGAAATGCAGCATCACAGACAGTATGGTTGGGTCCAGGCTACATCAGACATCCAATTAAAATACTAACTTCTTTTAAAGGTTTTCGTAGGTGAGGACAACTCCACCATGCCTGCAAATAGCTGTCATTATGCATTTTGTGAAAATGTTAGGTCAATTAAACAATGATGATCTTTGTATCTTTATTATTGCTACTTTTTAATTGCTTTCTTACACTTTTCATAAGACAATTGGAACAATAAAGATCAAGAACGTGAGGACATGCACATCAAAAGGAATCACAGATTTTAATTAACTGAATTGTTATTAATTTACCTATCACCTATTACAGCACCCATAAGCTTAATTACTTTTCATTAGTGGCATTATATGGAACAGTGTCCATGAGTTGCCTACACCTCTTATGGGAAAGTAACTGCCACCACATAATTAACGAGTCTAAATGGCAGTCTACCTATGACGCCTGGTATGTCCCTACTGTATATTCTCTCACAAAGAAACAGGACTAAAGGGTAATATAGGCGCTATTGTCCATTAAGCCACCACCTTACCACTCCACCACACCACTCTCAAGCATAGTATGAATGGATGGATAGATGGATGGATGGATGGATGGATGGATGGATGGATGAGTGGATAGATAGATAGGTGGATAGATAGATAGATAGATAGATAGATAGATAGATAGATAGATAGATAGATAGATGTCACAGTAATACATATATATAGCTGTTGCCTTTGGCCTCATTGGCATAAACAAATACTCATTAATAAACTTGGCCACTACAGTGAATAATATTAGCTGCAATTTTTTTTTTCAGTTTTAGTAGAGCATATTGTATATGAATCTTGTATCTTTATTGTTTGCGTCAAGCTGTCCGTGTGGGGATATACTTATATATATATGCGAGGGGGCTGGTGTTATTTGTGTAATGATGAATTAAAGGAGAGGGACGTGGAGCCGCTGTGGATGCGGGGCTCCCTGGGCTTGGCATGGCTGACCTGATTTTCTTAATGACGAAAATCTGTGGCCCAGGAGGGGCTTCTCTGCCATGCTCCCCAGCACAGTGATGCCGGCGCAGGCAGACATGAAAGGACTGTGGCCTAATTACTGCAGATATCCGCATGAAACAGTCCTGCTAGTGGAAAGGTTACATTGTTGATCGATGAGAATTGTGATATGCATATACATATAGGCACACACACACACAGACCATATATTTATCTGTGCTCTTTTGAGGAGAGTAAGAGAGATCATCTCCTGTTACTCACTTGGTAAATCTGTAAGCTGGTGCTGTTAGCTGGGCAATTCATTTTCACTATTTGTGTGTTTGAGAGAGAGACAGAAAGAGAGAGAGATAGAAAAAGATGTGTGTGTCCGTGTGTGTGTGTGTGTGCGGAAATTCCTGTACTTTGTCTTAGGACACTGACAAGGGCTGGGATATATGGTTGTGTGTGTGTGTGTGTGTGTGTGTGTGTGTGTGTGTGTGTGTGTGTGTGTGTGTTTGTGTGTGGGTGTGTGTGTGTGTGAGTGAGTGTGTTTGCTCACGTGCAGTTGTCCGAGAGTGTGTCTATGCAGCCATTTGAGTCTGTGGCATGATTAATTAATGTATTCCTTTTTTCTTCCCTGGGCTGATTTACTTCTTGTGTGCTTGTGTGCATGTGTGTGTGTGTGTGTGTGTGTGTGTGTGTGTGTATGTGTGTGTCTGTCTGTGTGTGTGTGCATGTGTGTGTGCATGTGTGTACATGACCCCTATGCAAGATCAGGGTTAGAAGATGTCTTATTAAAGAGTAATCACCGAAGCTTTTTAGACCTATTTTCCAAGAGACGAGTTATTAGGCCCAGGCTGGGTGCATAAACAAGCCATTCCCATTCACTCCACCGCAAATAACAGACAAACAAACAGTCGCACACACACAAACAAACACACACACACACACACACACACACACACACACACACACACACACACACACACACACACACACATTCGCACATACACACATACACAAATACATCTACAGGTTTAAGGTAGAACACAAGCTCTCAACTTCAAAGAAAGTTTAGTGGAGTTTAGAAAGATGGAAAGAGTAGGGGAGAGAAGTTTGAAGACAGAAAGTGCCCACGAAGGAGGAAGATTCCCGCTGCCCCCCCTTGAGGGTGCTAAGACTTGAGTCCAGCCCCATGCAGAGTGCTCTATTGTTCCCCCAGCCTCTTGCCGAAGACAGTGCTTGATTTGGTTCTTGATTTCAGACCTCTTTGGCTCTCTTTATCTCTTTCTTTCCTTTCTGTCTCATTTTCTCATTCTTCGTTCCTCTTTCTCTCTCTCTCTCTCTCTCTCTCTCTCTCTGTATCTCTCTGTCTCTCTCTCTCTCACACACACTGTATGTCTATGCCCTTCTTGGTCTTGTTCCATCTTTGGCTCCACTTCAGCAATGTTCACCCAAAAAGAAGCGATGTTGAAGAGGAGAAATAATTAGCCATGCTCTGGCGAGAGGAAAGAATAGGTGATTAGCACCAGTGCTTTAATTTCAGATAAGGGGTGTGAGGGAGAGAAAGAGACACTTACACACATACTTAATGGGATGCATTATGTTCTAGACCACACTGGAGATCATTGCTTCATGCTTGGCCATCCCTGCCCTTTGGAAAGACCACTAGCACCACAGAACCGTAGAGAAGCACTCAAGAACTCACCTTCTTTAGGGGCAAATTGCATGCATGTCTTGCATCTATTCTTTCAATTTCTCTCTCTTCCTCTCTCTCTCTCTCTCTATCTCTCTCTATATATCCCTGTCTCTGAGTAAGTGTATTTACATACACTAAATGTGTATTAGTGTGTTAGTGCATCTTCAGGGAAGGAAGGCACTCTCTCTTTGTATTTGTGCGTACATGCTGTGGTGCTTATTTTGTTTGTATCACAGTGACCTTGAAATGGAAAATAAATGTTGAATGAATTCGATTGATTTGACTAAAGAGGCTCAGTCTTGAGTTGTGTTGAGGCACAGGGAGGTCAGTGAAAACGGAGCACGTAGACACAATTTCATTAATCACTTGTCTCAGCTCCATCTGGATCACCTAAGATGTGCCACTGTGCAGGATGCATTTTTATTTTAAGAAATGAGATTTGAATTGAGACACATTTCTTTTCTTTCCCCCAGTGGTGTCTCTTTGCTACCTCCACCCCCACACCCTCCTCCCTGTGTGTCTGTCTATGTGTGTCTGCATTCATCTAGAGAGAGAGAGAGAGAGTGTGTGTGTGTGTGTGTGTGTGTGTGTGTGTGTGTGTGTACTTGTGTCACATCCAATACATCTTTCAGCAGACTTTTAAGGAGCCCCTCTGGAACCAATATCCTCCAGTGTGTTAAGAAAATAAATCAATCAACCTAAATCTACAAGAGAGCTCTCCTTCAGCCTTAATCGGACCCTGCAGGTATGCATGCCTAATGACATCACTGACCGATCCTGCCCAATGATTGGTGCTGGAGGCCATGGGCCCGCCCCCTGACTCATGGCCTCTCTAATCAGAGCTGAGGACAAAGGTCAGAGTTCTGGAAGAGAGCAGGAAGTTCTGGCCAGAGACCTGGAGGGGGCCAAAGCAGAAACACATGGCGTGGTCTGAGGCGCAGTTTAATAAGGTCACATGATCATGTGTCTGGTGAGGCAATCATGAGCGAAGCAATCACAGCAGACCTTTCTGAGGGGCACTCACTGACCTCTCATGGTCAAAGTCAAACGCTTTGGGGAGGAGACGGCCCAGCACAGATCGAGGCCTTGAAACCGGATCCAGCTGATGTTATTATATTCCCCCTGAAAGATTGAAGTAGTTGAGTGAGACAGAGAGAGTGAGAGAGGGGGTAGAGAGAGAGAGAGAGAAAGAGAGAAAAAGAGAGGCAGAGAGAGAGAGAGAAAGAGATGGAGAGAGAGAGATGGTGTGAGAAAATTGATACTTTTATGAAGCTTGACTGCAGTGATAATTAACATTGGCAGTAAAAGGAGGGATGCATGGTGGGACTTCTAATGAACATGGCAAGTAACAAAAGAGACTCAACTGTTCAGTTGTTTATGCCATGACCTTTCATGTACAGCACCTAAAGGACATATACTTGTGCATTTGCACACGAAGGTACATATTACCATCATGTGACCATGATGTAAATGATTTTAAACTCTGACTATAATAAAAATAAATATCCTGGAAAACATAGTATACTACTGCAAGTTCTTTCTGGAACTGACCTTTGAGAACATATTACATAAAACCATGTGCTATAACGAAGAGGTATTTTACTTCTTTAATGGTCATAACTGAGCCCCAAAGCCCCAAAGTGCTCCATTTTACTTTTTAAATGATTAAGCCTCTACAACTGCAATTGCACTTTAGACCTCGTGGGAAATGAATCATTTTTCCTTCCTCTCGAAGGTGGTAAGCAGGTCTAATGCGGGTTAGCCTAAAATTAAGCTATGAGTGGGCAAGGCTAAGTCCCTTTGTTTTATTTTTTATTTATTTGTTTGTTTGTTTGGGGAGTGGGGCAGTGTAAACTCAGTGCTCTGCTGATGCCTTTGCTGAAGTTGGTGCTGCTTCAAAAGGTGATATATGAATGTCCACACAACAACACATGTTTCCAACCAATAACCAATTTGGGAGGCCCCAAAAACCAGCAGATATCCAGGGGTCCGTCCGTGTTGGTCGCTGTTTCATTCATGAGCAGCGGAGCCTGGTAAACCAGCCCCTTGTACTACACTTCATTTCATTTTCATACAGAGGGTCTGGCTGTGCTGGATTAAGAAACGATTTCTTGCTGGAGGTGTAGACCCAGCTGAAGTTTTAAAACAATTGGATCTGCCTTTACTCAATCGCTAACATTTGGTCATGACATGCTAACTGCATGACATGTCTGGCTCTAAGCCTGCATATGCACTACAATTCAAATGTAGCACACAAAGTCAACATCATCACTCATGAACACTCCCTCTGTTCGCTGATTGGTTAGGCAAGATTCTGCCTGAGACAACCATGTCAATGGAACCTCACCCAGACCCTCTGTACAAAATGAAATAAAGCACGAAGGGCTGCTTACCAGGCTAGGCAGACCTAGCTTACAAAATGTCTTTGAGACCTTTTATTCTTCCATGTCCTCTCAGGGCCTCTGAAACTTAGTAGACTAATTAAACATTAGAACATATAAAGCGATTACCTGACTGTGTACGTCCGCTTTCACCCAGTGTGTGCGACCTGTGCGCACATTCAGAACATATTAAAGGAGCTTTATCTGCAGTTGCAACTGATTTTTGGGCTTTACCCACCAAAATAAAAAAATATATATATTCTCATTGGCTGATAGATCTCTAACACAAAACAGCTGTGTGTAGTAGGCACAACAATCGGCTTTCACCTCGTCCATTCACACCCTATTCATTTCTGTGAGAAGAGCTTTATTATAACTTTTCACTCTGAGAAATGTCACATGGTGCATGAGCACGTGAACTTCTTGAAATGTGTGTGTCTCACCCCTCTGGCACACACCCATGAACCTACGGTTAATAATTCTTAGATTTGTTGAGTTTCAAAAAAAAGTCCTGTGATAGATCAGGGGGCTATAATGAGAATATCTGTTGCGTAGACCAGAATAACGATGCCTCTGTTTACATGACCACTTTAAAATATTAGGCTGCTCTGCATTTGCTTCTGTTGGTAAAAAAGCCTGTCTAGTGTTAGTACTGTATGTGTGTGAACTGCTACATGGGGAACTGGTTAGTATTCGCACTGTTACCGAGACAGATGACAGTGATGGCTCTCAGGCTACAGGACACCCAAAACGGTTTATTTTCATGTGTGTAGTATAATGCATGTTGGTTGGCTGTGGCCACAGCAAAGAGGATGTGTGTTGATGTGTGCTGTCCCATAATTTACCATGCATCATGCATGCATCATCACCTCACTGCAAATCCACACCTGCCTATGCTATCAAACACACACACACGCACACACACACACACACACACACACACACACACACACACACACACACACATAGACACACACACACCTGCTTCTGTACCATGTATGCGAGTACATACACATGTACACTGACATACAGGCAAAACACACACATACACACACACACACACACACACACACACACACACACACACACACACACACACATTCACCCACACCTGCTATTTTTCTGCAGATACACACACATGCACACACATGCACACTATAGTATGTATGCAAGCGCACGTGTAAAATCCAGTCAACTCCTATCACCCTAGACACAGACATGTATCCACCCACAGATACACACACAGTCCACTGCCCCGAAAAAGCCCTGTGTGGTCTTACATACCGCTCAGCACTAATAAAGCACCATTTTTATCATATCATATCATATCCGCTAACGTGATTTTCATGTTAATGTGAATTTCCATTAGTTGGCTCATTATGTAAAATGGATTCTGGGAGGCCGTCTTGCACAGTTTTAATGTTTTTTTTTTTTTTTTTGTAAGATGGAGAACAAAGCGGAGAAGGAAAAAGAAAAAAAAATGAAGGAAATTAACCGCCTCTTTCTTAGTTTGATTAAAACACGTGAGAGTGTAATCAGGACCTAATAAGAAAATCAGAGGCTTTAGTGATGCTTCACAATGGTGCGGGATTGAAACACAGAGGATAATTACACTTGCTCAAGCCCTGCAATATTCAGGGCTTAATTACAACAACAAGACTACATTCAATTTGCTTCCTGACAGCTCACCTAATTACGTTGCCAACTTTTTTTTCAGGCTTGATATCCGTCTGATTTGTCAATGTTTGGTTTTGTTTTGATTAATCTTAACGGGAGACATTTTATTCTGGAGTCTGTGTCAAACTGTCAGAGGAAAAGACCTGTGTGCCTGGCCTTGACTGCTTGGCCTTGTGTTGATTTGACTGTTGAGAAGCATCTCAGAAACGGCGTCAGGCATCACAAGTAGACAGGCAAAACACATACATATGCACATGTGTGTGCACACAGACAAAGGCACGCACAGCAGGCTTTCAGGTGTGTCTCCATGTCACCTGGCTCATTGGGCGGTCTGGCAGTGCTTCCTCCCTGTGCGGAAGGCAGTCAGATCACCCCAGGGGGTAGAGAGCATCTCGGCCTGGGATCCCCATCCAAGCTGAAAGGGGCCTTGATGGTTGACCTGAGCTGAGAAGATGCAGCATCGCTGGCTGTTTACTGTGAAGACAGTGGGAGACGCTCTGTCAGACAGGCACAAAGACACACACAGAAGAAAAAGAGGGGGAGAGAGAAAAAGAGAGAGTGAGAGAGCAAGAGAGAGAGAGAGAGAAAGACAGAGCACAAGAGAGACAGAGGGATGTTCAGCATCTAGGTCACACCTGATGAATTTGTTTGTTGTCCCACATCTTTGCAGAGTAAATCCAGCTGTTTAATCATTCTAGCATTACTTTAATAATTCAGGTAGGAAAAATTATCCTGGATTTTGGTCATAGGCCAACCATGGTAGTCCGCCATCAACACACACAGACACAGACACAGACAGAGATACAGACACACACAGACACAGACACAGACACACACACACACACACACACACACACACACACACACACACACACACACACACACGCGCGCGGCTTCCGTTTAACTCAATTTCTGATCTTTTTAAGGAGTGTCAGTCAGTAGCATGACTAGACTGAGCTTTCATAAAAACTGCTTCTGTTTCATCACTTCACTCAAAGCACCGATTACCGAGCACAGACACACACACACACACACACACACACACACACACACACACACACACACACACACACAGACATATCTTTACCACCTGTCTGACACCCATGTCACCTGCGGGCAGATCTGCTCCATCCCACCCTGCCTGTCATTGAGCCAATATGACACGATGATTGAGCTGTCACCTTAATGATGGACAGGGGCAGCCTAGGCCACCCTTGTCCCTTTGTTTGGCAACCACCATTCCGTAATACCGCCTCTGCCACCACCACCACCACCACTACCGCCACTGTCTTCCTTCCCGCCGGCCGTACATCCAGCGGCAGCACCAGAGGTGTGAGCGGTAACCAGGCGTGGCATTTCGCTTGGTGCAAACACGAGCCGACATCCGTGGGCGCATGTTTGATGTCTGTGTGGTTTCTGGGCTTGTAATTAGGGGCCGTGTAGACGCAGGTCTCTGGGAGACGGAGACGGATCATCCAAAAGCCTCAGTGATCCCTCAGGTAGCCTCTGTCGGAGTCCATTCCACCCTCTCCTCTCTCCGAGTCAGATTAAAAGGAGTCTCGCAGCAGCCAGCTGCGTGATGGTAATTAGAGGCGATGCATCCTCAGGTCACGCGCAAGCGCCCAAATAAGTAATCAACAAACAGGTCTTCTCTCTCAGTCAACTCACCAGATTTTATGTTCCATTATGTAGCAAGTCATCCATATAAATGTACTGCACGGTGTATGACTGACAGAGACAAAACTTTCCCTGTAAAACATCTCTAAATGAGCCTTGAGTGTTTATATAACCAAATCTATGTGATTGCGTGCTATGCCCACTGTGTTCATTTTCTCAGAATTTGACAGATTGCTTATTTGCATTTAGCAAAGAACATGCCGCCCATGCTACATCTCTCTGTGTCGGACGCTTGCATAAAGGATGGAATTGGACATTGTGGACTTCTGTGAAGAG
Source organism: Setipinna tenuifilis (assembly GCA_030347295.1). Classification (NCBI taxonomy): domain Eukaryota; kingdom Metazoa; phylum Chordata; class Actinopteri; order Clupeiformes; family Engraulidae; genus Setipinna; species Setipinna tenuifilis. Next base: position 22,220,114 of record CM059285.1, read on the forward strand.
GGCTGCACCTTCTGGTAGCATCATATGGCTAAACTCAGACAAGACTAGAGAAAGTGGAGGAGACATAACAGCATTGCCTGGTGAGGGAAAAAGTCCCTACAAAATGGCCTGCTTAATTTTATTCAAAATAAACACCAATGAGTGTTCTCTGCCACCCTGAACAAGGTGAGCAGCAACAAACACTTTGGTAACACTTTCTATGAACCCATTATTCATTGCACCCGATAAACATAAAGGGTTATAATGCATTCATAAAGCTTTATAATGGTTGACATAATTATTTACAACTATTTATACATAGTCATGACACAGCACAACTTTAAGTGCATTATAACCCTTTATGAATGTGTTTATAGGGTCTTATGAAGACTGGGTTCATAGAAAGTGTTAGCAACACTTTTGTGGTACTCCTCTACTGCTCTGCAACCAGAAATGCTTGGATTTAATGCTCGACAATTTCAATTATTCTCTGTGAAAAGGCCTGTTTGCCTTGTGGGAACATGACAGGCTCTCTGGTTGCCTTAATCATGCACACGTCTGATGAAGTCAGCCAAGCATGATACACACTGACAAGAGAGACGTCAAGACACAAACACATGAACACATGCGAACACACACACACACACACACACACACACACACACACACACACACACAGAGCTATATGGATATACATGCAGAGACATATGTATACCAATCCGTGTAAACCTACACAAACACGCATACCCACTCACAAATATTTCTGTTACGTATTTCAAGTAAGATGACATGGCTACCTAGCTTGGAACACCACGTCTAAGTTTGAGTGTGAATGTCTAAACATGAGATAAATGTTCTTTTCCTTGTTTTCCTATTTTTTATTCTGGATCCGCGTTTCTCATTTGCTACCAGCTTTCTTTGTTATCTGAAAACACATGCTGACAAACATGCTGTGCTGCAATATGGCGACCACCCAAAGGGAGTAACTTTTAATGCATTCATAGTGATCAAAGACTTATTTTCTTTTTTACAGCATTTTAACAACATAAGGGTAACACACACACACACACACACACACACACACACTCACACAATCACACACACACACACACACACACACACACACACACACACACACACACAATCACACACACACATAAACAAGTTTCTCATTAGGATTTTGTTTTGTTTCTCACTTTCTTAATTGCAGCCTGTGGTAACTGATTCCAGTGCACCTTTTAGTGTGAACTGAACAGCCAGGCAAGTTTTGAGAGATCATTTCTGCAGGAGACAAAGGCATGCAAGTTCCCCGTATTACTATAAAGAGGTACCCAAAACAATAGGCAGTAGGGAGAGAAAAGAAGAAAAAAATGGGAAAAAAAGGGAAAAAGTAAGACAGGGAAAGAAAAACAAGATTAGCATTTGAACATCAGTGGAGTTAATGTATTGAACATCTTGATGGGAGTTTTGATTTCTTTCTTTTCTATTTTAGGAGAGGGAGTGTAGCTTTGAGAGGAAACAGCTTTTGTGCCCATGGTGGGGCCTGTTTTACCAGCAGATGGGGAAGATGTGTACGACATCAGGCATATGGAATAAAGAACAAAGCCTCTTTTTCTTCTTTTGTTTTCCTTTATTTAGGTACTGAGCAGGCCCATTGAGAACATTTTCATGTAAAGAAGTAATATTTACATTTGCACTAATGTGAAATAGGGGTGCAACGAAAGGTTATCTGATGCACCACAACTCTACACAAAAATGTACCACTTTAGCACTAGACTGACCGCTTTAGATGCCATTTTTAAATACACGCTGTGAGAAATATGGTCATATTGGGTATATACACATGAGGTCTGTATTATAGCAGGGTCAGATTATACCATTTTTTTTGCCTTTCATGATTGTGGTTTACGATTGACCATGTCATACTATAAAATGTTAGAACCATAAATTCTCTATATGTCTTGGTTGGGAGACTGGCCACATTACAAGACGGAGGAGATGTAATGCATCTCCTTGTATGTATGGAGGTAATCTGCTTACTCTGTGTTCCTTTAGTTAGATTATGTCGTCCTATTTGTAAGTCGCTTTGGATAAAAGCGTCTGCTAAGTGTAATGCAATGTAATGTAAGAAGACAATAATTCGTTATTGTATGGGTTCCATTGACTAGCAGTGACAGACTTCCGATATTAACAATGGACACTTTACACGACTGTCGGCTGCTGTCTTTCTTTAAGGGTGTGGTAGAACTCGCAAACAAACAAAAAAAATCGCTTATACCACGGTTACCACACTTGCTTTGTGTTAATTTGAGATTATAATTTCCATGTTATTAATTCCAAACTGGAGGTTGCTATGGCCAAAACCCAGTCATTAGCTTCATGGCTTTGGCTGTCAAGCTAGCCATTCCAAAGTTCTGTTAGTGTAACCTAGTAGTAACCTAGTTTGGAGTCCAAATGCAGCGTGACAGCACTGAAAATCAATCAGCGAGGTGTACAATATATTGCTACTCTGTGTACTGCCATCTGCTCCTCATTTCCTAAAGTTGTCATATCTTTACTGTTTATTTACAGTTCACTACGAGCTTATGCACATTTATACACCAGCATAATATGGTCTGCAAACAGGACTACTTCATAGGTGTGCACGCAAAAAAAATTAATTATAATTTTAAAGAATGCATCACAATGGGAAATTTAATCAAGCTTATTAGACTATAATTTCCTAAGGAAAGAAAGAGGATTGTCTCTCTCTCAGTGTTCAAGGAGGGTATCACGAGGTCCATCACTACACCATACAGATGATGTAAACCAACCTATAACAGGTGACACCGTTGACAAGCAGAAGATCAGGGAGAGGTCACTCCCATGTTAATGCTATTGCAGGTCTTAGATTACAGGATTATTTTTTTTTGTCTTTCACCATGACCACCTCTTATTGTGGAATTTTGCCACATTTAATGCAGTGTAACATTGTAATGTACATGTAAGCATCATTTCATTGACTTCTGGTGACAGGAGTCCCTTGTATGTAGACAATAGACCTATCCAACAATTACCCACAACATTCTGACAAGCTAGTCTTTTCATTGTGGTGCCATAGAACATCACTGACAATAAAAAATTGCAGGCGTATAATTATGTCAGATTATAAGACTCATTTGCTGCCTTTGCCAACCTTTTAAAATTGGGTACAATGCTGGAAATGTGTCTGCAATTTTAAATCCAATGCAAAATCGGGCTAATATTGTGTAATCTAACCAGGCCATTAAGAGGCAGTGGCAGTTGTGCTTAGCTGCGCTGCCAAAGTATTTGCCAAAATAGACGTTACTGGGCACTGAACACAGATTAGTGTCTGTTTCAGTGCTAACTTTGGTGTAAACTCAGTAGCAATTTAACTGATGGAGATGGCAAACAGATGTCAAAAGTACATAAAATGTACAATTATGTTCTTATTTCTCCACAAAATGTTACTATGCATTTAGGTGTCTGGAGACGGAGACATGGACACAGATGAATGAGATGGTGATAGAGAGAGAGAGAGAGAGAGAGAAAGAGAGAAATAGAGAAAAAGAGAAAGAGTCAGTGTGATTGTATATGTGTCTGCACACATTTGTGTGTGTGTGTGTGTGTGTGTGTGTGTGCGTATGTGTGTGTGCGTATGTGTGTGTGTGTGTCTGCCTATGTGTGTGAGTACATGTCTGTGTGCATGTACATGCATGCCTGTTGGCCCTCTCCAAGCCAGAGAAAGATACGAAAAAAAAGCCCTGAGGCTGTTAGTCACGCAGCACCAGCCCTGGAGACACTCATCAGAAGTGACAGCGATACCATGTTCAGATTTAACCGACATGGCGGCCCTCATCAGAATTGTCTGTCTCTACACAACACCCATCTCCCCACCCTCTCATGTTATCTTCTCAGGCCTGCTCCTTGTCTACTTTCAGACGGTTTTTCAGGTCTGGTAAACAAGACTCTCTGGTCTCCATGGAGCTCAAGGCTGCATGGTAAAAAAAATAAGTTTGGCTGATTGACCTTCAAGGGTCTTTCTTTGTGGGCTGCTGGTGCAAAGGGTTGTCTGGGGTTGGGTATATTTAGAACCCCACCCCCCACTTCCAACTCCTCCAAACACACAGAAACACAGAAACGCATACACACATACACACTGACACAAAGACACCCCCCCCCCCACACACACACACACACACACACATATATATATACACACACACACACTCTGCCCTCTGCTCCCTCCAGACTGTGCTAAACAGCACGACCAGTGCTCTCTGAGGATGGGGTAGGGGTGGGTTGAGGACGTGGGGGCTGGTGGTTGGAGGGTCAAGTCTGCCGGTCCAACAAAGTGGAGCTGACAAGTGTGAAAGATTTAGAGTTGGGCGTTTAGAGTGATCATGTTTTCCCCTTTGTCAGCAAGTCCAGGACATTTTTTTCTCCCCTCCCTGTGTCCTTCACATAACTTCTCATAGAGCAAACACAGGGATTAGTGAGAGAAAGGGAATCAGAGCAGGAAACAGGCAACACACACAGACACACACACACACACACACACACACACACATAAAGAGAGGGGGGAGAGAGGGAGAGAGAGAGAAGAGAGCAAGAGAACGAGAGCGAGAGAGAGAGAGAGAGAGAGAGACATGCATAGAAAGATATAGGTTATTTAGTAAGACAATACCATAGATGGCTTTAACTACCTAGCCACACCATCAGTGCACCACCATCAGCATGTTATTATCTCTGTTTATGAACTTCTCAGTTACACCATGACAAAAGATGTAGCACATATGTACAATACATACATGTAGGAGCAAATATGTGTGGCCTTTGTGGAATACTGTTTCCTAGTAGGCGCTACAGACAGTGGCTTCTACACTTACCGTGGCATTACAAAGGCACCACTATATGTCATAAATTTTTAATTCTACAAGAACCAGTCCCACTGGAGACTAATTTGATTGTTGCACATTACATGAATAATCACAATTCCCAGTGCTGTCTATCAAAAAACCTCATTTGACATTTTACTCATTTCCTTTTAATAACTTTTCCCCCTGCCTAACAGCTTTCATTTTCCTGAAGTGCACAAGAACGTCACAGTCTACTGGTACTGTGATACCTCTTTAATCCTGAAGGGCCTGCTCCACAGATATCCGTAAACTATGAAATTAAGTCGGGGGCCTCTTGTGTCAAGTGGATTTAAATAAATGAATTACTTTTCTTTTCGACTTTTCAGCAAATGAATTACACAAAAAGTAAGTGGGGGGAGGAGGTAAGATTAACTTTTGACTAATATTAGGAATTTCCCAATGTTGCATCCCCATAATGAGGTCATTAGCTGGAGTGCAATACATCTTAATCCATCCCACAGGAAGGAGCCCTGCTATGGATCCATATCAAAGGTTTATCTCCAAAGCCACAGATGCTGCTTCCTGCATCCAAACTCAGACAATGCAAAAACTATTTGTCTTAAGCTGATTTTTTTTACCCCCAGAAATTGTCTCTTGAACAGTAAAATAAGTAAATGTCAGCAGATGCAGGAAATCTGGTTCCAGTGGAACTGTTTTCTTTTTTTAAACGGTGTCATCAGATTACAGCTAAGAATACAAAAGGAATATCAGATTTATAACATAATGCTGAAATTAGATTGTCTTCTTCTCTGCAAACAAAATCCCAAACTACAAAGTACACTGTTGGAAAATAGGCATCTAATCTTGGAAGCAACAAATTGTTGGTGACACACGAGACCACCCCTAATGTGTCCTTTTCTCCTTTGACCTTAATGAAGGGTCTCTTTGTTATGTCCAGAACAGAGGCAAAAAAATGGAAAAAAAATGTAAGCATGAACCAGTGGGAGGGGATTAGAGACACAGGCAGAGACAATAACAAACTTTCAGTTTCTGTAGAGAGGAAAACTATCAGCATTTCTTCACTTTCACCTTATATTCAAATCGGACTAATCAGATATTGCCATCTTAAGATGCAGGTTAGTCCTCTGCCTCAGTTTGGGAGGTAGTAAGCATGTTGACTTCATGAATACACAAATTCTTGAAAAAAAAAGGTTATGAAAACCACATAAAAGATGCGACGAGGTGGAGATTTACATTTCTTAAACTGAGCACACTCCATATGCATGTTCAACATGAGCTCATTCCAAATGCATGTCTGACTTGAAAGCTTACCCACACAGAGAAATATCAGTATAAACTCTGGATCAAAGTGTTCCTACGCCAAGAAATTAGCCACAAATTCTACAGAAATGTTGTCCTTTTCGGAGTAACAACATCTAACAAGATGTTCAAGTCGATAACGAGGCTTTCGTTTTTTGACACAACTTGTTCCAAGATATTAGCTGATTATGAGGGAGACTGTTAGCACATCAGCTCATGAATTGGACAAGATAGTCAGTGCATTAGACTGCACATAAAACGACGGTTTGAAACCCAAGTAAGTGAAATAACACATCCTCAAAAGGAATATTTATGAGCGTTGGGTTTCGTAAAACACAGTGGGCCGGGGGAAGGGGGATTTTTAAGAAGCTAGTGTGTGGGGCCTTGTCTTGGGGCCAATGGCCTTGTGCAACCTCCCGTCTCCACAGAGGGGTATTGTCCTTGCCATTTAGTCTCTGTCTCGAACAGACCAGCCTTGTAATCAAAGCCCCAGTAACCCATACAAAAGTATGCCTGTATGTGTGATTGCTTACAAGCAAGGAATTAGCCACATATCAAAAATATAATAAACTAATTACCACTGTAATTTACAGAGAGGCCATACAAACTACTGCACAATAATGACAATAATAAAACAGTAATTAAATAAATAGTAAATAGATTCATGGTTAAATCAGTGACGTTCCATATACTTCTTTTTGTTAAATGCCAAAATCTCCTGACAACAACGAAAGCCTCTGAAAGGTCTTCCAATCATAAACCACAATATCTCCAAGGTCTGTTTGGCCTTTGACATTATCTATGCTGTGTATCTTCATCTAAGCAACCCACTCATACACACATTATATTGTGAATGCCCAGAAGGTGTACAGAAAATAGTCTTTAGTTAAAAAGAAGAAGTAAAATGAATACATCAACAAACAAAAACAGACTGAAACAGTGTCCTGACCACGTACAGGCACGGAACATTTGCATTTGCTAAAAGATAACTACCATTTTGTCAACAACTAGCTAACAATGGGTTTGTCTCACATTCTGGTTGCTGAGGTCAGTGATCATTGCAGCTGTTCTCTGTCCTGCTCTGGCCATTCAAAGTCACCATCTTACTCAGCAGTGTTGGGAAGGTTACTTTAGAAATGTAATTCGTTACAGTTACAAGTTACCCTGTTTAAAATGTAATAGTAGTGTAACTTTTTGAATTACTTTATCTGAGTAACGTAACTTATTACTTTTTGATTACATTTTGATTACTTTTCAAATGTTTTCAAGATTTTGTCCCCGTAAACATTTTAACAGAAAGCCCCGCATCCAACTGTGGAGGGAAATGGTAACAGGGATGTTTTGTAGGCTACGGTAGCCTATAAGAAAAACACACTAAACAGATTTTTTTTTAATATAGGCTGTTTTAGCAAGGTTTTGCTGACAATATTAAGATGTAATTCAAATTGTAATTTTGAAAAAAATCAAAAGTACCTGTAATTGAATTACACATTTTTCTCCAGTAACTGTAATGTATTACTGTTACATTTATTTTGTAATTAAATTACGTAACGGAATTACATGTTTCGCGTTACTCCCCAACACTGTTACTCAGCCACTAATGTCTCTCAGCAGGCCTCGACTACCCACCATGAGGGGGAGGGAGGGTGTCAGCTCGGTGAATGACAGGTGGCCTGATGGTGGCGGTTGTGGTTAGAAGCCCACACTAAGTGTTTCTCTGATGGAGTTTATTTTCTTTCTCTCTCTCTCTCTCTCTCTCTCTCTCTCTCTCTCTCTCTCGCTTCCTCTCTTTCTGTCTTACACAGACACACACGCACACATACACACACATGCAAACACACACAAACTCACAAACTCTCTCTCTGTGTCTTTCTCTCTCTCTCGCTCTCGCGCTCTTTCTCTCTGTTTCCCTCCCTCTTTCTCTGAGTTGAAGTAGCATGAAGTGGGAGTCTAAATTTCATTGTCGGAAATCGAATAATGTGTCGAGAGTCAGCCTTCCCAAATCGTTGACTATGATAAGCCCTCTTCGGGATGTTTCATTGCCATTCTGCAGCTGCTGCCTCCGTTGTCATGAGTATATTTTGAGATAAAAGAAACAGTCTGTCACTAAGCACTACAGTCACCAGCCCTCACGGTGAAGAATTTGACAGAGAATAATATCAGCATGGAAAAAGAGAATAAAAAACTGAGCAAAAATGTTTCTGACAATTACCTGCAATAAGGTTGTGTTGAACAAAGCTGATTGGAAGAATTGGTTTAGAGGTAAAAATGTGAAGAATGAAAGAGATGCTGATGACCTTGGTTAATGCATTACAAGGTAGAGAGGAGATGGGAGGCGGAGGAGAGAAGAGGTTCTGGGTAGAATGCCACAATGACACACAGTCATTGACAATGACACCCACTCTTTCTCACATTTGTGCCCCTTCTTCCTGTCTGTCTTCTCTTTTAAACTTTTTCCCCTGTTCTTTCTTTCTCTTTCTTTTTCATCACCCCCCCCCCCCCATTTAAAAGCAGAGGCATAAAGTTAGTGTTTGGCATGACCTGCATTCAGAAGCAAAGCCCCGCAACAGATCTTTTTCTCTATCTTTAGTTTGCATTTGAATCCCTCCCTGCAAACTCACTCCCCCTCTTTGGGATGTGCATTGCTCTGCATACGTCCCTGACAAAATAGAGGCTTTTTGGGTGATTCGGCTCAGACAGATAAGAAAAGGCATCTTTAAAGATCCGCTCTGCAGCCCGCACATGTGTCCTGGCAATCCCCAGCTGTTTTTTGTCATTGGCACAATTACTCAGCCATCGAGGCACTGCCACGATGCTGGGGACAAGCGGTGATGAGAAAGAGATTGACTTGGGGGGGGTCTGCTATGACAGACACGCCGTTTGTATTCTACTGCCTACTGTGTGGACAAGTGAGGTGTAAAATAAATATGCTACTTCGCTCAAAAATAACTCTTTTTTTGCAGTATTCCATGCCCAAAGGAGTTGAGGGGCAACGCGATACAAACAGTGCACCGAATAGTGATCCGACAATACATGCACCCGGGAGGTGAAGAAGTAATAGGCAATCTCTTGCCATCAATAGCTGTGTCCTACTAAGCTGAGCATGAGTGGAAGGATGGAGGTGTTGCAATACCCAAAAGCTGAAGCATTTGCATGTTTTTAAAGGGCAGCTACAGTATGTGTGTGTGCGTGTATATTTGCAGTACATGCCCGTATGTCTTTGATACTGAGAGTATGTGTGTATGTGGGCTTTTCTGTTCCTACAAGGTCATTTGATAACTTGTGATTTCTGATGGAATTACGTCATCTCACTGATGATTTAACAGCACAGGGAAAAGCTTTCCCTTTTATCTACGAGGTAACCTTATTCTCTTTTCTTCTCCATCTTTTCACTTAACTTCATCCCTTCTTCATTCTCTCCCTTCATTCTCTCCCTCTGCCCTGACCAGGGAGTGTTTTGCTCCCTATTTGAATACATACAGGTCCATAAAGGCCCTGGGTCCTTATCTACAAGATGTGAGCAGCTGTGATAAGTTTGCCCAGCCTAGCTGCCGTGGGCTGATAAACAGGCCTGTATGGGAATTTTAATCAAACCTCCCAGGTTGTGTTGGGAATATGAGAATGAAACCTGTACAAGTGTAGAAAAGACGCACACACATGCACGCAAACACAAACACAGAAATACACAAACACACAAACACACGTGCGTGCACATGCACAGTCATACATTCATCCACACACACACACACACACACACACACACATACACACACACACACACACACACACACACACACACACACACACATACACATACACACACACACACACACACACACACACACACACACAGTAATAGCCTCATTCTGACTCACGGTCTCATAGTCACATGGTCACACACTCATGCGGTCACAAACACACACACAGGCACATTCGGTGTACACCAGATGCACATAGTACATAGCCCCATATGAAACACATCATTTCTGTATATCAGCAACTGCAGGGGGCCAGAGAAGTGGCTGTGTTATAATATTTCAGCTGAATTTACAAACTTGTTATAGACCGTTTGTTACATTAATATTTCCTTGATTGTTTTTCTGACACAATGTATCTGTTTATCCGTATGCGTCGAGTGTACTTGTCTTCATTGTGGTCTTACATGTCTGTCATAGCGATATGTGTCGTCTTCAGCCTTCATCTTCAGCTCTGTTTTTTCACTACTTGCTTATTCTCAACCTCTTAAGTCTGAATCATGCCTCTCTCTGCCTTCTTTAAATGTGTGTTTGTGTGTGTGTGTGTCTGTTTGTGTTCCATGATCGTTCCATCTTTTACTTATTTCTGTGCGTCTCTTTCTCTGTCTGTTTCATCAAATTGGTTTATGTATAATGCTGGACATACACGGTTTATTTTTGTAACTTCTATTCTAGCTCTTCCAAGTCATTACTATCACATTAGCAATGTCACTTGTTGAGCCTTGAGATGGCGAGGCTTAATCTGTCAGAGGCTTTTCATGCGTCACATCCTATTTCTGTATTATTTCTCTCTGCTCACGCAACCGGACATCATAGACCTGTTCATACATTGCATTATGATTTCACATGATCCAGGGTGGACCTTATAGATCTCTCTATGAAACTCTCTGTCTAACCTCATAAACAATTAGGTCAGAGGTCCTTCAATATCTCAGCATTAGTCATACGGGTCAGAAGGCAGTGGCTTCTCCTGCCTTAGGGAAATATTGAATAAGACGATAGCATAAAAATTCTCATAAAGCGTATTATATCTACTCTTCATGAAATGGGATATTGTACCACTCTAGGGTGCTGTTTCAAAACAATATTGATTTGTTCCCATGAGTCATGCGATGCTGGGCTGCAATAAAGTGAAAATATGAGTGAAGCTGTATAATGTGGTGGCTTAACCATAAATCCTAAATGTTCATATGTGCAAATATCTACATTACTGTTCATTGCTGTCTTTTCCAGAATAAACAAATATTTGCTTCAAAGTTGGAGAAGGCACCTTTTCACACACTAAGGATGCTAAAAAAACATGTGTTGCACTGTTTCTCCAATTTGCTAAGTTGCTGGAGTAAGATGGTGGCTTGGTGGCTTCATTACTAGACGGAGCAGAGAAGCATAAAGGATAAAAAGGATAAAATATCCAAGTTTTGAAACTTGAAGATTTCTCTAGGACTTGCCAATCATTTTCACATTTTTCCTGATACACTGTGTACTTTTGTAACACTGTGACACCAACCATAGACAATGGAAAGCAAACAGTATTCTCTTTCACATTTTAAATAAAACCATTTTTGAGAAGCATCAACATAACATAATTGCCTGGAAATATAAATATTGACACAATTGAAAAGCTATTAGCCATATACATAAATACTACTCGTCACATATGTTAAAACTGGTATTGGTACTGGTAGATTACAAAACAAGTCAAGTCATACTTCTACTTGAACCACAAGAAGGTCAATAGAAACGAGGTCTTTAAACTAAGATTTTTTTTTGTCGCAACACTGTCTGAATGTGATATGCTTGTGGAAATGTGATGTATGTGTGTGTGTGTGTGTGTGTGTGTGTGTGTGTAAAAGTGAATAAAAGTACTGGATGCAAACTGAATTTAGGGTCAAATAACAAAAAAAAAACTGTCTGTGGTTGCCCAGATAGAGTTGATCTCTCCTTACCCCACTCTCCCCAATTCCAGACTTCCTGGTCTAAGGCTGCTTCATATTATTCTTTAACTTACCTCATGTGGGGATGTCTGACAAGTTCAGGCATTCATTATCTATCCCCCTCCACACATCGAACCAAGCGCTTGGACGTGAGAACTGCAAAAGTTCAGCCATCACTGGGTGCTGCACAGGCGGGCGGGCGTGGTGTTTGATGTCTTTCATTTCAGACGTGATTAAAGGTGAGTGCTCAGAGCACATTCTGGGAATTTTGTGGTAATTGAATATGACCACGGCCCTGTTCCTCCTTTTGTAGAGCTCACGGTGAAAACACACAGAGGAATGGGGTCAGAGGAAGCCATGAGGTGTGAGCTGAGGCCTGGCTTTTTTCTCTACGATCTCTTCTACTTTGTCATCTTTGACCATGCATGGACAGAAAACCATGTTTTCTCACAGGCATTTCTTCTCAAGTGGAATAGCAACTAGAGAGATGGGTCTCACCCTAGCTGTCAATGTATGGCCCACAGGAAATTACAAACCACAGAATGCACTGTTGGCCTACAGAGAGTCTTTATACTAGGCACTTTGAACATTCAGGGTATAACATATTATTTAGCAACATCCAGTCAGTAAATCTCCATCTTTTATGTCCCACACTGTGCTATACACTGTTATCTTACCTCACACATATGGCTTTATTCACACAGAGTTTTTTGATCATCATTTTTAGGATAACACTCTAACTAAATTGACTAAATCATAAGGCTTTCAGAAGAAGATGTTGGACATCATGGATTGGTATTTAAATGCCAGTTAAGTTAATCTCTCCTGAACCTCTAACTGTATTTTTGTCCTTGCTTCGTTTTTTTTATTCCTCCTTTCTAGTTCCCTTTCCTGTGCTCCCTGTGTCTCCATCCTCCTCTCCCTACCTCTTTCGAGCGTGAGTGCCTTTGTTTGTCTGTTCTCTCCTCCCTGCTGTAACAGTGGCATCTCCTGTTCTCTTCCCCTCACACGCCTCAGAAGACTGTGACAGTTTGACTCGCGCTCGCTCCGAGAATTAAACTCCATTTGCATGCGGCACCGCTGGAGCGCGGTGTTCCGACTCCTGCGGCCCTTTGAACAGTTTTAATGTACTTCCAGTGCACTGGCAGCTCTGCTCCACACGCTGTCATTCACTCTCCCCTCTCCCGCTGCACCGCTCCTTGCCAGGGAGATGAAGATGAAGCCAAGCACGCACACACACACACACACACACACACACACACACACACACACACACACACACACATACACACACACACACACACACACACAGGCACACAGGCACCCACACACACACACACACACCGGTGACACAATCTGACAGCACAACACCTAACATACTGATCGTGACAAGAGGGACCCACATAGAGCAAGGTGGGGGGGAGAGGAATGGAATGGAATGGAAGGACTAACAAACACATGTGCATAGGGCATAAACAGCTGGTTTAGAGAGAGAGAGAGAGGGAGAGAGAGAGAGAGAGAGAGAGAGAGAGAGAGAGAAAGACAGAGAGATGCAATATTGCAGGGGTTAATTAGGGTAAGAAAGGGTAAAAGACATAAAGAGGAATGAAAAGTCTAAGACAGGTGGAGTAAGATCATGAACACACCTGAAAAAAAAAGATTTGTGTTGAGTCTATTTCTCTGTCGTTGAAGTCAAATTCTGTGATTCTCTGCTTTCCCTCTGAGGTTCAGACTAGAACAGCAGAAAACAGTTCAGCGGTCTCAGCAGAGAGCTATCCTAACATAATCACACTGATCTGTGTGAGAGAAATACGCACAGGAGGCACTGAACATCAGCATTCACCAACTACCACACAAAACCTTGAAAAAAAACAAAAACAAAACAAACACAGCTGTTTCACAGATGGTCTCAGATATCTAGAAATAGGCTTAGGGAAGAACGATAATTTTACTCACTACTTATCATGTGGCAATTACTCAATTGGAGAGGGGTGTGACTGATCATTAGGAGGGCTTCAAAGACTTTGACCCACAACACAGCTGCACTTTAAGGGTTTTGGGATTGCATTATGTCACACTGTGTAAACTTGTGATCTGACAAGCTTGCCTGTTGAAGAACATGTAGCACGTAGCAACATGAGTCGATGATAAATAGCATGTAAACTGTAGAAAAGACTCGATAGTGTGAGAAATACAGAGTACAATACAGCAAATATTATGAATATTTTATTTAGAGAAGCTTTCTTGTCCTCTTTGAAGAAAAGACATTCTCATCAAACGGTCATGCATTGTCTCTTTGGGACTCATAATTATTATGTACAATGTGAAGGTCTTGGACATGTCATTTTAAAAGGGAATTGCAGATGAGAGGATTAGCAAATGGGGGATTCGAACTTCAAACACAATTTAAAGAAACACTAAGCATTAATGTGTTGTGAAGAGCGGCCTTCTGCACAAGGCCTTTGGGGAACACTGGAAATGAGCTGAAATCAGTTGATCAGAGGCTCGCTGCTACACAAGAAATTATTGAAAATGACAAAGCAATAGAGCAGCCATTATCTCCCCTGCTGCTAAATGGAGAGTTTCTGCTCTGAGGAGATATACACAGCTAATATTACTGTTGGGGAACATACTTTTCAAAAAATGTTATATCACATGTACAACCAATTGTGGCAAGTCTATAGGAATGTTACTCTTCATGTTGTTACATGGATTTTCTTTTGGTTACTTTTGAGTTCAATCATTAAAATGGTGAGCCCTTGTGTCAACAGAGATGAGTATGTCAAAGAGGGTTAAGCTATATTGACCTTGTAATGATCAGACAAAGCGTTTATAGGTCTTTATTGTAGTACAACTACTTATAATAATAATAATAATAGTAATAATAATAATAATAGTAATAATAATAATAATAATAATAATAATAATAATAATACCCCCTTTGTTAAAAGTAGGGTGGTACTTAGGATCGCAGTTAAGATGCAAGGTGTTTCCTTTGTCAGATGTCTGGCCGAGAGATACCACTGAAAATGAATGCACATATTTAATATCACCTGGCTATGTCAATTGTGAACCAGATGTTCTTTTTTAGTTAAGCCCGTGGAGAAGGGGTGGGGAGGTAGAGGACCTGCAAAGGGAGAGACAAGTGGGAAATACCCTGAAGCATTTTAAGGTTCAAGGTCTTGTTGATGGACCCAGTGCCAATAGTTCTTTGTAGGGGATCAGTCGGTTATCCCTCAGACATGTTTTATGCCTTTCAGACGGATGGCAAGGTATCTGTTTAGCCAGAGATTGTCCTGGCACTTTTTATGTTTACTTTTGTTTTCTGTTTACTTCCTGGTGTTGTTTACTTTTGTTTTCTGTTCACTTCCTGACCATTGCACTGGCATGTAGGCATTTCACTTGCAAATCACTTTGCATCTGTCCTTAAGTTGTGATTGGATTTGTGTGGTGTACGTAAAGTAAGTCATGTTCTCACACTCTCACAAACTTACATATAAAGCAAACCTTTAAACTGACAAACATTAAGGTCCATGTCTTTATTGAACTATTTATTTAGCAGAAAATGAAATTCACAATTCATATTTTATGAAAAGCTAGTCCTAACCTGTAAACAAAGTTTCTAAAAATACTCTGTGCAGTGTGGAGTAAGACGTAAAAGTTTCACGAGTGCAAGATGGCAATCACACAGTCTATGAATGACTTGGTGTCATCTTGACTCAGGCAAGGCTGGTTATGTGCCCACAGAAAGCCACTTTAGCCGGTTTGAGGCTACCCAACGTCTGACCTCACCCCGAGGACTGCATTATGCACTTTGGGCAAATGGTCACGTCCTAGGGAGCACATGTCAAGCGCTGCCCCTTTCTGCCCGATTCCGCACTGCAGGGACTGTCATGTGGTGAGCCCTAATTGTGGCCCCCTCCCCAAGCCATGCTGGGAAAGAAAAGTGCAGCAAAACCCATTTCTGGATGTTTTTAATGGCACAATAGCAAAGAGCCAATATGGCAGGCTGACTACTAAGGAACGGCAGATGCTCTATTCAGCCGCTCCAGGAGGCGTATTCATATCGCAGGCCAAAATGGCCGCTTTCTATGGCCACTTTCAGCTAAATATTGATTCTGTTGAATTTCCAAGAGCGGTCTGGCCTTATTGATCCCCTGCATCATGATGGATGCCATAAAATCAGAGCTCTATTAGCGAGATTAGGATAGATCGGTTTTAATATTCTCCTCAATAAAAGGCTGCCTGATTTCCAAATGGTCATTGGGCTTCATTGTATGAAAAGTCAACTCACATTTGACAAGACATTTAACATGGGCTTAGTGGGAGGTCAGCTCCACACACCCACTTTACCCTCCATTACTAACCACCAGCCTCCCACAATGGGAAAAGGAAAGAAGGAAAAAAAAAACAGATCGAAAAGTTTGGAAAAGAAAATTGTGCTAAGGTTCACCATGGTTATTGCTTAAAACTTTTTGGAGTTGTTTTTTTCTTGATCCTGCCTCACTCAACCAGAATGGAGCAGCATCCTCCCTAATTAGAGATGCGTCATACTAACACTGTAATGACTTATTTATTTGTTTGTTTGTTTTGTTCACTACGTCCTGATTGCAGCATCTACCTCACTAACACCCCACCACCCCCCACCTCTTCTACCTTTCTGACAACCTGCTGTGCTCATTTACAACTGAGGTTCTATTGGGTCTGACTGATAAACAGCCTGAGAGGAACAGCGCTATGTTGTTAATGGGTAACTGCATCTCTGTAACGACTGTGGATGGGGTGGGGCTGAGTGGGGGTGCTAACATCCTGATCATTACTGGAGAGACAGACAGGATGAAAGAAAAAAATCACCAGAGAGAGAAACAAAGAAAGAAAATGGAAGAGACAAAAAGAGAAATGTCCCACTGCATTCTCGTTTTCTTTTTCTTTTCCTTTTTTATTTTTATTTATTTTTTTTCGTCGTCAATCTCCTGAGCTTTGTGTCGGAATCAATTTCTCTGTGGAGCTGATGACAGCATTGCGAGATTGAACAGAATGAATGAGCTACAGCTGGCTGAGAAATTAGCTTTGTTCTGCGATTCCACACTCTCGTCTCCGACATTGCGCCGGGTTTCGGTGTGCAGCCGAGCGCGTCACTCGGGTAAATACCCTGGAGTAAACAACGCATTTGTAAGCCTATTTGTAGAGACAGCGAAAGTTTCACAGAGGACACGGAGCAGCACATGATTCATCACTTCACTCTCGTCAGTTGGCCAGTCATGACTGCGTTGAGAACAGATTGCACTCGCTTTGTCAAAAGGCCTATTTCCAGGCTGTTCTCCTAAGCGCTCATTTAAGGGTCTCCCATCACTGAAACACATAGTGACAGGTGACGAGAGATATGTGGGGTGGTAATGCCGAGTCCTAGGAGGGTTGTTGTACCTGGGTCATTTTGTTCCCAGGGTTACTCCTCCCAGCCTGGTGACACTTCTGGTCATCTGGTTTTGATCATGGTGTCTGGGCATGGTGGCTGAGGTACACGCATTTTTCCTCCTGCCAACAACCCCATTGGGCTGCGTATAGCCATTACTACACAAGGCAACAAGTGAACTTGACACTGACCCAAACACAAACCAATGTGATTTTGCCCTTGTAATTTGAAATGAGAGCCATCATGAGCTTAAAATTGAGACTCCTAGCCCAGGAATGTTCTGTGAGTTCATGTGTGCATCACAAGGAGAGGGAAACTGCATATATTTCCCAAGTTTCTTGTGAGACGTAAGCAAACAGATAGCACCACAGCTGTAACCGGCACAGTGTCAGACGGTAATCATGTGAGCAAACAGAAGCTGTGCACATCGCTATCGCTGAGGTAGTCTGGGGTGTGAACCTAACCACTGCTCTTCACGCACTCGTCCGACACTGCTGAGCATGCTGGGAACATCTGTTTACAGTGTGAAGCCTCACAGTGTGTCGTTCTAAACAGTAAACAGTTCTAATATTCAAAATAACTTTTTTCTTACTTTCCTTACATGCGCACCATCTGGATACACACAGACAGACAGTGGTCCATGGTCCTCACAAAAATGTGTAAAATGATATACAAGCACCACTAGCATAAAGAACTGCAGAATCATCTCACACACATGCACACACACACACACACACACACACACACACACATACACACACACACATATACACACACACACACACACACACACATACACACACACACACACACACACACACACACACACACACACACACCAATACATAGAATAAGAGTTTCCTATGAAAGAAAAAGGAAAATCCATAAAGACCAATACATATATACGTTCTCATACTGAATGTGGTGTCTTTCACTGGCGATGACCTATGGCAAACCTCAGGTCTGGATGAAGGGGAGAAAACTGCAATATACTGGAGGTTGATGTCTTTGGTCATCCAGAATAAACTGGTTGATAAGCGCAACCAGGTCAGCAATTGACGGCAATTGATGGTCATTATAACAGCTGAAACTGAAGTGAGGGCCAATTAAACATGTCATCGTGGAAAGAATGGGCTGCCATGCTAACTCAATTCGCATTGGATCAGACCCCGCCATTGATTGGTAAAATACTGTTTGGAGAATGTAATTGCCTTTCTGATTGCAATCATTGATCTAACCCAGGGTGGCACATCAGCTTCACAGACGTAAACAACCATGACAATGACCAAGACCAGCCTTTCTCTGCCCTCTGAGAAATATCTGAAAAATATATTCATGCTGCAATACATAACTCTGTGTCTCTGTGTGTGTGCAAGCATGTGTGTGTGCGCATATGTGTGCATGCGTATGTGTGTGTGTGTGCATATGTGTGTGTATCTGTGTGTGTGTGTGCGTGTGTGTGTGCGCATATGTGTGTAAGTGTGCGCCTGTGTGTGTGTGTGTGTATGTATGTGTGTGGGTGAGTGTGAGTGTATATGTGCAAGTGCATGTATTAAGGCATGTGTTAGTGTGTCTGTATGTGTGTGTGTATGTGTGTGAGTGATGAGGGCCAGAAAATCCTGGGCAACTTGGTAGCGACCCCTTTGATAGTGTGGCACAAAAGTAATCTCAGCCCCACTTTTCTCTGAGCACCTTTTTACATTTTCGAAAAAGGCAAAGGGTGGCCTTTTCATGCAAGTTTTCTTCATTCCTCAAATTGATACCATTTGAAAAAGAAAATCATTAGCGAGAAAATGAAAAGTATAAGTCTCCCTCCTTTTTCTGACCTGCCCTACATTTGGGGCCTGGAACAGAGGGCCCAGAGAAAAGGACACATGCATCACTGCCAGTCTGGAAAGGTATTAGCCACAGTGACTGTAATGTGAAACTAAAGTGGGTGCTATTTTTCTTTCCACGGGCTCCACAAAGAGAACGTAGCAAGCAGCAGCCGCTCCAGAGAATAATCTAGCTGTATGTAGGAAGCTTTTTGGCTTGTGAAACCAGGGTCGTTACTTCCATGCTCTGGAAACAAAGGGGAAAAAGGGGACTAATTAATCTTCTATTAAATTTTTTTTCAGTTCAAATAGAAAAAATAGAAAAAAATAATATCTTCTAATAATGCTCGAGAGGTGTGAAGTGCTGTACTTGATGTGGGGTAGTACTTAAGGTTTTACCCTTTGTTGATACTGTGACAGAACACACCTGAGGGTGTAGTTCCCTGCCTCTGTATAATTGTTTGATGGGAAGAGAGAAAGGATGAGTCAGCCAAGTGGAGATGCATTAGAGTGTATTAATACTAGCCTGGCTGTCGCCTGGCTGTCCCATAAAGAGGAAGATTTCAGAGATGGGATCAACGGGCGACCACGGATTCTGATGACGAATGCATAGCGTTCGTGTTTCACTGGTGCCCGATTGTTTGGGGCAAAGTAGCAGCTTAAAATACGCAGGTTGGCCAGACTGACTTGAACGTGAAATTCAATGTTGCATCACAGGCAGTGTGGGCGGAACAGGCTATATTAATACAACAACTACGAGGAAAATTTTTCACTGGCATTTTGTATAATCACTGGCATTTTGCACATCTTCAGCACAGATCAACCCAACATGTTATTTAAAAATCTTGGCAAAGCATCCATATCAAACCTTAGTCAAACTCACTCAAAGGTTACATGACATAGCTATGTACAGCTCCTGCAAAGTTCAGCCCCAAAGTCGAACCCCTGACCTCACAACAACTCTGGATTGGGAGGAAGACCCTCTACCAAGTGGGCTAAAAGCCAGGCTGTTAGCGAAGTCAGTAGCATATCCCCTTGAGGTGTGAGGAAGAATGTTTTCTACCATTCTGACGCTGAGCTTTACTAGCTGGTACCCATTACATATACAATGCATACAGTATAGTGTATTTTACCCTAAAGTACTATGGTACTTCTTGAAGTAATCTAGCAGTGTATTAATACACATAAATACCGATGTTTGTAAAACAAAACTGTACTGAAATACCTACACCCCTTTTCTACTTGCCTACTTGTCACTTAGATCATGTCTCTAGAGTGAAGTTCACATGTCAGAAGTTGTCATGAAGTCCCTCACCCAACCCCCCTTCCCCCCAAAAGTCAAAGATAACAGTTAGCACCTCACCTCTGGCTACACAGCATACATGAGAATTTTCAGATAACGAAGCGGGATTACTTTCCCTTGAGCAGGCTGATCTGTCCCAATTCCCTGTAATTGTAAATCAGCTTGTCACCGCCTTATTGGATGAGATGCAGCCGGTCGCATTCATTTGAGCAGGGATTGGAATGCTAATCCATCCGGTTTGAAACAAAATTCCAAATCCTGGCACAAACCAGTGCACATATAGGCGTCGTGATGAAGCCCACTGTGAGATGGTGTTTGTGTGGATGTGTGGTGGAATGCACATTATATCAGTGTTGCTTAGGTGGCCATAGGTTATGAAATAGTAGGGGTGGGAGAAAAAATGGTTAGAATTGTAATATTTTTAGCCCATGATACACTGGCATTATGGAAAAAAATATGATTCTCTTTTTTAATATAATGTGATTTTGAAATAAATTTGCATCACTGTTATAGGTTACAATATTTCATGAATAATATTTACAATATAAACAATATAGGTTACAATATTTAGTTTACAATATTTAATTAAAATTTAATAACTACGCTGTTATAGTTTACAATAAGCACCTAGAGTTAGGGTTAGGATTAGAAGACGTGGAGGGGAAACCAGAGTCCAGAACAATGATACCGCATACCGCATTGATGCAGCAAACTACTCTCTACCACTGCAAAACTCTTTGACACAAAAATTCTTTACAGGTGCACAAAATATTTCTATAAATGCCAAGTTTCTTTGTACAAGCACAGATTATTTTTGATTAGTCTACCAAAACTTTTAGCATTGCCACTGATTCCATTCTATAGCATTATGGCTCAAATACCATACGTAGTCTCTTAGTGGTCACCATACCGCCGTTGGAATGACTCACTGTTAAAAAACAAATCGTAACTATGACATTACACCATTACTACAATATTACAAGGAGTTTCAAGTAATGCATTACAACATGGTCATTGTCATTCTGGTAACAACAAAGTTATAATAGGGGGTGTCTCCTAAGGTGTTAACCACTGTGGCAGCTTTCACATCTAGGGACATTATGCATGTGGAGGAATTTTCGGGGCCTCCAAAAACAATAAAGTTGGCAGGGTGTACTCTCAGTGGCTGACACTCTTGGACAATCTCCTGGCATCAAGTACCACAATCCTCCAGTTATACAAAAGCAGCTCCCCAAAAACTAATTCCCTTCCCAACAAATTTGCTATTTACTTGAGCTGTTGCAGTGGACCTGGAGTTCAGTCTGGTGGTAAGAGGAAAGAAGCAGGAATGCACCAATCAGAGTGCTGATTGCTTTAAAGAGGCAATTAGGAGTGAGCCTTAGGGGAGGAAGAACACCTGCAGCCCCTCCAAGGAGAGTGGAGGCTTTTCTGTTCCCCAGCTCTCAGTTTGAGCCCTGCAGTGCTGCACAATTGTCCTCAAAAGCGCTTTGGCGGTTTTGTTGATGTTGTTGTTGTTTTTTTTCCCTCCTCCTCCTCCTCCTCCTCCTCGTGTTACTTTCCTTGTTACTGTCCAATCAGGGGTGGTGCCAGCAACTAAGGTCTCCCACAGCTCTCGTTGCGCTCACAAGAAATCACCAACAACTCACCACACACACACACCCTCACACAGAGGGAGAGTGGGAGAGAGCGAGAGAGAGAGTTACTCAAAGGTACAGTAACTACATGAATGGAACTCAACAGAAGAAAAGAGTGAATAGGGGATCAATGGAGGAACTCCTAAAAAGAGTTTAACCTCCTGAAGTGTCTTTGTGGGCTTTCGGACGAGAAAAAAGTGGCCTATCCAAAGAGCGATTAGCTGAAGGCAGACTGGATCATCACTGGGCCCAATTATTTGCCTGAACCACCATTCAAGCCTGGCCCACTCCACTGGCTTCATCAGCAGCAATGAACTCACTTATTGAGTTCATCCTGGAGCTCCGAGAACCAGCAGCTGTTATGGTGCTCATTTAAAAGTATAATAGTCATGGATGGCAGCACTGCCAGTCTGAGCTGAAAATGCATTCAAGTTTCTAATGTACAATAGTATTTGACTTTCCCCATCCCCGAGGAGTCACTGAGGTATGCCCAAGCAAATGATAAAAAGTAAATATGTATAAATAGATACAAATTCGTATCAACAAAAAGAGAATTAATGTCTTTTCCCTGTTAATTTCCATGTTTAAAAAGAGCACACATGCAGCTTTTGTAAGTTTATTCAACAGTGCAACCCTCTCTGGGTATTTATTTTAAACTTCTAGACATGAACAACACTCCCAAATTCAGTTTAGCATTACATATATTCAAAGACAACCACAAAGGGTCCAAACTAATTATCTAAATTCAGTGCATGAAAAAAGGCCCCACTCAGAGCCCCTGCTGAAGCATGTGACAATGCCAAGAGCGTTAGTGTGATCATTATAAAGCATATTTGTGTAGAGCAGAGGCTACGCAATGAATGTCAGTCCCTGTGGAGCATCCGCGGTTGGAAATGTCTACAATAAAAACTCTCTCCAAAGTATAATGTGATGTATTCATTACACAAAGCAAGAAAGATATTAATAATAAGACATTGTGTTCAACTTTGTAACTCTGTAACTGTTTCTTTCACAACCGTTGCTGTCCCTGAGTCCTGTACATTACGTAAGCTTTGCAGTATGTTTGAACATGTATTTATTTCTGTATCAGGCCTGTGGACTTATGTTTGCTACTATATGTTATAGGCTGCTACATGTTTGCTATGCAGCAGACTATACAGTGCATAAACTATTTGTTGATTGATCTGTTACATAGGCTACATAGAGAAAAAGAGTCATAGTTAAATGAGTAATAAGGTAAGTCAATAAATAAACCCATCTGATACTGGCAGGTATCTGAAAAATACATTCAATATATAAAGCTGAATATAGCCAGCTGATTCTCCACTAGTATCTTACGGTAAACATAGCATTATGAGTATGACCTGATTCTTTTTCATTTTACTGAGGTAGACTCATTTGTCTATGAAACAATATGTGCATTAGCACTGCAAGCTGAAATGAAATGCTGACCTAGAGCATGTACATTTAGAATCATCAAACATGTAGAAATGTACTTTCGCCTCCTGACCTAGCCCAAGGTTGGATTTTTTTTCTCGTTAAAAAAAAGCAAAAAAACAACACCATTGCCAACAGAGTGCCTCAAATAAAAACATAAATGCTTACAGCTTTCATATGTGTTTTGCCATGCCTTACTCTCCTAATGCCATAAAGCCTGACAGACAAAGCCTGTCTAACACAACCTAAAGACACGGATTATGTACAATGTGGCTTTCACTTCTTCTCCCTGTTGTCCAGTGTTCACCTGCCTTTGTTTCCTTTTATCACACACACACACACACACACACACACACACACACACACACACACACACACACACACACACACACATACCAGACTTGGCATACAAACCCAGTGGCTCTGTAGGGATTAGGTTGGCAGGGTACAAACTGTCTTCACCAAAAAAAAAAAAAAACAACTGTTAGGATAACTTGTGCTATAGTGAGGCAATTTGAAAGTGTTTCCCTTTCTTTTCACCTGAGATGTGTGTGATAATGCTCTTCTGTGTTTTGTGTCCTCTCTGCACATGAAACATTACGCTGTCTTCTTTGGCTGAACTTCTTCCGACAAAAACCCCCTAGGGTCCGATGGGTAAAAAATATGATTTGTTCCCTCAGTTTATTAATCTGTGCAGTTACACAGTGGCTGGTACACAGTTTTGCAATCCATGTCCGCAGATTTGGTGAAGCAAAAACCATGGGCACTGATTGTGGCAGTTTACAAATCTGTTGGTACTGATACTTAGGCTGTGTGTTTAGTTAAATCAATCAAACAAAACAGGACTGGAATCCCCGAAATAGCAGGTCTAAGTTTTCAGGCAATCAGATAAACTTGCTGCTTTGCTATGATTTGGATTAGCACGCAGAGTCTGCGCCACAACAGTTTTCTTATATTTTACAAATTTAAACTTAACACTGTTTAATCTTGCCAAACCTTTGCTAAATCTACCCTTATAACTCAGATATCTTTATTTCACTTCCGGAGTGGTGTCCTGTAAAATTAACCCATGTATTAAAAATTCCTGAATGTCAGCTTTACAATAAATATATTTGGTACTATTTGGTATCGGTTTTATAATACAAGATATAAGCATTAAAAATGTTTCTCATATTTCTGGCTCACTCTATATCTTCCACACACATTAATAGCACATAGAGAAACAACGCAGTGTTTATGCAAAACTTGAACTTTACTGAACTGAAGAAACAGGTGGAAACAATGATCCAATTAACACAATGAACCAACAAGGAAGTAACAAGTAAGAGCTAACATGTGGGGCATGCCCAGAGGTCATGCTAGAGACAGCGGAAACAGAAACACATGGCTATGGTAACAAAACAGTGCATGGCTCACCCGAATTCACAACACAAAGCGGAATTATTATTATTATTATTATTATTATTATTATTATTATTATTATTATTATTATTATTTTAAGATGTGAAGGCAGAGCCTTGTCAGCCAGGGTAGTGTTGAATATTGTACGTGGATTATTACAAGTTCCACTTAATATTTCATTCGTGCGTGGTGAACACACTGAGATCATAAATGAGAGAGACTGAGAGAGGCCAGACTGAGACTGAGACTGAGTCCATAAGTAGGAAAAGAGCTACTGCAACTCCTCACTTCAGAACCACACCGGAGTATAAACAAAACATGAGGGCGGTGTGGACTGCTTCACCTCGTCCCCAGTGGTGGCATTTGCTTACTGTTCTTGTTACTGAGGTCATTCTGCACAGTCCAGCCCCAGGGTTAAACCCGCAGCCTCACAAGAACTCCGGATTCGGAGTTGAGTGCACTAGCCAGACAAATAAAAAGCTCAGGCTGCCAGTCAACTGACTATCAGGTCTCTTAACATTCTAATGGCCAGCTAGGCTAGCTCACATTTACCACCTCCACACACCGTGCATATAATGATATATACTCTTAACGCTATTCTTCCTGTGACACTGAAGGCCTAAAACCAATAACTACATGTAGTGCCCCCTGGCATTACTGGCTAACATTGCGAGAGAGCTACACTTTTGGGGATTTTTATTATTAAATTTAAATCAATAATGAAATAACACGTTAACCCTGTTACATACAGGACAAACTACTGGGGTGAGTTGAGGTAAAAGCTGATGTGTAATTTCTCATAAGTGCAATATTTTAGCCCTGTTTCTGATTCCAAAGCTGTGGCGTAAATCATTGTACGTCTGGTGTCTTTTTTTTTGTAAAAAAAATATATTCCCCGAAGTGAAGACATAATCAGTTATGCGAGTGCATGCCCACACGGCTAATGGATTATCGTTTCCCTGTCAGTGCTGTAAATAAATAATGTGATACCGTCATATATCCAGCGGCTGGAGTGTGGCTGGCGTAAATCCCTTGAAGTAACGCCATAACATTACCGCAGCCAAAGGGTAGCAGGTGGGTGTAAATCTGTGCTCCCTCCCCACTACCCACCCACCCCATCCCACCCCCCCCTCAACCTCTACCCCCACCTCCACCCCTCCACACGTGGCAACAGCACTTCACTTTTACTGCCAGCTTTTGTGTGTGTCAGGAGATGCCTGGCAGAGGACAGAAGCTGACAGAGGCATCCATCTCGTCGCTGGTGCAACAACCGGTTGCCACACCAGTTGCCACGCAGATGGTTTACAACCCCCTCATCACCATCATCAACAGCGGGGCTCAGGTGTCGCCTGATCCAGCTGGTATGGAGGTGGAGGTGCTCCATGCACACATACACACACACACACACACACACACACACACACACACACGCACACATACACACACATACACACACACACATACACACGTGTAAACCAAAACCATAATATCATCACAGAGTGGTTGTTTTGGGGTCA
>CM059285.1:22248979-22251657 GCA_030347295.1 Setipinna tenuifilis
TTTCTCTTCTTTCTTTCCTACTCTCACTCTCTCATTGTGTTTTCCATCTTCCTAACTTCTGCTCTTTCACAGAACATTTACATTGTCTTGAGTTTTTATCAAGGCCGGTTTTCTCGAAAGCTGTTTTGGGCCTGTTGGCGTCTCTCGAAGGTATCCTCTGTGTCCAGCAGTCCGTCAGTTAAATTAGAATAAATTACTCAGGAAATGTCTGCGCTTGGTTCTGATTGTGGTGTTGAAATAAATAGAAAGCGAAAAGTGCCTCCAGCAGCATTCCAAGGCGAAAGAACGGGGTCAGGTGAAGCAAATTAATATTTGCTTTCAGTCCCAGTGTCTCTTTCTCTCTCTCCTCTTTCCCAAACATTTCAAGCTTGCCTTTCCTCAGGGGGTTAAACGGCAAATCTAATGAATAAGTGGAAATAATAAATGAATTGTGGCACTTTGAACCAAGGTCAAATAGAGCTGAAACTATTCTACTGTGGTTGGGGAGAGAAAAAAGTGAGTAAGAGGTCCTTGTTTTCATTGCATGTCATTACTGCAGTCTTGGGCTTATGAGCTCTGGCAGCTGGTCTCTGTTATGGCATGATGCAATGCCCAGGAGCGCATGAGAGGATACGTTCTGAAAAGCAAACACAAAGAAGAAGAAGAAGAAGGTCCCTCCCTTTTTTTCCAAAGTTTTTTTTTTTGGTCAAAAAAACTTTCATTGTGAAAGTCTCTTTTATTGAACACTAGATGAGAATGAATGATGTGCTTGGAAGTGTTGTCTTTTGTCCTTTGTTGCAATGGTGTTGTTGATTAGAGTGTGATAGCTCTCTGTGGGCTTTCTTTGCTGTGTTTTTTTTTTGAGGCTGTTCAGATGATACCTTTGTTCAATCTGAACAGAAAGGACACAGAAATCTGACAGGATGAAAAAAAAAAAATGCTCTCCTCTCTTCTCGCGTCTTTGAAAATAAATTACTCATTCGTGCAGCACTATGCTGTATTACTATGTGAATGATTTTTTCCCTTTAATTGATCATCAAAAAGGTGTTAAAATGAGCCCTTTCGCTGTATTTGTATGCCTGTATGTATGTTTTCATGCGTAAGCGTATGTGTGTATAATAAGCCAGATGCATTAGCAGCAAACAAGGCTGAGATCTGAAATGGTTGACTGATTATATGTTATTTTCAGAAATGTGTACACTTGTTTGCCTCCACAAATGCATGTGATTTTCCTCAGTGTAGTAAGTGTCTGTAAAGTGCACAATAGTACACCTCTGATTAGACTGACAAAGAAGTGGCAGCTTTTTTTAAATTTACTTGACACAACACTTGAGTTAAATAAGCCATGATAATTAAAAACTCGCATGTTTAATGGCTTAATGGGAGCTGGATGTTCTGACAGCTTGAGTAAATTATGTGATATTAGCATTGACATGCTCTGGCACCACACAGCCTAATGCAATCTTTACAACCCAGAAAAAAAATGACTAAAGCTAACATGAACTATGCCTCTAAACTTGTGCAAACATCTCAATATTCAGTTCATGCACAATGTGTCTGACAAACGACATGCTACTGCGACTATGGTACTGCAAATACTGTTGGCATATTATGTGAGGGCCAAACAAAGTCCTTTAGCAGAAATTGTGTTGCTGAATACAAGATGACTTCATGTGGCTGGGTATGGGAGGTGGTGGTTTACTGGTGGGTGCAACAGAGAAGCTAATAACTGGAATAGCATGTGTATGTGTTCCCATGTGTCCCTAGAGAGAGAGAGAAGGAGAGAGACAGAGAGAGAGAGAGAGAGAGAGAGAGAGAGAGAGAGAGTATGTGTACTGTGTGTGTGTGTGTGTGTGTGTGTGTGTGTGTGTGTGTGTGTGTGTGTGCCTGTCCTCCATATGTAGAGTGAAGCTGGAGCCACAGCAGATGTCTGAATCATGTCATTAAGATCTGAATGGATTGAATCATTATTTAATGACACAAGGTTATTTCTGGGTGAAAAGCCCAGAACTCAACATCCTGCATGCATGTGTGCATGCCTTTGCGGTGTGTGTGTGTGTGTGTGTGTGTGTGTGTGTGTGTGTGTGTGTGTGTGTGTGTTTGTGTATTTGTGTAGGGGGGGGGGGGGGGGGTGGCTGGTTGGATGTGGGTGTATGTAGATGGAGCAAGGGACAGCTTGGTCTGGGGGAATTGTGGTTTTGGTGCCACTAATTAGTTTTAACGAGAGCCTTAATCACATCATTGTTGTGCCATATGTATCTCTATGAAAAAATGTGTGTATGTGCGTATTTCAAGTTTGTATGTGTGTGTGTACTATGTGTTCATCACCAGCCCCCTACCTGAGAATTAGATTGCTTTACAAGATTATTATTGCTTACAAGATAAGATTATTTACAAATACTTCAAGACCTGTAGTTTTTGCCATTATTGGATATACTGCCATTCTGTAGGAGTTGTAAAGCATTATACAACAGTTAGGTCCGGTAAAACTATTTAGCAATTTATGATTGGACGTGAGGATATTCCACGGTATACCATGGTTGACTCTTCACAGTGAATAATCACAGTGACATTGCATTTATAAACTATGGCAGACTTTAACAAGACACTCGACACGGCAGAATAGCAACTGTGCATTAGACCTACTGTAGTTCAGACTGTGAACAATGACAACAACCATATCTCAGCAGCAGGACAAC
>CM059285.1:22251757-22256757 GCA_030347295.1 Setipinna tenuifilis
TCAAGTAAGTCCTATGTGATAGTTACATTCCAACATAGTGTTGAATGTAATGTAAGTGATACCACCACTTTACGCAACACTCCTTTCAAACATATTGAATATTTGTGTGATTAAATCATATATTTCCTTGGTTAAAAGATGACTGTGCTAGCTATTCTTTGTGACAGAATCATCAAGTGTATAATCACTAGATACTAAGTGGTCACAAACAATTACTACAAGGTAGTCTGCTGGGTAATTCTAAGATGAGTGCTTTTGTAGCTGCTTTGTTACCTTTGCAGCAGGATATACATATACGTAGATATAGATAACTATAGATCGAGTCTCTGTTCCCTGAGTAAGATTTAAAACATTTTACATGAGGTGGGTTTAAAAGTGCCAAACGTATGCTTTAAAGAGAAACTGTTTCCCAAGTAACATTCTAACTGTTTCTCACCTTATTTTTTTGCAAGACCCTGCTGGGGTAATTTGATGTGGCACTGATCTTACAAAGTCGTACATAATCCACACAGGTTTCCATCTCCCTGCCAAACCCCCGCGGCGCAGTAACGCCTCACAGGACGCTTGGATGGGGATCACTGCCTCATCATCAGGACACTACGTCACCGCCGGGAAAAAAAAAAAAAAAAACTCCACGAAGTGCTGATTAAACAGGATATGAACTACCAGGGGCGCTACTAAACGTCTTTGGTCCTATGAAAGAACATTACATTGCACCTCCCAAAAACATTGATTGATGTTGATTATTATGAGGGGCCCCTTGTCAGTAGAGGACCCTTGGAGTTGTCCAGCCTTATGGCAACCCGGTTAACTCTAAAAGTCAGCATATAATATTTAACTCTCCTGGTCAGAACCTAATCTGTACTGGTACCGCCAGTCCAAACCAAATTAGAAAAAGGACCAATTTGTCTGCCCGATTTGTACCAGACATATGCTATTGCGATGCTTCATTTCCAAGCGAAACAGATGCTAGTTTGATTTTAGAGTGTGTATACCCCCACAAGTCAAATTATAGAAGAACACTTAAAAAATGTTTTCACCTTTTAGATGATGTAGGAAATATTCTATGCAATATTTTTTTTGTTGTTCAATTTTGACATCCAAAATCCAAATGCTGTCCAAATCCAAAAAGAAAGAAAACATGAAGGTTTAGTTTGTAGAATTAAATGTGTTTAAATGTGTGATGTTAAATGTCGTAATATTACAACAGGGGGCTCGTGAGGGTTAACACATATTGTCTGTATGCACATGCACACAGTGGGTGAGGCAGGCGTTATCGATCTGGTTCTACTTTTCAGCTTCTTCCACTGACACAAGTACAAAGAGAAAGGGAAGTAAGGAAGGCAGGAAGGAAACAGGAAAGTAGGACTAAGTCAGGGCTGGGTCAATGCTGAGGAAAAGAAATGGGTAGCATTTGCCACTGCTGTCACTCAAGAAGAAAGCCGGCTTACAGGCCACCAAATTCCCCTTCATTATTCTGAGGCCTCAGTTGACATTTTGTCCAAAACTCTCCTCAAAGTGAGGGAAAGTTGAAAATGTCTAGTTTAATTCCTCATCTGAGATGTGAGTGGGACTTTCTGGATTGCTTCAGGTTTGAAATGTTCTTCCCTTAAAATTAAGTTAATGACTTTAAATGCACGAGGCAAAAAACTACACTTTGGCAGTGACAGACTCAAAGAAAACAAATGGATAACAGTCAGCTTGGAGGCATCGTGGGGTTGGGAGGAAGTGTGTGAAAGCCGGGTAGGTGCTGGCTCTCCCAGGATCCAATTAGGCTACATCATTCAGTCTTTCACAGCCTAATGCAGAACAATTGGGACAATATGACATTTCCAACGTCACCCATGGAGTTGACTGACATTGCATCAGGATGCATGCTAGGGTATTTCTTTGTCAAATCATAACAAAGACTATCCCACGTCGACATGTATACTAAGGGCAGTGCTATTAATATGCACAAAAGAAATTCACTCTCTAAAGGAAAGCTAGTCTGATGAAATATCTCTCTTTGTTAAATCAAGACTAAAAACCTAGACAAAATGTGTAAGTACTGCAAACACTGAAGTGAAGCACTCCAATAGAATGTCAATGGTACATCTTGGGGCCTTCTTACTGCATACTCTTTGCACCAACATGTATTAAACTTGAATTTAATGTAAAAATAGTAACTTTGTCAATAATTTGTTTGATTATTTTTGTTTGTATACTCATCAGTGACATTTAATGTTTACCCTGTATCAGGAAAAATAGTTTAAACAATAGCAGTTATTTAGGCTCATTGTCTAAATAGATGGATTTTAACAAAATGCAAGCATATTCACAATGTAGGTTACGTGAGGGGATATTGTTCAGTGAGGCAGTCACAATGCGAAGCAGAGTTGAACATTATCCCACTAATAATACGGCTACTTGCCAAAAATGATAAGAAAAACTTCTGACAATATTGTGAGATTGTATTGTAAGATTTTATTACTGCTTCGTGGCTTCATCTGAATAATATAATTTTTTTGAAAAAATAGTTTTTTTAATGTGTCCATCTGCTGAATAACTCACTCTAGCTTATATTATTATATCCCCGAAGCGCGGAGCGTCGGGGATGTAATGGTTTTGCGTGCGCCGCCGCCGCCGCCGCCGCCGCCGCCGCCGCCGCCGCCGCCGCGTCCGCCGCCGCGTCCGCCGCGTAATTTTAATTGTTGAAATGTCATTACAATAAGTTAAATAAGTACATGTGGAGAGATATAAAAGAAGCACAAAA
The DNA here is from genome assembly GCA_030347295.1 of Setipinna tenuifilis. Taxonomy (NCBI): domain Eukaryota; kingdom Metazoa; phylum Chordata; class Actinopteri; order Clupeiformes; family Engraulidae; genus Setipinna; species Setipinna tenuifilis. The sequence continues at coordinate 22,254,513 of CM059285.1, forward strand.
CCTATTGCCATCAACAGCAGTCATTCTACTTTTTCAGCGATCATTATACAAAAACCTACACTACACAAAGACCTCCGAACTATGACTGGCTCATTTTAAGTCAATGGGACATTTGTCATTCTTAAGAGGCCTATGAGTAAAGCTAATATTCACATTCTGTAAAGTGCTTTCTGAACAAATGTCTTACTAACTTTGTACTTAAAATGAATAAAAGCCATTACAGTTACTTTAACTAAATTGTGGTAAAGTGGCTAAGATCGCATAGTCGTAAGCACCTGCCCTGATCCAGTTCCTTTTTGATGCTGTGTGGCTTTACTATAAAAGATATCGAGGCTGAAAGTGTTTGTAGCATGTTGTTGTTCTTCACGTGTTCGCCACTTTAAATAAAGCCCTCTGCTGCTAACTTGTAGACAAAACATGCACGTGCACAGGTTCATTACTGTAATATAAAAAATACAACATATTTTGCAAGTACTAACCTTAATTATACTGCAAAGTGGTTTTCAATCAGTCCTGTGACAGAGCTGTAAGGTGCATTTGCTGTATCTTGTACCTGAGCATCTTACGCTTCTTTATCCCCAAGATAATTCTCATTTTCCCCTGGTAGCTTGTCTCCCACTCTCCTTCCCAAGGTTTCATTCCTTCTGCAGTGGTGGGCAGAGTGATAGCTGTGTTTGATCTCTCCTGTAAAACCCTCAGGTGTTATTACCCTTCTCAGTTCAAAACAAAATATACTTACTCTTTAATGAACTCTTTTAGACACTCTGCTGACAATTCTGCACTATGGATTTGTGAGCTACACAAAACATCCCCATAGGCAAGTGTGTGTGTGTGTGTGTGTGTGTGTGTGTGTGTGTGTGTGTGTGTGTGTGTGTCTGTTTCTCTGTGTGTGTCTGTTTCTCTGTGTGTGTGTGTGTGTGTGTGTGTCTGTTTCTGTCTGTGTGTGTGTGTGTGTGTGTGTGTGTGTGTCTGTGTGTACCTACTAAGGTATATAGTAAGATTCTGTAGTAAATATTATACTGTTGGGTTTTAAAATGTCCGACATGTTTGTGCGATCTACACTTTCCATGCATCCCAACAAGTGGAGAAATGCAACCATGTGAGAGAAAAAAAGACTGACATACTGTAGCAGTTAGCGTCAAACTAAACTTGTTTCATGGGTGCTTCACATATAATTGCAGATTGCTTTAATATGAGTTTTAAAACTGCTATTGGAACAGACTTAAACCAGGTTCGTTGCAACAAGATTAATAGACCAGCTTTAATTTACAGTAATCTAGCACAAGCATTAAACCATGTTGTTACAGCACAGCTTCAGCGCTGCCTGATTTAAACCAACTGGCTGCATGCCTGCCCACCTCTCCACAGCCCAGCAGCGCTGAGCTCTCCTGCTGAATTCTGGGATGCCGACCAGGATTCTGTCTGGTATGCAGACAACGGTGCTTGACCCTGAAACTCTCCCACCTGCTGAGACCCAGGCAACTGGCCCACCAGGGAGGGCCCCGTCCGATCGATCAGGTCAGTGTGATTATGGCCTGGAGGCAGGGAAAATGGTCGCACGCGTACTGGAAGACCTCAAAAAGCTTTGGCCATGTTGTGTGACCCAGGGCTTATGCTGTAGTAGGTTTAGGTCTTTTGAGTGGTAGCCTAAAAGATGACTCGTGAACTTTGTGAACTCTTAGCAAAGGAAGAATCTTGCTCTGTTGCATAGAGCGATGTCTTCCTTTGCGTGTGTGTGTGTGTGTGTGTGTGTGAAATTCTTGATATTTATGGCATTGTCTCCTTCAGATGATGACCTGGCCTGCATTGATCAGTAAAGTGCCTGTAGCCCATGCTGGCACCTGAGGCAATGCTAGTGGGCATAGACAGACTCGCCTCGCCCAGACATGGCCAAACATCAATAATCCTACAGTAGAAGAGACACCACATTATGTCTTGCAATAAAGTGTGTGTTTGTGTGCTTGTGTGTGTGTGTGTGTGTGTGTGAGTGTGTGTTTGTGTGTGTGTGTGTGTGTGTGTGTGTGTGTGTGTGTGTGTGTGCGTTTGTGTGTGTGTGCTTGTCTGTGTGTGTGTGTGTGTGTGTGTGTGTGTGTGTGTGTGTGTGTGTTTGTGCGGGGGAGAAAAAATGGAAAAAAGAGGGACCAGTCAGTACACAGAAGACTTGTAAGGAAGCCACAGTTTTTCAGTCCAACTTCTTTCTTTGCTGTGTGTCTGTGTGTGTCTGTGTGTGTGTGCCTGAGTTTAA
>CM059285.1:22261757-22266757 GCA_030347295.1 Setipinna tenuifilis
ACTCTGCACTCTCGGCAGCTGACACTTCTGGGCTAGCAAATCCCTGTAGAAAAATACTTTTTACTGTACTTCTGGTATTCTCCTACTAGCCCTCCCTTCTACATCTCTCTCTCTCTCTCTCCCTCTCTGCCTCTGCCTCTTTCTCGATCTCTCTCTCTCTCGCACACTTCCCCCCTCTCGTTCTGTGTCCCCCTCTCTCCTTTGGTGCCTCTCCCAGCTTGTGCGGCCAGATGTGCCTTGGGCCCTGTGGCTGTAAGCTAAGAGAGGAGCATATGGATCCTGGGCGAGGCCTAATTGGCCCTGGCCTGTCAGACTTGCCAGAACTCCTCTGGTTACTGTGCCTCGGACTTGCTGTTAATTTTGCTCAGCCAACATGTGGTTGGAAAGAGAGAGAGAGGGAAGGAGGGGGAGAGAGTGAGAGAGAGCGAGAAAAAGAGGGAGAGAGGTAGAGAGAGAGCAAGCAAGAGAGAGAGAGAGAGAGTTAATGTGTGCCCAGATCCCAAAATGAAAGGAATAAAAATGTCCAAAGTACAATTTGACATCTGTTGGCAATACAGCTAGCAGACGTTTCGCTGTCGGTTCAAATGGCAACACAACCGGCTACAGGATATGAAATACATACAGCAGTACACAAAGCCTACAGCAGGAACAAAAAGTTTAGTTTCCGTCAGCTCAAAACAGTTTCAGATACACTTTTTTAGAAGTATAACTTTGTGTGCTTGTTTTTTTGTTTGTTTTTGTTGACGCTGTCATTCAATGAGAGGTTCATGAAATAACTGTCCTATTCTGTCATTGGAAAAAATGCAATGATGTTCTTCCCTGGAGCTGAGTGTTCATTGGGTTTGGAAAGGTTCCCTAGAGTGGATAGGCGGATGGACCGGCAGCCATTTCGGTCTTCAGGCAAACCCACTAGCCCTCTGGGCCTCTGTAATTGACCAATTGACTTAATGATCAATAAACAAGCTGTTTTAGCTAATTGGAGCGAGATCGTTTGACCTTGTGTTGGCTTCTTCTTGGCCAAGCTTGTTTCTCCATGGTGGTCCAAAGAATTCACCAGCAGAGACAGTGTGCAGGTCTACCAGTCCATTCTCTAGTCCTTGACAGAACCACACAAGCATGTGCACACAAACTCACATACCCTCATTAATTTGTGATAACCAAAAGAACTATGTAGGAATACATACTAACTATGTAAGAATACATTATGTATGTATGTATGTATGTATGTATGTATGTATGTATGTATGTATGTATGTATGTATCTATCTATCTATCTATCTATCTATCTACCTATCTATCTATCAAATCATTCCACCTAATTCTTTTGGTTTGCCTGTCTGTCTGCCTGTCTGTCTGTCTTCTACACATGACTTGTTTGCACCTTTAGACACTGCAGTCCTCTCCAGAGTGTTCTAAAGTAAAAAAGTAAAGTATACTTTATTGTCCCCAAGGGGAAATTAATCTCAGGCTTCACAGTCACTGCATCACAGACTTACACAGCTCATACATAAATAAAAACCAACAGTAACACATACAGCACCACAACAGCACAATAACACCAACAGACAACTCAGTCAGAACTGTACACTGCATAGCATATTACAAGCAAGACAGCCTGCTATCTATTGATAAGCATCTTTATAGCAGCCTGTAGAAATAAGTTTTTATATTTACTTAATCTGCATTTTGGTGTCCTAAAGCGTCTAAAATTCTTGATTCAGGATGTGTGTGGGGTCGTCTGAAATCTCCAGTGCCTCCCTGAGCACTGACTTTTTCATAGAAACACTGCATGTCACCACTGCGTGTGTGTGTGAATAGCCTCCCTGTCGCTCCCTGTCAGTCAGTCCCCCTCATCACGCAGTGCTCTCTGGCCCGGCCTCACTAGGGGCCCCCTCCGCTCGGTCTGGGGCCACAGCACACCCACTGGTCTCCACAGAAACTGTCTGATTATTTACCAACACGGGAGGGGGGTGGCGTGGAGTGGTTGCTGCATTGGACTGCAGTGGCGGTCGGGGGGGGGGGGGGTAGGTTCAATCAGTGGTGATCTCCTGAGGCGTTAAAAGCATCTTCAGCCGTGACTTTGTCATTTTGGCTTCACTCGGGATATTTAACACACCAGTAAGTGACAGCATGAGTGATGAAAGAGAGTGAGAGAGAGAGGGGGAGTGGGAAGGACAGGAAAAGTGGAAATGAAGGAGAAAGAAAGGGGAGGAAAAGAAAACATCAAGCGCGCTGTGTTTCTAAAGAGATGAGCCCAGGGAGTCTGAGCTGGACATTCCCAACAGTACTGGGCCTCACAGGAGGTGTGTGTGTGTGTGGTGTGTGTGTGTGTGTGTGTGTGTGTGTGTGTGTGTGTGTATGTGTGTGTGTGTGTGTGTGTGTGTGTGTGATGAGCCACCGCACTTGTGTGTGTGGGTCTGTGTGTGTGTGTGTGCATGTGTTTGTGGTGGCAACTGCTCTTCATTATGTGATGTCCTCTGTAACCATGCCCTTTATATAATAAAAAACATTCAGACGTGTTGTCATAAAAAACAAAGCATCAACGATAAGGCCCAGGAATCAGAGCATCTTTAATCATGTCTAGACTGCTGTCTACAAAAGAATAGCAGATTACCAACACTTTACTTGTAAATTTCCCTCGCAAAAGGATATGCTCAGTCATGTGGCACGTTGCATACGGCTTTCCAGAGCGCACAGCCTCCTCTCAATTTACGTGTGCTGTCTTGTTATGAGCTCATATTGACTGCTCATTAGGTGCGGAGAAGAGGGAACCACCACTTCCTGAAAATGTGTAGAACTGTCGGAGAGGCATACTATGAGTTGATTTGTCATGCTTGGAGAGACAGAGAGAAGGCACTTTTGGCAGACTGTTGGGATAGAGAAAGGGAGATGGAGAGAAAGAGGGGGAGTGAGGGAGAGGGGAAGATTTGTTGGCTGAATGTTCAGCTTTAAAGACTCTGTCTTTGACCAAGTGCTCTGCTTGGGCACCAGTCCTTTGAGGAGGGCTGCAAGATTTCTATCTTTTTCACCTATTACATGCATTTAGGGGCTGAAGTGCGTATGATATGGGTATTATGTAGTACGTTTTTTTTTCCAGTACATGAAGAACGTTAATGTTCAAACCACCTCCCAAAGTCAGTTAAAAAGAAATTATCATGTGTGTTGGGGCAGAAAGTGGAACAACTTTCTGTTGTCATTTATCAACACGATCAGTGCACTTTTCCTAACTACTGAACAAATGAAAATTCAAAACTAACCTAATAACCATTTAATATATGATCTAAAATTGGCACTGTTCTTTTTAACTGTGAAGCTGAAATGAAATCACTTTTTTAATCATCTGAATTCTGTCACTTGGCAGGAGGCTAATGGCATCTACTCTCTCCCTCTCTCACTGGATTAGTTCCCTTTGGAACAAGAAACAAGGACATTTTCCTCCTCCTTTGTCCAAATCCTTTTAGCGTAAGTGGGCTTTCTGCGCTTTCAGCTATTGAGCTGTACGTGGACCATATGGGAGGGAGCGAGGGAGAGAGGGAGTCTCTTTCATTTTTTTTTCCCCTTCACGGTGGCTCGCCAAATAACCTGTCATCTTTCTTTTTCACAACACCATCTGTTTTTCATTTCTTTTTCACCTGGGCAGACAAGATTACAACAGAGGTTGGTCAAACAGAGAGCGCGATCGAGCGAGAGAATGAAGTCTATATGGAAGAGGGGTGGGGGGGGGGGGGGTTGTCGAGGAATGAAAATGTGATTTAATATGACCTCTGTCTTTGCTGTCCTTACTAATCCACCGTCTCATGTAGTGTTCACAGGTCACCTGACCGGGTAAATAAATCTGATTGGTGGCTGAGATAACCGAAGCTGACAGCTTTCTTTTAGTAAGATAGCCCGGCAGGGACTGCGAGGTTGGTGGTACGGAATTTCAGTCTCTGATCACATCGTCTCTGTACACTTCCATTATTTCATATGATGCGAGGAGAAGGACGGGGGAGAGGCGAGAACATTTTGCCTTTTTTTCCTATTAGTATGCAGTGTATGGATCCCAGCTGGGACTCATATTATGACATGTGTCTGTGACCTACATGCTTATGAGCAGAATGGTAAAGGTTACTGTGCCACAAAAGCAGATTCAAAAAGGAACACACACCCAGCCACACACACACACACACACACACACACACACACACACACACAAACGTAAACACAAAAAGATAGAGAGAGGAGGGAGTGAAACAGAAAGAGAAAGAGAGAGAGAGAGAAAGAGAGAGAGAGAGAGAGAAAGAGAGAGAGAGCCATACAAATACAGACATTGATTTTTGTCCACAGTCCCCCCTTGGCAACAGTGCGACGTGCCACCCGAGTTAAGTAGTTCAACAGCAAGGTCACGTCACACTCTCCCCTCTCTCTCCTTTACAATATATGATTCATGAAACACTGCCTTTCACTATGGCTTGAACTTCTCACTGTAAACAGATTACTGGACTTAGTCTCTACGGGTACACTGCTTCTACTCTATTCTTCGACCCTACTTCTCCTCTCTCTTTTCTTCTCTTTTCTCTTTTCTTCTCATCTCTCTCTCCTTTTCTTCTCTTTTCTCTTTTCTCTTTTCTTCTCATCTGTCCATTTGGCTTCTCTTTTCTCTTCTATTTTTTTCTCATCCTCTCTCACTGCTTCTATTCTAACCCTACTTCTTTTCATCTCTCGTCTGCTTTCTATTCTCTTCTCTTCTCTCCCCTTGTCTTCTCCTCTCGTCTCGTCTCTTCTCTTCTCGCCTCTTCTCGTCTCTCCTCTCCTCTCCTCTTTTCTTCTCTCCGCTTCTCTTGCCTTCTCTCACCTTCTCCATTTTGCCCTACCCTGCAGCTTCAGCTGTCTGTGTGTTCGTGAGAAGCCAAGCCCCTGTGCTGCGAGCAGGGTCTTTGCTGGTGGCGCTAGATATGAAGGAACCCTCAAACCCTGTGGCCTGATGTACTGAGGCCAGAGGTCTAGAGGCAGGAGGGCAA
>CM059285.1:22269257-22284257 GCA_030347295.1 Setipinna tenuifilis
TCTCTTTCCCTCCTTCCCTCTCTGTCTCTCTCTATCTCTATCTCTGTCTTTCCTTCTAGCTCTCTTTCTCTTCCCCTCATTCCCTCTGTCTCCCTCTATCTCTGTCTTCCTTTTTCTCTCTCTCTCTCTGTCTGTACTTCCCACCACCCTATCCCCATCTTATCTGCTGTCATACAGTGTCACTGATTCAAATCCCTTTTTAATTGGATCGAGACCAGGGGGCTGATTACAGCATGGTGCGGACGGAGAGACAGACAGACAGACAGACAGACAGATTGCTGCCACCATTACTTTCCACCACCACCCGCCAACCCCCCGGCCAACCACACCCCACCCCACCCCACTCCCGTGCCTCTACAAGCACCATTACTTACCTGTTAGTCTCTCCAGTCCACCGCCTGGCTACCCGCTGCCGGAGCCAGATGCTGAGGGCCAGGCGTGAGCCAAGACTTGTTCCACACACATGTTGCCAGTGAAAAACACAGACACTCGCTGACAGGTGACATTAACACGTGGCTGTGGTGGCGGCCGGCGGCCTGTAGAGCCAAGATGGCCGCCCACATCTGTTCCCTGTGAGACAGATTCAGCATCGTGCCCATTACAGTAAGTGGCCTTTTTCATTTTTTTTCCGACATGGGCTGCGAGTGCACGTGCGACACTTTCGGTGTTGGAGTGTGGTGAGCATCATCATCATGCACTGTGCAGCGCACTCACCCGTCACTGTTTCCTGACATCTGGCCACTGCATTTCGCAAACACATCTCGATGTGTGCAAAATTGAATTATTTCTCTCTTGGGAGGCATTACATGTCTGTGGTTAGCGTAATAAATGAAGGTTCTTGCATGCATTGGGGAACTATTCCAAATCTTGCCTCTGCACTGGAACTATTCCAGAATTAAAGGAAGACACAGTGTCCTGTGATGTTTATCTGTGTATAATAGCAGTTTGTTTGTGTGTGTGTGTGTGTGTGTGTGTGTGTGTGTGTGTGTGTGTGTGTGTGTGTGTGTGTGTGTGTGTGTGTGTTTAGGACGCCCTTCAGAAGACTCGGCAAAAGAACACTATGAGTAGGGAGGTCACTGTGGAGCTGAGCGGGTCAATGCTTTGCCTATAAAAACAGTGTGAGTGTTTGTATGAGTTTGTGTGTGTGTGTGTGTGTCTGTGTGTGTGTGTGTGTGTGTGTAAGAATGATATAGTATGCAAGGTGTGGTCAGAAGAAGCTGGCGAGTGGAACACCTTTGTGCTTGCTTTTCTGACAGGTCAAAGTCATTGACATGCATCACACCAGGGTCACTCCTGAGAATTCACCCATGGCCAACTATTCAGTTCACAGGCACACACAGGCATACCTGCCCAGAAACAAACAAACAACTACACACAGCCACACTTACACACACACACACACACACACACACACACACACACACACACACACACACACACACACACACACACACACACACTTACACACACACACACACACACACACACACACACACACACACACACACACACACACACATGCACAAGGCGAGCACACACACACACCAACCCAGGCCTGCTGGGGCAGTGCCACTGGGGATGTGGTGGGAAGGGGTGGGTGGGGGTGGGGGGTAGGTCAAGATGATTTAGGGGTCCAGAACTTCATAGTGGGCCCACGAAGGACAGTGATTTTTATATCAACTATATACAAGTAAAATATATGGACATACTCTATAATGTTATTTAGTTTGTCCATAGAATTAGTCAAATTAATCAATTAAAGGAATGTATGGTTTGATTGCTTTGATTTTGTTTTGATAATCTTCACATATATGGATGAATGTGGGAGTGGAGGATGTCATTTTGTGTCTACTACACAGGGTGTACTCGCACTTGGACAAAGGTGGCAGTGCTGTGACAATCATGTTCTCTGACTCCTCCAGTGCTTTTAACACCATCCAGCACCTACTGCTGAGAGACTAACTACTGCAGATAAGTGTGAACACCACCAAAACCAAGGAAATGGTGGTAGACGTCAAGAGAACAGCCCCTCCTTTGCTGCCTGTCACCATTGAAGAGGGGGAATGTGGAGACTGTCAGGCCACACAAGTACCTGAGGGTACATCTTGACAATAAACTGGACTGGTCTGCCAATACGGATGTATTCTGGAAGAAAGGGCAGAGCAGGCTCTATCTCTTCAGTAGGCCCTTCAATGTCTGCAGCAAACTCCTGCTCATCTTCTACCAGTCTGTCATGGCCAGTGTCCTCTTCTATGCTGTGGTATGTTGGAGAGGCAGCACTAGGGAAAGGGATGCTGGATGACTGGGCAGGCTGGTGATAATAGCTGGCTCTGTGGTGGACATGGAGCTGGAGTCACTCAGAACAAATGCAGAGGAGTGGACCTCGAGCAGACTGCTCTCTTTAATGGTCAAATTACTGCCGCCACCTGCACACCACTTTCTCCAAACAGAAGAGCCTGTTCGGTAGCAGGCTCCTGACTCTGTCTTGCCAAACAAACAGGCTGCGAAGGTCCTTTGTTCCTAGGTCCATTAAACTCTTAAACACCACACAGAAGGAGAGGAACATGATTGACTTGAGTGTCTAAGTCTGTTTCTGAACACTTATCTGCTTTTATCTGGGTGTCTTTATACATACACATACACTACTCTGGACACTCTATTGCACTATGATAACATCACACAGCACACTTAATTGCCACAACATCACTTTGTAGTAACGGCTTACAATCAATATCTTCTTTGTACTCCTGTAGTATGTCTGTGTGCCTACGTGTGTGTGTGTGTGTGTGTGTGTGTGTGTGTGTGTGTGTGTGTGTGTGTGTGTATGTGTGTGTGTGTGTGTGAAGTGTCCCTACTCTGGGAAACTTACCTAACGCATGTCTATCTCCATGTGTTCACTTTTCTACTGTGACACTAAAAATCCTTGAGTCCTTGAATGTACTCTATGTGTATATGTGATGTATATGTATATGATGTGTATATGCTGCTATTTCAGGATTAATAAAGTACCTCTACTCTTCTCTGCTAGGCCTATATATGCCACACATACACACACCCCTATGTTTCCATTATTTAGTGTGGCCAAAGCTGCATTACTGCTAGTCGGTTAAGTTTACATACTAGTTAGTTGTTGTGCATGCAATGCTGCAGCTGTCCGAAATGTCAGAATTTTAGGGGAGACAAAAAAGGCAGGAGAAAATAGAAGAGAAGAAAGGCTGACAGTTGTCCGCACAATATTTTTAAGGATATTTTAACTAGCTACTCATTAACAAGCTGATTTTAACCAAAAAGATGAAGCCAGCTGACTTAGTCTGTCAGGCTCCTTCCAGGATGGTGAAAAACAAGAAAATGTTTCCATGTTTCCACTGTCATTCATAAAAATACCCTATACTACTGTATACATTAGGTCTCCACTGGAAATTGTGACAGTGAGAGTGTATTTTTGTCCGCATAATGAGTTTTTAACGTAGCCCCCATCCTAGTTTGTGTGGCGGCTAATTATACTAGCACACAGGTAATTTACAACAAATGGGATGCCCTTATTTGCACAGATGCAGCCGGCAGGATTAGGAAATAGGCCCACAGTGGATTTCGGATAGTGAAGGTGGGCACAATCTCCAGGCCTACCAAGACCTACGAGATATTACATATAGCCATCAGGATAGCCTAATCCCTGAATAAAATGCCCAAAATTATTTCCTTTCAAGGGGCCCACAGTTTCTAGCGGTGCCCCTGCATTCACTCTTTTCATACACACACACACACACACACACACACACACACACACACACACGTCCAGAATTATTTTCTTTCAAGGGGCCCACAGTTTCTAGCGGTGCATGCACACTCACAGCTTTTTTCAAGCACGCACTTTCACACACACACACACACACACACACACACACACACACACACACACACACACACACACACACACACACACACACACTCATACACACACACACACACACACACACACACACACACACACACACTAGTCCCCAGGGTCTTTTTATATTGGGCAGCATGTCTTGGACTCTTCTAAGAGCATCTGCCCTGGTGTCACCTGCCACTGAGAAACTGACAGGGATCACAATACCTCTTTCTTTTCCTCTCTCTCTCTTTCTCTCTGTCTCTCTCTCTTTTTCTCTGTCTGCCTCTCTCTGTCTGTCTGTCTCTCTTCTTCTCTCTCAGTTTCCCTATGCCTTCCTTTTTCCTATATCCTCTCCTTTTTCCTTCTCTCAGATTGTGTCTTATCTGGCACTTCTCCCATTTCTTCTTAGTTGTATTCAACTCCTACTCATTCTACATTTGCATTATCTTTCTCTCTCTCTCTCTCTCTCTCTCTCTCTCTCTCTCTCTCTCTCTCTCTCTCTCTCTCTCTCTATCTGTCTGTCTGTCTGTCTGTCTGTCTGTCTGTCTGTCTGTCTGTCTGTCTGTCTGTCTCTTTCTCTTTCTCTTAAACACACACACAAAAACACACATATCTGTGTCCTTGCAGTTCTATGCTCATTATTTAATCCATTTTCAAGTAAAGTTTTGTGCGACCTTGTCTTGAGTCTTGCTTGCTGAAATGTCTGAGATCTGGGGACACAGTGTGAGCACATTGTCACATCTCATTTAATTATTTTCATATGATTTCAGAGCTACAGGCATCGGGGCTCTGCATAAACTACTCAACAGTTACCAACAATTCAGTTGTCTCTAGGAAGTATGAGACAGGAAACAAGTGGGCGATTTCCAATACGGGGGTGGCGGGGTGGGGGTGGGGGCAGTGGAAGTGTTTCCACAGACATTTGAAAAGTGCTTTTTGAATGGTGTTGATTTCCCGGTGGGTTTGCACTGTAGCAGAACAGAATGGGATATGTGTTCGCCTGCTCTGCTGCAGAAGGGCAACTCTGGTCGCTCCCATGGAAATGGGTTCTGATAGCCCCTTATGTTATGCTTGTTGACCTTGATACCTTGGTAATGCACATGACATGGAGGTTTAAGGAGCTTGTTTTGATAAACACATATAAAAAGGAGAAATACATCATTAAGCATGCAGAGTAGCAAAAGATACACACACAACAACACATACACACAAATACATACACACACACGCATACAGTAGGTAGACACACACACAGGTACACATACACGGAAATACACACACACACATACAGACATGCAGGTAGACACACACACACGCACACACACTGGTACACACACACAAACACACATACACGCACATGCATACAGACACACACACACACACACACACATACACACAGGTACACACACACAAACACATATACACGCACATGCATACAGACACAGACACACAGACACAGACACACACACACACGACACACAGACACAGGCATGTGCGTGCACACAAAAGCACAAACATACACAAAATAACACACACACACGTTTAGCTATGGCATTTCAGTCAGTAGCTGGGAAATTAAGATATGACTATGGGCCACATTACAACTGATTTCTGAATGTTGACAGCGACTAAACACTTTCTCTTGTTCTCATTACTTCTTGTCTGCTTGTATTTCTGAAGCAATTGCACTCTGAAGGATGGAAAACATGGATTAAGATGTAATCAGCCGTGTTGGCTAGAAATCTTGGCACTGTGTGTAAATTATGCTTCTCTTATTACAACAGGTGTGTTCCTATTTGTGGCCAGATGCCACTGCATTCAACAACTGTGTTATAGCAGTGATCAACAATTATGCCTTTTCCTTCAGTCTCCACACATAGAGGCAGACATTTGGACATACACACAGACACTTGGACACACACACACACACACACACACACACACACACACACACACACAAATGAAGGGGCTACGAACACTCAAGGGGCTACACAGTCAATGACTAGTCATTTACTAGGGTACACAGTGTGCAACTAGACTTTCCTCAGCTTCTGAATCTGTGCTCAGCAATGCAGACCCCTTCTTAGATCAATCCAGCACTTCCCCTTCATTTCTAGGGCTGCAGAGCTCTGCCTGGTGAACAGAGAGGCATCTCCAAATGCAAGCTCCTCATTTGGATTCCTCACAGATAAACTGTAGGTACAGGTGTCAAAGCCGGATTTAGAAAGTAAAAACCTTGCCAGTTTTTCTTGTAACACATGTGACTTCACTGAGTAGCTGATATACTTGTCTTGAGTGTTCATTACAATCAGTTGATTCAAAGCTGGTTGGATCAAATTTGTGGCAGGGTTTTTTTCTTTCTGAACCCGGGATTGACACCTCTGTCTGTAGGTAGGGATATGAAACCCAGTCACACATGGAAATCCCATGCTCCGCTGTATTTACAATCACCTTACAATTACAAATTACCTCTACAGCAGAACACAGTCTAAGACAATGCGGGGGACACTTTTCACTGAAAAAAAAAAAAAAAACTTGTTTGCTTTTAAAATGAGTCTTGAGATTATTGGCATGAACATTAAGAGTCTGCCTGTTTAAGCTTGTAGTCTCTGAACTCCTACAGTCTATTATTCTGAGCTGAATTTGTTCAGTTACAGTAAAAGGTGCACTGTCAAACTTAGCAGTCAATTTTAATAAATAAAAGGAACAGAGAGAATGTTTCACAGTACCATTAATTTAATCCAATTTTTAATACAAATTGTTTAAAAAGTACCTCATGCAATATAATACCACGGAAGCAATCAAGACTTTATTTTATTTTACAGCCCACTTTCATCTTATTCACTTGGAAAATAGTCATGGTTACCCTGGTAACACTGCACTTAGTTTAACTGATAGGTAAGATGTTGGTAATACTGTGGTACATGATATGTTTCAATGAACATTTACACAATGTTCAAACAGTAGACAGACCCTGGTGGATTTGTTTATAAAGTTGTTGTTACGAGGTAAGTACTGAATAAGCCCATGCATGATAAATGCTATTATTAATAAGTTATTTACTGAAAACTTTGGTAAGTAAAACATGGAGTAACCCAAATAGCAACACAATACGTGGGAAATAGAGGAGGTAGTTTCTATAGAAACACTCAATATTTCCTTGTAAGTACAGTTTTAAGCAAAGTTCTTATCAGCCTAAAAAAACACAATTACAATTTGCTGAATAGATGAAGTACCGAATAATGCTACTATGTAAATCAGTCATAATTTCTCTCTTTTAACACAGTAATAATGTTATATTGATGTTTTTATATTATTAATTATCATTTTAACTGTGCACCATGTAATTTCATCGAGTTACCATTTTGTTACTGGTAAAAACCTAGTAATTAGGGGACTTTTAGAATCATTTAAATGTATTTTTATGATCCTTTTTACTTAAAAAAACAGGAAAAAATGTTCAACCAGCTTTATGTACTAACACATTTAAACACATACATTTAAAAACAGCAGTAAATATTACACAATATACCTAGATGATTTTACAACGTAGAAACAACTTTGAGGTTTTTTTTTTCTCTTTCTGGTTGGGCTATTAATAAGCAGGTGGATAAATGCAAGCACCTGTAATGTGGGCAGGTGGTGTGCACTTAATGACCCAGTGAATACTTTGGCATCTCCAGTCAGTGCCAGAGCACATGCTGCAGGTGGTGCAGGTGACCATATGAGCCTCCACCACGCCCCCATCTCACTTACACACACACACACGCACTTTGCACACACACACACACACATATGCACACACACACACACACACACACCCTCTTACCCTGGGTCAGCGCTCTGCCAGATGGGGCTGAGAGCAGCTGGAGCACCACTGTCCCCAAAGGTCACTGGGTAAATGAGGCGAATATAGCTAAAGCTGATAACTGGTGGCACAGGGCACAGCTCAGATAGACACTACAACTCCCATGAGCACTCCGGCCTGTGTCAGAGACTGGGAGATAGAATGAGGAGGGGCAGATAGATTTCAGCACAAGTGTGGGGTCAACTGAATGTGCCAGTCTGTGAGAAACAATATTTACTGGGACAAGTACTCTGGATCAAGGCTCTAGTTTGTAATTACAAGCAGCTATTTGGGCTGAACACAAAAACTGGGACTGGGAAACTTCCGGAAAAAAAGAACAGGGGAAACTGAGAGAAGTGTAAGGAATAGAAGAGTGAGACAGGGAGTCAAGGATAGAGAAACGAGGAGGGCTGCATAGACTGAGAATGGGAGAGGAGAAGAAGCAAAAGAAGGCAGATCAAGAAAGCAGTGGGAGTGCATCAGCTGTCTCTGACATAGGCTGAGAGAGGCTGTCAGGCTCTACACACATACACCTGCTCACAGATTCACAAATAGAGAAACAGACAGGGAGAGCGAGTGAGGGAGAGAGACAGAGAGAGAGAGAGAGACAGAGAGAGAGAGAGAGAAAGAAAGAAAGAAAGAAAGAGAGTCACACACAAACACATACACACAAAAGTTCTTTATGCATCTGCAACTGCCAGTACCTGTCAAGCTATCTGTGAGTGTGTGTGTGGTGGGGGGTTGGGAGTGTATGTGTGTGAGTGTGTGAGTGTGTGTGTGTGTGTGTCTGTGTGTCTGTGTGTCTCTGTGTCTGTCTGTGAGTGCCTCAGTTCATAAAACAAAATCCTTTTGTCGTACAACTGATCTGTCTCACACCCTGACAATCATTCTCGGGTGTGTGCTACCCACCAACACAGAACCCTACCTCAAAAAACTCCCAGCTCCTGATTTCTGACTATTTATGGGCCTTTTTTTTCTGAGCCCTCTGGCTGACCTGGTTTGCTAATGTCTACCTCAAAACGTCTCCTGAGAGGCTAGTGTCTGACCTCAGGCTCATTCTGCACTCATTTCTGTACCTTGTTTTTTTTTTTTTCCTTACATTTTCTTTTTTTTTCTTTCTTTCTTTTTCCTCAGGCCCTCTAACGGCAGACCGTTTGATTTGGAGGGAAAAGGGGTGACCATTAGTGTCTGGCTGGCAAGCCGCTGGCAGTGACCGCGGGGCCAATGGGCAGATGACAGGCTGTCTTGAAGGCAGTGGTGGTGGGGCTGGCAGCGGGGGCTGGTGGGGGTGGTGGTGGCACCAATGGCTGGTGGTGGTGAGGTCCTCGGTGTGGTAACGCCCTACTAATCATCGCCAGAGTGCCGAGTGGGGACACTAATGAGATGAGACGAGACGAGACGCTGTGGTGAGAGAAATCAGCAATTACTGACACACATGTGCACCCACATACACATCGACAGCCATGCATATGCTCTTGAGATGACACTGGCGTCACAAACACTCGAGTTCGCATGATGAATACTCTCTTTCACTTGCCCCTTTGACACACACACACACACACACACACACCCGCACACACACACACCCGCACACACACACACACACACACACACACACACACACACACACACCCACCCATACACAAACACGTACCCACACACACACACATACACATGCACACACACACACACACACACACACACACACACACACACACCATGTAGTATGCTAGTGCATCTATTGCATCCTTAAAGGGCAATGCAAATGTTCCCCATTATGATGACAAAACGTCTTTCCCTTCTGACAAGACCCAGTTTTATCAGAGAGGCCAAGCTTTCGCCCTATTTGCCCTCTGACAGTTCTTCCTCAGGTCCTCATGAATTTCGACACAGGAGTAGGCTTTTGTAATAGTTTGTCAGCAGCCGAGTCTTCAGAGAGCCACACATTTGCATCTTGCATTTGCTCTCTCTTTGCACTGCCAGAGACATTTTCGCAATGGAGAAATCCAGCCAAGCATCATTATGCTATTTCCCCATCCTGGAAATGGGTCCCTGCAGAGGCTGAGTTTCATGTCAACGCTCTCTGTCATTTGCGGGCTAAGCCTGATGCACCACTGACATGTCATCAGTCCCTTCGGAGACTACATATAAAGAAAAAAAAAAAGGTTCTACTTTCTACTTGGACTATTTTAAATGAAATGAGTTCTTTTTTTTTTCAGTGCATATTACAACAAATGTAGTCTCGGTTTAAACAGGCTTAGACAGAAAGGTCAAAGAGGCCGGCATTCCTGTGGAGAGTTCTTGTAATGACTCCCCGTGAGGATACGTCTGTTTATTGTATGAGGTTCAGAGCTGAGGGGACAGTCCTGGGATGTCCTGGAGCCAGCAGGCCTCTTATTTCTCATTTAGGTGAAGATAGTAAGTCAATAGACTGACCAGAGGGGGCACTCTTTCACATTTCCTCTGTGTGTGTAATGGCACATACCTTAGAGAGCCTAACCCCAAAGAAACCTTGAGAAAGAATTGATTTTTCTGAAAATTTTCAAAGCGTTCATTATTATTTTGAAAATGATATCTTGCACCATCAGGACGCTTGCAGATGGTGTGTGTGTGTGTGTGTGTGTGTGTGTGTGTGTGCGTGCGTGCGTGCGTGTGTGTGTGTATGTGTGTGTGTGTGTGTGTTGGTGGGGTCTTAGCAGTCATTAGAGCGTAAGTTCTTCAGAGTTTACACTCTGATTTATAGGTTATGCAGTATTGCCATAATGGCTTGCCCAAAATGTCTGGGGTTAGTTTAAATTCCCAAAGGTTTTTTCCCCACAAATATTTTTATATGTTGGCACCTCAACAACCTAGACACTCTGACAATGTTTTTCTTTTCCAGAACTTTTGCTTCCTTGTAAACAGAGCAATATTCAATGCAGTTTTCTACCACGACTCATGTCTACTCATGAGATGACAGCACCCTGTATGACAGTGCTTGGAGGAAGGCATTGGAGTCAATGGTCTTATTTTAGCTTTATAAAAAAACACCATGACAAGACAACAACCATCAGCATACCAAGACATTGGAATTCAGGGAACTAAAATTATTATTCACATCTTGTCTTACCACTTTCAGACAAGCTATGTGTAACCACAGAGTATTTTAAATCTCTCTCGCTCTCTCGCTCTCTCTCGCTCTTTCACTCACCCTGTCTGTCTGTCTGTCTGCCTATCTTTGATTCTCAGTCTGTCTGTCTCTGCCACAAAGTAATTTCACAGTTTGGTGCTATTATTATCTTAGACCATCTTATGCCTTCTCCTCTTACAAGTTTATAAGTTATGAGTACACATCATTCGTCTGGTTTGAGGGAGGAGTTGTGGACCTCCGTGACCTCTCTGTCAGGGATCCACTAAGCTGGCTGACTGACGGGCTTTAGCATCTAGCATTTAGCATCATGATGTTCTGAAGGTCCATGTTTCCAGTGCTTTTTGATTAGCAGCAGCTCTAGCCAAATGGTTTGGAGGACATCATGTTTTTATTCATTATTTTCCACTCTGAAGATTGTTCAGTGGACGTAAAGCCGATCTTGTCTGTTTTGTTGTTTCTTCAGCATGTGTCTTTGTCTAAAAGCACCTTGTGATGTACTAATGTACATAAAAAATATGCTTTATAAATAAAATACCTACCTAACTACCTACTTCCAGGCACAGATGCGTCATTAGCATACTTGATCTCTACATCGCTGAACACATTTGACAAGTGAATCATGAAATCATTAGGTCAGCGTGGGTGCATGTTTAAAGCTGGCGTGGGCGAACACTCACTACTTGAGACAATGTTGACTCATACAGTAGCTACACATCTGTGACATCTTCAGTGACTTTTCCAGTTCAGACATATGTCGTGTTTATCAGATTTACAGCACCGTATCATCCATTATAGCACGGGCCTTTTTCAGCTAATAGCATGATGGGGAGTTAGGGAGATGCATAATGCAATATTTCTCACTGTTTTGTTTTTTCTATAGTCTACTAAAGAGTGGGGTAGTCAAAAAAAAGGTGGGTGAATCATATGAACAGTGGTTAAAACAGAGGCTAAGTTCTGGATGTCCTTCACATCAGCAATCAAAAAATGTAAATAAATGCTGTTTTGTGATTTGAGAAGCTGTGTGAATGGTATTTTTTAAGTGCTCACCCTCCACTACAACATGGACCCTAACAGTTCACAAAACATCTGAAACATGGTGGTGTTTTGGATAAACAGCAGTCTAGTTTTCCCTACCATTCCCCCACGCACAGTAACAGGAACAGGTGAGCAAATGTGTGATACAGTACCATATAGATAGCGGTAAAGATGCCCACTGTAGCCCACCTTGAAAGGCAGGATGGAACACAGTCTGCCTAGACTGGCTACGGAAATGGAGAGAGCCCTACTTCTACTGTTTCAACTTTTGTCTGCTCTCCAACTTTAAATGATCCAATTAGGCATGGGAGGGACGCTTTAAGTTTCACTGTGTCGCTGTTAGCCCAGAATATGTCCAGGAGTCCAAACCCCCTATCCTGATATTTTTGACAGGGGGCTGCTAAATTAAGACTAAAAAATTGTGTGCTGTTTGGGGGGAAAAAAGAAGCTTTGAAACCCAAATAGTATCTGCTTACTTTTGTCAAAGCATAGAACTATGCGTTGTGGAATCCCTGTGCACCACATGCTTGACTGTGCAGACAACAGTCTAAAGGAGGGCATGCTTTTAGCAGCATTAAATCTACTCATCTCATCTGCGTCTGCTTGTTCAGCATTCAGAGTGGGTTTGATACTAAAGGACACATACAGGCAATCTCCAGGAATACACATCCACATTCACAGACACAGACACACGCACAAACACACGCACACACACACACACACACACACACACACACACACACACACACACACACACACACACACACATGCACCCACACACACAGTCTGTGCCCTTTTACATCAACAGCTATTTGGCTTATAGCATAACATGTTTGTGATGCTTACTACTCTGCCATCAATCTTCCAAGATAGAAGAGAAGTACATGTTGATAATATCACACTAGAAGTAGTTGTTAACAAAATCTTTCGATTCGTCTGAGTCTGCCGTCTGAGTCTGAGTCCGTTTCGTTGTTTTATTTTTACAGGCCATTTCATGCATGCTCGGCCGAGACCCCAGAATGTTTGTATTCCAGCCAGCGCTGACCTTTAGTGATATTTAGGAAAGCATGTCAGAGTGGGATTTCGAAAACCTGTGACTGTTGGCAGCTAAAACATAAATGTCTTCCTTGTACCATATAAATAGACCATTGCACTCTCACCACCTCCTGCACACTCCCGTCCTTCATGGCTTTGTCAATTATTCGCTCTGATGTGTAGGTGCGCAGTGCATGAACAATGGCTACCACTCTGGCACAAATGCCTTATGTGCTGTGTTTTTTTTTTTTTTTGTTTTTTTTTTTAATGTTTTTTTGGTTTGTGACATTGTGGATGAAGACATATATTTATACAAAGATTACAGAACCGCTAAAAGACTAGAGGCACCAAGTCTGTATCATCTTTATTGCCAAAAAAAAAAAAAGTTTGGAAAAGAACTGCAAAATAAACAAAAACAACACATGGGCTTTACGACCATTAAGCTCAGCTTTGGCTATAAAGTTGGTCCTGATTCTTTCCACCTTGTTGTTATTGCCTGCTGTTTAGCACGTGCAGTAAACTATTTGGAATCATGAAATTGACTTGATCAGCACTAATAATACCAGCTCCCTTTCTCTGGATGTGTGTGTGTGTGTGTGTGTGTGTGTGTGTGTGTGTGTGTGTGTGTGTGTGTGTGTGTGTGTGCGTGTGTGTGTGTGTGTGTGCATGCGTGTGTGTGTATGTGAGTGTGTGCATGTGTGTGTGTTTGTGTGTGTGTGTGTGTGTGTGTGTGTGTGTGTGTGTGTGTGTGTGTGGGCGTGTGAGCACACGTGGTACATTAGTATTAATGGACCAAATCGGTAAGGAAAATTTCACTGCCCTCTGATTCTCCCACAGACCCCTGTTCCTAACAGACACAGGAAGTGTACCTCCAGCAAAAAAAAATAAAAAATATCCCATCAGTCACCTGGCCAATCTGCCATCATCCTGCATCTCCCTGCCAGAGCTGTGCAGCCACAGCAAATGCACGGCCTGCGATAAGGGCATGCTGCACCAGCTAGGCCCATCTCAGGGCAATTTCACCACATTTCTCATGGTTCTACTTCATATAGCAATTTTATAGGAAAGAGCCATGTGGTAATTGCATTGCGCCGATGCAATGTAAAAAGTTTGTGTTTGTGTGTGTGTGTGTGTGTGTGTGTGTGTGTGTGTGTGTGTGTGTGTGTGTGTGAGAGAGAGAGAGAGAGAGAGAGAGAGAGAGAGAGAGAGAGAGAGATTTGCACAATGCAATGCAAGTGCTGTTTTTGTGCATAATCAGCTGTGTAATGGGGCCATGTTTCTTGCAGTAGGTAAATTGTTTGAAATGCACATTTGCAATCATCCTGTTTTATCTCACCATCAATTTGCTATCCTTATGTCTTTTTTGTCACTTTTTGTTGTGTTTTTTTCTTGGCCATAGCTCCACTTCCAACCCCAAACCCCCCAACAGCTCTCTCTCTCTCACACACACACACACACACACACGCACGCACACACACACACACACACACACACACACACCACGGTGACTGCCAACAGAGAACTGTAAAAAAAAGTGAAGGTTCTCAAAGGAGAGTTTCAGGATTGTTTTGTTTGCTATATCTCTGTTTTACTCTATTCCCTCAGGTGTCTAGTACCCATTTCACACTGTAAGTTAAAATCACAGCTGAATGTGGCAGGAGGATGTTGCCCTCCCCTCACTGCTTACACAGATCCCTCGCTCTGCTTGTACTGCTGGGTACATTAACATGTGTAGTATTAACATTAGATGCTTTTATCATTACTTTTTGCAAGACTAAGTTATAGCTATGTTTACTACGCCTCATTGTGCGTGTATTATATAAAATACATTTTATGGTAATAATAAAGTCGCTGTGTTATACGTTTAATTATAAGCTTTAACGACAATATCAATGATGTTTACGATAGGCTTAATGTCCCTTCAAGTTGTTATGGTGGTAATTGAATTGACTGGGCTATTTTGGGATTATGACATGTGCAGTAGCACCTTAAGCGGATCCCTGAAGTACACCCCAACGATCAGTCAGAAATGCCACTAATATTGGGATTTCAATATGCAGAAAGGGCACCGTATTCGTC
>CM059285.1:22289257-22291757 GCA_030347295.1 Setipinna tenuifilis
AAAAAAAAACTTTAAGAGTGAAGGGAACAGAATGGAGACATGGCAAGAGAAGTTATCAGGGAGAAGAGAGCAGGGGTAAAAAAAAAAAAAATCAGCGGCGCAGACAGAGGGCCGTGTCATCCAATATATCTGACAGAGGAAGGAAAAAAAGATGGCAGCAGGAAAAAGGAGGGTGAGGAGAGGTAGGTACATGTCATCCTCGACTAACTAGAGCATGTGAAGTTCTGCCCTCGTAATGATGAGTGACTGGTCTGAACATAGGCTAGCCCCAAAGAAAAGACAGAGAGAGAGAGAAAGAGAGAGAGAGAGAGAGAGGGACGCAGAGGGAGCGATAGGGAGCGAGTGAGACAGTGGGAGGGGGAAGATAGGGAGGAGAGGAGTGGGGAGAGGCTGGGGGGAGAGAGAGAGGGTGGGAGAGAGGGAGAGAAGTGGGTTGGCTAAGGGCCCAGAGTAGGAAAAGAGATGGCGCGAGAGAGACAAAAGGAGAAGGGGGGCGGAGTGATGCTGGGATGAAGGCTTGGAGATGAGCCAGTCTTGTGGCAATTGTACCCTGACGTGGACTGAGAGTCTGAGAGTGTGGAGAGACTGCGAAAAAGAGAGCGAGCGAGCGAGAGAACAAGTGAGAAAGAGAAAAGGAAAGGGAAAGAGACAGAGAGACACGAAGAGAATGTATGAGATGGAAACACTGAAGAAGTGAACATGGGAGGGAGAGAGGAGTGGGAAAGAGACAGAGAGTGGGCATTGTGGAGAACTGAGTGAGAAAAAAAAAGGGGGGGGGGCAAGCAACGGAGAGAACTGGAGAAAGTGGTGGTTGTGTGTGGGGGGGGTGGGGGGGACGGAGAAAACACATCAAGTGGCCTTTCTTTGCTTGTGAATGCTTTTCCCTGGGCTGTCCGGCGCTAATCTTGCCGAGCAGACCTGCAGTGGGTCCTTGTGTGTTTCCTCTGGCTGTTTCAAATGCCAGTCTGGGTCTGTGTGGCCCAGACTCTGGGAATTAATAACCAGCAGAGAGAAGGAGGCTGGCAGGGGTACAGCACCCGACACCACGTCCACTCACACTCACAAGCAAGCAAATCAGCATTGGCCACAGCAAGGATTTGCAGCATACAGACACAGGGTATGACAAGAGGAAGGTGATGATGTTAATACTGTCAATGTCTTGTATCAAAGCATATCCAAACGATAGATAGATAGATAGATAGATAGATAGATAGATAGATAGATAGATAGATAGATAGATAGATAGATAGATAGATAGATACTGATGACTTTGAGTCATGAAGTACATGTCACAGTTCATCACGAGCCCACATTGGACCTTTGTGGACAAAAGTTCAATAGTTTTATCTTTGCAATTTCCTTTATAGTTGGACTGCCAAGAGATAGTCAGTCAGTTTGATCAATTTCTGATCGGACAGGAGGCAGTGCTATTTCGATGCGGAGTTACTTTAATTATAAAAGCCCTGGTGTGATCTCCCTAATGTTTACTCTCCTTCCCCTTCCTTGAGCCAGTCGGATCTTAACTTTCCTCTCAAGCAATCAGTCTTCATCACGCATATGCGTGTATATCAGTGTTAGTCAATACTTGGTTAGAGGGCCAAAGAGACTAGCTGACTCTGCAGCACCGCAGCCTCAGTATCCTCAATCAATTCCATTCCCATTTGTGTCATAGTGCTTAATTAGTACAGATGCTAATCAGTTTACACCAACGCTTTATGCCCATGATTTATTTGACAGTCAGGGAGGGAGAGAATACCCAACAAAAGGGCATCATTAACATATATTGTTTGCTGTCTCTCCCATATTCGGCGGGGTGGCATTACAGGAAATAGAAAATGTCCATTCTGGGCCTTCAGAAACAGGAAATACACACTGCAAGGGAGAGGCGATATATTTCTTCGAAGTTTCAGTGAATGTGGGCTTTGTGTGTGTGTGTGGGCGGTGGGTGGTTGTTTTGGGTGGGTTGGTGGGGGGATATTTCTGTGTGTGTATTGTGTGTGTGTGTGTGTGTGTGTGTGTGTCTGTGTGTGTGTGTGTATTTTCCCCATTTTTGGAACAAAATCAAAGCAGTCTGTTCTTATTCAGTGACCCCTTTCACACTTGGGGGAGATGCTGTCATACCATGTTGACACCCTTTCACTCTTCCTCTCTCTCTGTCTCTGGCTGACACCCCTTCCTCCCTCCCCCTCAAGCCCTAATGGACCAATATGTCACGGGCTGTGGAGCTGTACATTGTGTAGCACTGATATCCCAGAGAGCTTGGCAGGGTGGGGGGGGGGGTGAGGGGTTGGCATGGGGAAGGGAGCCTCTGTAGCATAAAAAGGGGCATTTTGGCCTGGCAGGAGGGAAGACGACCATCTCTGTTCAAACCAATCCAACCCCCCCTGTCCAAACCCCCCCCCCTGTCCAACGCCCCCCCCCTTCCCCCTGTCCCTCCTCCCGTCCATCTCCGGTGAGTGCTGGCATCAAAGGCAGCTCCCCTAAGGCATGCACACAGACT
>CM059285.1:22294257-22296757 GCA_030347295.1 Setipinna tenuifilis
AGTATGTATCAAAGCTGCATTTGTACCTACCTGTGTCTTGTGCTTGTCAGGCAGCCCTAATGAGGGTGTGAGATTTTTTAGTGCCGCAGGTTACCTCCAGGTGTATGGGGTGTGTGGGGTGTGTGAGTGTGTGAGTGTGAGGGATGCGAAGCCGGAGCACCTCACACACTAATGACTCCTGAAAGACGGCCATGTTTACGTTAGCCTGCCATGGCCGGGGTGAGAGAGGCGCTAGGGATAATTGCCCAAGGTTGAGTTTTATTGACTCATAATTATGGAGGAGAAATTGGCCCCATAAATCAACTTCCTGCTAAAAAACACAAACAAAACAGCAATGGCAGCAGCTGGCTTTGACATCACCAACGGTAGACAAAGACAGCTATAAGCAAAGACTATGTGCAGGTTTCCTTTCAACTTTTAAATGTGCGGTTTAATTATTTGAATAAGAAATCCTGAAGAAAAAAAAGCTTGCAATTGAACTGAACTATCCAAATTGCAACTGAACTATCCAAATTCACACAGAAAATATGATTAGCTAGAGAAAGGTGCAATAAGTCACTATTGGCATAAGGTATAATGTGACTCAGTGCGAAAACAACTTAATTTAGCATACAATTTAATTCTGCTGTACAGTCTAAGCACTTGTGGCCAACCTGTGGT
Source organism: Setipinna tenuifilis (assembly GCA_030347295.1). Classification (NCBI taxonomy): domain Eukaryota; kingdom Metazoa; phylum Chordata; class Actinopteri; order Clupeiformes; family Engraulidae; genus Setipinna; species Setipinna tenuifilis. The sequence goes on from CM059285.1 coordinate 22,294,918, forward strand.
GGGAAGGCTGTTCATTTCAAAGATTACTGTTTCAGAGGATATGCCAGGTTTCCCTCAGAATGACCCCTGGAAAGAGCCGAAAACACACATTTGCTATGAATGTGCATAAATGGATGAAAACCCCTGCTCTTGGAACCTGAGTGTCGTCACATACGGGGGTAAAAAGCCTTCCACGATCTACATACAAAAGGAGCGTAATTACGAAAAGAGTCCAAAAGTGCAGTCTTTGAGATGTGGTCACGGATGGATCCATTGCCTCCGCTTAATAATTCCAGATAATACCATTCTTAGCTATTCCTAAATACCATTAACATTTCCAGCTGACAAACTTCATGTTCGCTTTTCCTACGACCTGGGGAAAATTAATTCCACAATGACCTTTGATATGCAGTGGGGCCTGTCGTTGACCTGTGCTCACTACCTGGCTGAGATGGTGCGATAGCCCCGCATTAACATAATTGACCGCTGTCCATCACTCACTTTAAAGGTCAAGACGCAGCCAACGATATCCGTAATTAAAATCTCATCTCTCGCTCGGACTCATAAAAAGGGGGAAAATGCTTTCGTCCTCCTCCTCTCCTCTCCTCCTCCTGCAACTCTCCGGCACATCAGTCACGCTGCAGCTGGATGGACTAGGAGTGCGGGGCCGTGAATATGCACATACCTGGCCGCCTGTGGCACCAGTAATCGTTAGTAATTCCCACCTTAATTGGAGGTGGCATTTTGGAAAGGTGCCACTGATGCATATAACTGTGCATGTGTGTGTGTGTGTGTGTGTGTGTGTGTGTATGTGTGAGTGTGTGTGTGTGTGTGTGTGTGTATGTGTGTGTGTGTGTGTGTGTGTGTATGTGTGTGTGTGTGTGAGTACATTGAAGTATGTGTGTGTGTGTGTGTGTGTGTGGCATTGAAGTACGTGGTGGTGGTGGGTGGGGGAGCGCTGTAGGTAAGGGAAAACTATGTCAATGTACTGCTGCTTCTCTTTAAAATGAGCGTGGTGTGTGTAAGTGTACATGCTGCTGGTTGGTGTGGGCTTTGACATGTGGGTTTGTATGCATTTGTGTGTTTTTGAAGAGTTCCCTACTGCTTGTTTGTGTGCAGATGAGTCACTAAAGCTATTTAGTCGCTAAAACTATTTGCTGCTAAGGTTAGTGTGTGTGTGTGTACGTGTGTGTGTGTGTGTGTCTGTGTACAAGTGTGTGTGTGTGTGTGTGTGTGTGTGTGTCTGTCTGTGTATAAGTGTGTGTGTGTGTGTGTCTGTGTCTGTGTATAAGTGTGTGTCTGTGTCTGTGTCTGTGTATAAGTGTGTGTGTGTGTGTGTATAAGTGTGTGTGTGTGTGTGTGTGTGTGTGTGTGTGTGTGTGTGTGTGTGTGTGTCTGTGTATAAGTGTATGTGTGTGTGTCTGTGTCTGTGTATAAGTGTGTGTGTGTGTGTGCATGTCAGCAGAGGCGCACCGCCGTGTCCAAGCCACACAGCACTCTACACACACTCGGGAGTCCATCAGGCGAACAGTGTTCGGGTCCCAGCTCCATCAATCAGGCGGCCGTCACGTGCTATTCTTAGCCCTCAGCCAGGCAGTGACCGAGGGCTGCTTCCTGCGCGCCGCCCCAGCCCAGAGCCTCTCAGTGTCTCCGCCACCGGAAGCCATCAATACAATCCATTCGGTGTCCACACAAGCCATTTGTTTGCTGTTAATGTGTGATTAATGGCATGCTATGCCAGGCACCTGCAGTGTTTGTATGTCTGTGTGTGTGTGTGTGCGTGTGTTTGTGTTTGTGTGTGTGTGTGTGTGTGTGTGTGTGTGTGTGTGTGTGTGTGTGTGTGTGTGTGTGTGTGTATGTT
>CM059285.1:22304257-22309257 GCA_030347295.1 Setipinna tenuifilis
CTCTTCCGTCCTGTTGCCTGCAACTGTGTTTAGCTACATGAATATTTCTCCTCCATACTCTTTTCTTTTTTTTCTTGGCTCTTCTGTGTCCCCTCTTTCCTTACAGTCTCCTTCTTTCCTTTAAAATTCCTCCCTTCCGCTCTCTCTCTCTCTCTCTCTCTCTCCCTCTCTCTCTCTCTCTGTCTCTCTCTCTCTCACACACACACACACACTTTCTCTCTCGCTCTTTCTCTCTCTTTTTGTGGTCCTCTCTCTATTTTTTTTAAAGCTCTCGCTCTGTTAATTAGGTCTCATAGCAAGAGGGTAGGATTGGGTCATTCACCTAATTAGAGTCTCCTCCATCCAGTGAGGCAGCAAACAGTGTCTCTGTATCTTTCACACACACACACACACATGCACACACACACGCACACACACACGTAAGCAATGTGTATGTGTGTGTCTGTGTGTGTGTGTGTGGGTGGGTGGTTTGTTTTTATCCTGCAACAATATTAAAGGGGGGATTAAAGATGGGATTTCAAAGACTGTGACATACACCTGGAAGGATTTTCCCTTGGTTTTAACTGTGGGAGGAGGCATGGTTTCCCCATCATTTCATGGCCTACAATCTGCTACACCAGATTGCAACGTGTGTGTGAGTGTCTGTGTGGGTGTGTGTGTGTGTGTTTGTAGATGTAGGGTGTACTGTGGAGTTTGTTAGAGTACATGAACACTTACAGCATACTTATATCTGTAAGTGGGTAACTGTGACATCAGTGTGTTTGTGTGTGTGTGTGTGTGTGAGTAAGTGTGTCTTCATGTCCTACTTCAATAGATAGAAAGCGCCGAGGTGTTGACATTTATCTTTGTGTGTATGTGCGTGTGTGTGCATGAGTATGTTTGCTAAAATGTGTGTGTGTGTGTGTGTGTGTGTGTGTGTGTGTGTGTGTGTGTGTGTGTGTGTGTGTGCGTGTGTGTGTGTGAGTGTGTGAGAGTGCATGCGTAAAAGAGAGCGAAAGCTTGGTCTGGTGTCACATCACAGCATGTTCCTAATAGGAACATGGCTTAAGCTGCCCTTACATCTCTCCTCTCACTTGAGGTTGTCACTGCCTAATCCCTCAGCAAAGCACAGTGCAGCTGGATTAACTCCATAAAAAATCCGCTCAGATTCGCAAAAAATTATCATGAGGGGAGCTTGTGCTAATGAGAGCCAAATTATGCACTGAGGCAGAAGGCCATCTTCTCTTTCTTTTTCTCCTCCTCTCCTTCCTTTCTCGCTCTTCCTCTTTCAACTCTGCTCATCTCTCTCTTTCTCTCTCTCTCTCTCTCTCATTTTGTATTAGTTATTTCACCCCCGCCTAGCCTGCTAAAAGGGCAGGGGAGAGATTAGCATGTCAGGGCGTTGACGCAGCAAACGGGGTTAGATGAAGTTGAGCAATTTTCACTTGGATGTGGTAGTGAGGGGACAGGCTAAGTGTAAAACAGGAAGTATGCTACTACGAACATGGCTTTGCAGAGATCGGGATCGGACGTCCATGTCCATTTAGTTGCGCTATTTTGCGGTGTGCTTTTTCTGACATACAGACACAAGGTATGCTTCATGTACAGTATGCACACACTACACCCTGCAACTTTGCTTTGATAACGTCTTGACAACAAGACCTAGCTAAGTTGCTAAAGCTTTATGGTAGAATGTTTTACCATGTTCTTGTGTAGCAGCTAAAACCATATTTTTTCCCCTTCCCATTTTTACATTGCTAGACAACCTTGTTCAGCTTAACTGTCATCATTCAGTGCTTATTTATGTGTGTTTCCCTTCTACTAAGTTAGTTGAACAATTTGTCAAATCTATCCATTTCCTATTCAGTGTGGCTCATTTTGCTCTGGGATAGCAGTTTTACAGCTTTATTTTGCCTGAACACTTGCCTACACTAGCATCTGTTCTATTGATTTCTTAGCCTTTACCTGCACAATTAAGTTTGCACATGCATAGTCAATGCAGACACTTTCCGTAGCACACAAATATTCCTGAGTGAAGAAACGTCCGCAAAGCCTGTCCGTACGGTGAAATTTATGTCAATCCAGCAATCCGCCATCTTCGGCAAACTGTTTTGTGTAGAAGTACACCTCAGGCTGAAGTGTGTGTGTGTGTGTGTGTGTGTGTGTGTGTGTGTGTGGCAGGCATGGTCCAATAAGAGGAGAGAGGTGGGATTAAGTCTCCTCGCACAAATTCTCACCTTTAAAAAGAGAGGCCCCCTCCCCCCCCCAAAAAAAGAAGACGAAGAACCATTTGGCCCGGTGGCACAGATATATTAGAGAGAAGAAGACATAGAGAGGAGAACCAGAAAGGACAGAGAAGGATACAGGGAGGGCAGTGGAGTGTGGGAGTGTAAAACAGAAGAGAGGAATGGAGAGGGAAAGCGAGTGATGTGTCTAAGACAGTGGTTGTCAAACTAGGGTACAAGTACACCTGGAGGTACTTGGATCAATTCAAGGAGGTATAAAATAATTCTTGGCTTTCATCAGTATAAAGATATCGTTTTAGGTGTAGACATCAAAGGATGGAAAAATATCTTACATTTAAACTACCCCCATTACAATACAAGAGACTCTATCATAGGCTCCACCAAATGTGTTCATAATCATGCAAAATATGAATTGTTATAGCAAGTTCCCTATGGTGCAGGGGATACTCGGTAGAATATAGACTGTGTTATGGGGTAGGGGGAAGTTAAATGTTTCCGAAACACTGGTCTAAGAGAAGATAGGAAGAAAGAAGAGACAGGAACACAAACACAAGAAAGGAAGAGAGGGCTTCTCAAGCATCCCATTGCTTTTATCTCTATGCTGTATCTTAATCCTCAGGTCATAGTGATATTTGCGCATATACACACATATATTCATGTACACTTTTTCTCTCATTCACACACACACACACACACACACACACACACACACACATATACACACACACACACACACACACACACACACACACACACACACACACACACACACACACACACACACTTACACACAGTGTACTGAACCTGGCCTTTGGCAGTAAGCGAGGTGCAGGAAGAGAGATCCTTTTTATCGGCAGACCTCGCTTTCTTTGAGGTGAGTGCACACACACACACACACACACACACACACACACACACACACACATACATACATGTTGCCTATCTGGTCTCCTGCCACGCTTTGATGTTCTAGAGTTCATATAACAAGAAAGACCTCAAACATAGTATGTGCGAATAAGAAAGAGCAAGAGAGGTGAACAGAAAGAATAAGAAAGGTTGTGGGCTCTGTGTGTGTGTGTGTGTGTGTGTGTGTGTGTGTGTGTGTGTGTGTGTGTGTGTGTGTGTGTGTGTGTGTGTGTGTGTGTGTGTGAGTGTGTGTGAGTGTGTGTGTGTGTGTGTATCTTTTTTGTATCTTTCTACTGTATATGCTACTGCAAAAACTGTTCTCCTCTTTAAAAAAAAGTTTTGGATGACATCACATTGAGAAACACTGGAGAAGCACTGAGCACAAAGACACAGAACAAAGACACACTGAGGAAAAGGGCCCACAGCAGGAAGCATGAACTCCTCTCTCCCCTCCACTCACTTCCTCTCCTTTTCTCTTCTTTCCTCTCCTTTTCTCTTCTCTCCTCTTGGGTCACAGGGGGAACAGCAAGCATCCCCATCTTCATGCTCCCGTGGTAAGGCTGATTTATGATACTTTCCAAAGTGCCACCACTTTCACTTTCACTCTCTATCTCTCGCTCTCTTTCTCTTCCCCCACTCTCTCTCTCTGTCTGTCTGTTCCTCTCTACTCTCTATCATATATCTCTATCTCTATAATTCCTCTTCATCTTACCTCTCTCTCTCTCTCTATTCCTTCTCTCTCTCTCTCTGTGTCTGTCCCTGTCTCTCTCTCTCCTTCTTTCTCTCTCTGTTGCAACTGTTGCTCACGGGTCAAAAGGTGTCCTTTTGTTCCAAAAACACGCCCAGACAATTTCCTGAGGTCTGCCCGCAAGTAATGCCCACTGACAAACCTGTTTCTTCATTTTTACAGAGCACCATTATTTTTAGCTAATACTCTGTTACTGCTGTAGTAACGTTTTAACTCTCTTATAATTTATCAGATGAAAATGCCATTGTAGTTTATGTGGATAAGTGTAAGTGGAGCCTGGTTATGTTTTTGGGGTGGGGATTGTGTGTGTGCGTGTATGTGTGTGTGTGGAAGGTGGACATATAATGGCTGCAAATAGTAGGTCTATCCAGGAGTTGTTTATGTTCATATGTATGCCAAGCTAATACCTTACCTGAAGAGCTTTAGCACTTACCACAGGACAACCATAAGCTAGTCATGTATTATGGATAAATGAGCAAGACCGGAGCACTCCGTTTACAATGTTTTAATGGTGCAGAAACAACACGACTGACGTTTCGACGGCACTGCGTGTTCTTCAGAGTCAAACAAACATAAGCTAGTCATGTTGGATGAAGTGGTACATGTGGTAGAATCACTTAGTTAAGGTGGCAATAGCAATCGCAGTGGTTTTCCCACTGACAAAAACATTACAGCTAAGTTTCCTGTGTGATGTGTAAACATTGTAAGCTAATTGTATCAGCCTTTCAAAGACTTTTAAAATTATATTTTTGTGTACTCATAATTATTCTTCTGTATTAATATGCCAATATGAGCTGTACTTGTGATAAATATAATAAAGGCATAAGTATCCTGTCTCCACCTTGCTAGACAATAGCTAATGAGCCAAGAACATCTCTTTTGTATAAAAACAGCTGCTAAACACCACAGAAAGGAGGTCAGACACCTAGTAAACAAGCTTCATTTATACCTTCTGCTAACAGCATTGCAGTGTGCGCTCTCACAAGATTTGTGTCCTTTCTGCTAAGATCCTGCTAAAGTTATAATTTACAGTTCAAAGAGCGGCACTCTGGGTAATTAGGCCAGTTGTCTGTTTCTGCTTTCATTTCGGTATTTCTCTATTCCTGGCCTCAGGATTGCTT
>CM059285.1:22316757-22319257 GCA_030347295.1 Setipinna tenuifilis
TATTTTAAAGTCACTTACAGTAATAACACATTTTATGAGGAAAACAATATTTACTGCACTTTCACTTGTGTGTACCTTACATTTGATTCACATTAAATAAAAACACACACAAAAATCCTTTTAAAAAGCAGCTTTTCAAATAAACGTTAATGTTTATTCCTCGGATTTAAAACTGGAATTTTACAGAGACAACAAAATGTGTTTAATAAGGTCAGGTGTCATTTGCTTCATTTTTTGTCCGTCTCTTCTGGTAGGACTGTGCCGATCTGAAATGTGCTCCTCTTGGGATGATACCATGGTTAATCTGCGAAAAACGATACCGTATTGTACAGCATGTCCTCTCGCCCACCACACCGCCCGGACCTCTGAACCTCCTGTCCCACTTCGTTTACGTGCGCACCGAGGCGCTGGCTGCAACTCTCTCTTCTCTCCCGGGGACTGTCAAGCAGCCAATCAGAGGCGAGTCCCCTCCTGACACCCAGCGCGAGGACTGATGCAGCGAGAGAGAGACGCAGCTCACACACGGACCCTAACGACCGCGGGACTGCAGCAGTTCTGGACTGATACACCCCTGCTTGACCTCACACCGAGAAACCGCTCCAAGGGATTTGCTTTTAAACCAAGCAATACTACCGGGTAAGTAAGATGGTACTTTTCTATTGATGAACAGATTTGTGTGTGTGCGTGTGTCTGTGTGTGTCTGTGTTTTAAATCGGTTGATGGTAACGTTGTAAATGGTGATGTCTTGCTATGAAGCTGTCTGTTAGATACTTAGCGTAGCGAGAAGGTTACCAACAAAGTCCTTAGTAATTTACATCAATTGGGTTGTTTTTATAAAGTTGAAAGGAGAAGCAAGGGTTCAGGCAAGCGATGTTTTTTTTCTATAGGATCAGTGTAGAGCTGCAAGTACCTCGACTTGACCAAAGTTTACTGACCTGAGTGTTCGCTTGTCATTCGCGAGGCAATGTCATATTTTCCCCTAGTCTCTCGTGCCCTGTTATGGATGTGAAATGCTAAAGCTGCGGAACGCGCTGACACTTATCATGCTTACGAATGAGGCGACATTCAGCGGGCGGCACGATAGGAAGCAGGAATACCGCATTAAGGTGTTCATGTGCTTGTCCAGGTGCATTACGCTGCAAGAAGGTATTGACTTTAAGAGAGGATGCGCAGAGAATTGCCTAGGCGTGTGTGTTTTCTGATTTTCTGTTTATTTTACTTTTGGCATGGAGATTGTTGTTGGTTTCGGAATAAAAAAGACACTCCTTACATAATACGTTGCCTTGATTTCGTGCTCTTAGTAGTGTTCGGACAACGACATGCATGCAGTAGGTTTAGTGAAGCACAACGGAAGGCACCGAGGATGCCTATCAGAAAGGAAAGGAACTTGTCGCTGGAGTTAGGAACCGGGAGTTTTTCTTTGGGTGCGCCTGGACAGGGCCAGTCGAAAACACAACTTCGGACTTCAGCATCGATGTGGCAGAAATAGTCGTCAGAAAGATCGATTATTGATGTGCGCTATTGATGTTGCGCTTTAGACCGCTCTACCAATATTAGAAATCAGGCAGATGATGTTGCTTTCTAATCCACGCACCCCTGCCATTCATCATTTAGCTTAAATTAATTGCTTGCATGCCAATTTTAACGGTTTACCGTTAGTTTGATTGAGGTATAGGCATGGTCCTTTTGATGGTATTGGATAAATTATCTATGGTAAAGCTGTATAACCTACAAAGTAGTATGAACCTTAACATAATCTAGTGCGGTTTAAAATACGTTGACTCTTGAATTGGTATCAGTTTAAAAAGCGCATCGGTGCTTATGGGACTGTTCCCAGTCATGTGTACGTTGCCAGAGCGCACTGTACGCACAGACGCGCACCGTTTAGTTTTCGGAGCAGATGACAGTACCTAGAAAGATTGAAATGTCGCCCCGGGCATTTGCGACATCTGTGGAGTGAGTGAGGTGCGTTGAGGGGTGGGGAGGGGGGTTACCGATCTGATCATGCGCTCGGTATACGTTCCAGTTTGAAGTGCTGAGATGAAAGCGAGAGGGAGTAGCGCGGAATCTGTGTGTGATCAAAGACCTACGGGGAACACGGCAGGTGCTGAATATGTAAAGGTGCTGAAATCAAAATGACTCCTGCGTGGTGTGAGCGCGTGTGTGTGCGCTCACGCGTCGGTCCTTAAGGATCACATGCAGATATCAAAACCATAATTATTCGATTAATCTAAAGCCACGCACGCAAAGGGAATTGAAAAAAGGTTTAGATCTCTGCTCAAAGGTAAGGCGCGTTTTCAACCCACCGAATGGAGACTGAAGTTGCGACTCACCATATGATAACTCCAGCACTTTCTTTAATTAGATCCCTTAGAGGCGGAGTACAAACAATCAACAAGACGCATTCCTTTGTGCGTGTGCGTGTGTAAATGTGCCCTGTGGTAGGGAAATGTCTGGTATGGCTTTAGTGGAAGCTGGAGTGTAGCCAGTTGTGTTTTTG
>CM059285.1:22331757-22351757 GCA_030347295.1 Setipinna tenuifilis
TTATATTGGGGGGGATTGCAAGGGCTGCAAGTAAGAAGGTGTTGCAAAGACAACTGGAGGACAAGACCAAATGCAATCATGTGATCAACCTCAGGGAGGACGTCAATCAACATATTAAGATGAGTTATTCAATAATCTGAATGAGAAAGAGGAAGAGCATTTATTTTTATATAAACACAAATGGAGGTGTGATGGAGCAGCTGTTGCATCCCTGTAAACAGTCTGTTCAGGTTTGATTGCCAAATGTTGCTTATCCCTATTCTTTAGAAAAAAAGCATCCACTTCATGTTACTAACCTAGGATAACCAGGTGTCCCGATTATTATTGAAATGTGAGTTTGTACCTATTAAATGTCTGTACTGTACATTCCTGTGCCAGGAAAGTGAGCAAAGCGAACAGACAGAGAAAAAAAAAAACAAACAAATAAAAAACGAGATCCTTAAACGTATGCAAATGAGAAAATTTCACATGAGGCCGTCAATTAAATTACTTGTTATTGTCCTTGAAAAGGGCTGTAGAAAAGCATCACTTGCTCGATTAATTTGCTTAAAATAACAGCTTTGAGAGCTTTGTGTGTTGTTCTATATTTTGTTCCATATTTTGGACATGTATTTTCAGCTTACTATATAGACTTATAGTTCTTGAACAAAGACTAGAGTCTAAGTAGCTAACTAGCTGGCTACGCAGCAAACTAGCTTGCTTGCTAGTTTAGCTGGTTAAACACCATGGCACACCATCTCTAAACGAAGCTAACATTTTGCTTCCCTGACATTTGAATGTACTTTTTTTTTGTTAGTGTGCTCCAGTTTTTTTTTTGGCATTCAGTCATCTAAAATGACCCATCATACTTTCCTAATTTCAATGTCCTATTTTATGAGGCCTGGCTGGCTACATTATTTTGTGCTTCTATTGATAGGATCGTGAAGAGAGAGAGACCATAAATAAGCAAGTGAGAGAAAGAGGCAGGCTTGGTTTGGGAAATGACCACAGAATGGATTTGAACCTTTTTTTGGTCCTTAACCATGGCCTCAACCAGGCACCTGCCCATTTATGGTATGGCCTTTGTAGCAGGCTGTGCCACAGCCCCCCTCCCCCCCCATATGAGCACACGTGTTTACTTTGTCACCGACCTTTAATTTTGTGTGGACAGTCCTTCCACATTGCGAGTATAATGCCACACTGGGAAAAACTGTGGAAAAATTAACCACTATGACTTTGGCAAGAACATATGGCAGCAGATTGCACCATGATGGTTAAAAAATTTGCTAACGCCAACGTTATTTTTAAACTGCTGTGAAATATCCTGTGTCCGGCGAGTTCAGCGCTAGAGTCGTGCAGTGATGGTGCATTTATGAGCTTGATGCTAATTATATTGTTTGTGAAATTAACACCAATGTAGTTAGAGGAGAAATTTGTCCTGGTGTGTTCTAGGCCCTGAAGGCATTTTTTGTATATCAAAGCAATCATGCGCGCACACACACACACACACACACACACACACATACACACACACACACACACAAATACTCTCTCTCTCTCTCTCACTCACTAACTCTCTCACACACACACACATACACACACACACACACGCACACACACACACACAAACACACACACACACACACACAACAAAGCTGAGAGCAGGCAAAGTCACCTTCCTCTAATGAACACACACAAACACACACACACACACACACACACACACACACACACACACACACACACACACACACCCCACACACACTTACCTGCTGAGCAGTAAATTATCTTAAATAGCTGTTGATCATGGTGAATGCTGATTGGCTCCCCTGCCACTTGGAGTCCAACCCTCCGCCCCCTGGCTCTCCCCTTAAGGTCCTGCCGACATATGCTGGGCCTTGCTGCTCAGCAATGACCTCTGACCCCCACTGTTGTCAAATCCGGCACCCTGAGAATCATGGGTAATTAAATATGCTGCAGAGGGCACAGTGGTCAGGGGCAGATATGGGATGTGATTAAAATGGTGTGTGCCAGTGTGTGTGCATGTGTGTGTGTGTGCATGTGTGTGTGTGTGTGTGTGTGTGTGTGTGTGTGTGTGTGTGTGTGTGTGTGTGTGTGTGTGTGTGTGCATGTGGAAGGCAGAGATAGACAAGGGAAGAGAGAGTGAAATGGGAGTTCTTGTACAGCATCCAGATGAGAGAAGTGAACAAGTATAAATACATTTAACTGCTGTGTGTGTGTGTGTGTGTGTGTGTGTGTGCGTGAATGTGTGTGCATGTGTGTGTGTGTGTGTACAAATGGGTGTGTGTGTGTTGAGGCATGAAAGTGCTGGTCGTATTCAGCGCACACCTCTATCCCCAGAGCAGGCTTTGTGAGGCTCTGAACCACATCCCACACCCCCACACCACCCACACTACACACACCCACACACACACACACGCACACACACACACACCTCTCGCTGAATGATGAGGCCATCCCAGCCTCCCTCAGGCCCCCTTCTCCAGCACGGAGGCTGCTAACCAGGAGACAGCGAATCAGCTCTTTTGGGCCCCACTCACTTCTCACTTCCCCCTCCTCTGCGCTCTACATCTGGGGTGGGGGCAGGGTGGAGGGGGTGCTGCTGGTGGTGGTGGTGGTGGTGCTGCTGCTGCTGATAGTGATGGTGGTGGGTAGGTAAACAACATCTGAGGACAAACACAAGAAGCCATAAAGCAAAACAAACAAGGCACGCAGAGCTGGAGCTGTTCAGCGGGGAATTCTCTCCTTCCGACTCATTCTGTTCCAGTGGGAGGTGGGAAGGGGGAAAAGTGCAGACAAGGCTGTGAAGGGTGGGAACATATTACCTTTAAACGAGTGCCGGTTAGCCGGATAAAGAGGACGCACATTTAGGCGGCGTTATACACACAGCCTATTACTTCCATTAAGTCCAGGTCCAGCGCTAATGCTAATTTTATTCCATTATTAACACATATTATTCTGTAGGTCACTTTGAACAGAACCAGTTTGCCCACAGATGAAATGCCTGAATAGCTTAAAGCAAACACCCGGGGTTCTCTTGATGTAGCAAAAGAGTTTATTTTCTCAGTGATGCATGCTGCCTTGGAACGATGGCTATACCTCTCGGACTTTCATGTGGTCCAGGGTGAGCAGAGAGGATGCAATGGGGGAAGGGGGGGGGGGGATTCCGCTGGTCCACTGTGGGAAGACAAGAGCAGCTGATGGAAAGCAAGCAAGCAAGCATGCAGCATGCGTGTGCTGCCCCTCCATCCGGTCCCCCACCCCAACCCCCACCACACCCCACTCCACCATCATCCACCATCGCCCCCCACCTCTCAGCCAGCGTCTCTCATTACACGTGATGGCAGCGCGTGATTTGGTAGCCAAATGACTGGCCGGGGCACGGGCAGACACAGGAGACACAGGAGGGGAAGGATATCAAACACACGTGTGTGTGTCTTTTGTTTGTGGTTTTTCTGATTGCATGTATCGGGCCATTAATAATGCAGGGCCCCAGAGCTTTGTTTACTTTCTACTTTCTCCTCTCTCTCTCTCTCTCTCTTTCTTTCTTTCTTGATCTCTCCATCTCTCTCTCTCCATTTCTCTCTCTTTTCCTAGAAAGGGCATTTTTTTCTTACAGGGGAAGGCAGGTGAATTTTCAGCATTTTCAGGGTCTAAGCCACAATTCCACACATGTTGGAATTGTAATGTCTTTGTTTTAGTGTCATGAATAATTCAACATAAATGGACTATGTGATTGTATGTGTTGGTGTGTGTGTGTGTGTCTGTGTTTGTCCGTGTGTGTGTGTGTGTGTGTGGTCTGAAGCGACACTGCTGCTACTGTAACCATGTTCATCAACGCAAAAATGTATCTCCTGAGACCCTGTGACACTTACAGCTACAGGATTGGACCCTGCTGAGAGAAGGCGAGGGAAAGACAGAGAGACAGAGAGAGAGAGAGAGAAAGAGAGAAAGAGAGGTAGAAAAAGAAAGAAAGCGAGAGAGAGAGAGGCCTTGAAGTTGCCTTCCTTCCTTCCCCAGCTGTGATCTGGCTCCCTCATCGTGGCCCATGAGTCATAGGGACTATAAGGGGCTTTGCAATCAGAGCGGCACCTCATTTAACACGGAAGGCCAGCTAGGCTTTTGTGTGTGTTCATTTGTATGGATGAAGGAAAGGGAATGTGAGCCTGTGAATGTGTACGTGTGTGTGTGTGTGTCTTATTTGTGTGTGTATGTGTGTGAGTATGCACCTATATATACATTTTTCTTCATGCATAGAAATGTATGTGATTTTAAACACAAGTAGCTGTTGCCAAGAAATTGTATATTGGCATGTGTTTGCTGTTTACCCTTGACTGAGTATTAGGAAGAAAGGTGTTGTGACTGCCTCAGTACACTTCAATGAATGCATTTGCATGGCAATAGTGGCTCACCAAACCCACTGGAGAAAAGCATAGCCAGAAGACAGGACCTCCACCCCACCCTCACCAACAGTACATTTTACATGGTAACTTCATTTAGTCCAGGCACAGACTAGACACCCTATCTCTGCTGCAGCACCAAAGCACCAAATTTAATTCCCATGTAATTGAGGTGACACCCCAACCCCTTCCAAACAATGTGTGTCTGTTATGCGTCATTTAATACAGGCCTTTAAGGACACGCTACAAAATGGGGCCTGTTTCCATTCAGGCATTTAAGTGGTCACCCATCTGTTCTAAACAGATTCCTTAGTTCCAAACTTGCTTAGGAGGGAAAAAAACAGCCCACCCCGGTGAGGAAGGCAAATTTATCATATTTATTTTTAAGTTCAGTATAGGAAATATGGATGACCTGTCTCAGCTGAACTTTAATGCAGTCTTTCAATACTTTTAGTGCATTTAGCCTACTTATAGCACAACTTTAATAGATTTTTTGACAGTTTTCAGAAGGTATTAACAAGGTGCTTCGTGAAAAAAAAGTAGAAGAAAAAAAAAACTTCAAAAACAAATTTTGACACAGTTGGGTCAGGGAAGCATCAGTTGTGTTCCATTTTTCCTTCGTTGTTCGGCACCACACAAAGAAGCTCTGTAGTATAACGGGATGATAAGGTCATCGTACCGTACCGTGTGCCACATGGCCCTGTCAACCTCAAATGTATTTTTTAAAACAAAATTGCTTTGTCGTGACAATATAAGAGCATCAAACCATATTTTAGTTAGACAGATGAGATGAAGATGTTAGCCTGCAGCCGGCTGCCTTTCACTCAGTCCCACATACCTGCTGGAGATGATCAGAGATGGAGAGATAGACAGACAAAAATGGAGAGATCAACAATGGGGGATGGTGGGGATAGCAAACACAGTGAGATGCTAATCCAAGGGGTGATGAAGGGTTGAAAAGCGTAGTCACGCGAGTTCATGTTTGTGTTTGTGTGTGAGTGTGTGTGTCTGTGTGTCTGTGTGACAAAAGAGTCTGTCTGTGATTCCTCCATTAGTAAGTTGTAATAATGTGTGCACACATTGGTCTGTGTGTGTGTGTGTGTGTGTGTGTGTGTGTGTGTGTGTGTGTTTGTTTTTTTTTGCATAAGTGCCGCAGTAAGCTCCCACTCACCAGCAGCCAGACTTAGCCTTCTCCCCTCCCCTGTGCATCCAAGTGATTTACTAAACTGGGCCATACTGCAACTCAGTGACTGATCTGTGTGTCTGTGTGTGTGTGTGTGAGTATGTGTGTGTGTGTGTATGTCGGTGTGTGTGTGCATTTGTGTGCAAGTGCGAGAGTAGAGAGAGCTTTATGAATGAGAGCATGAGGCTGTGTGTGTGTGTGTGTGTGTGTGTGTGTGTGTGTGTGTGTGTGTGTGTGTGTATGTGTGTGTGTGTGTGTGAGTGAAGCATCTGCCTCCCAGTGATGCACTGCACTCAGACCTGTGGTGGTGGGTTGGGGTTTGGGGGTTTGGGGGAGGGGTGATGTATGAGGGAATGACGCAAAGTAATGGTGTTTGCAGAGAGGCTGTGGAACAACAAACACACATTGACACATACAGACAAATGAAGAAGGAACCCCTCACACACACACACACACACACACACACACACACACACACACACACACACACACACACAGTACACACTGGCCCCATCCTCTCCCTCTCTCCCCTCGACACTGATGTTTTGGACTAATTTCCGCATGTTTTATTCAGGCCTGGATTCTCACTGCCCTCCACCAGTCTTACCCATCTGTGGGGAGGGGGGAGGGGGGATGGGGGAGCGGGGAGGGTGGTTGGGTGATGGGGATTGGGGGCGTTGTGGTCTGAGTGGGGGTGGGGGTATGACAGGATGGCAAGCCTCACCCATCACTGGAGAGAGGGAGCACAGAGACTGGCACAGAATACCTAAATAGTTTATTCACTCCCAGAGTACAGCTCCCAAGAAATGGCAGACAAAAGAAAGAGAGAGAGAAAGAGAGAGAGGGGGGGGAAGAAATGAGAATATGTGAGAGTATTAGAGAGAGAAAGAGAGAAAGAAAGAGAGAGAGAGGCAAAGAGTTGATTGAAATTCTGCTTTTCGCTCTGTGTTGCTAGCGTTCATTTATTGACCTTTAAGGGAATCATGCTGATGTAAACGTTTTTAAAGTATATTACAGGCACCATTGCATCAACGCAACGCAGTGGGGTAGAGGACTGGAGAGGAGAGGAGAGTAAGATAGGAGGAAAAAAAAAAGAAAAAAAAAATAGGGCCAATCTGTGCACTTCAGGGTTCAGGGGCAATAGAACTCCATTGTTGGGGGGGGGGGGGGTAAGTGGCCCGCCTAATAAAACGGAATCACCCTTGAATGTCCTGGCTGGCCCGGGCGGAGCTGGCGTTACCGCGGCGATGCACACTGATGAGCATTCTCTTGCTGTCCGCCTCCTCGGCTCGTCCGCCAGGGGAAGACAACCAGGACGCCTTTGTCCACACACACACACACAGGCACACACAGACACACACACACACAAATACAGACACACATATTTAAGGCCTCATGGGAAATTCCTTCTATTGCTGATGGTAAAGCCTTCTAAGAAATGAGTTTTGTTTGTGTGTGTGTGTGCGTGCACGTGTGTGTGTCTTTGTCTGTCTTTTTGTGTGTCTTCTATGTGTGTGCGTTCGTGTGTGTGTGTGTTTGTCTGTCTTTTTCTGTGTGTTCTGTGTGTGTGTGTATGTGTGTGTGTCTTTTTGTTCTGTGTGGGTTAATGTGATTATGTGCATATTAATGTATTTGTAAGATTTTGAGTGCATCTTTGTTTACGTATGTGCAAGTGCTTTTGTGTGTATAAACAACTGCAAATCTGTGTGTGCGTGTGTGTGTGTGTGTGTGTGTGAGAGAGAAAGATCTGCACCAACGTGTGGTTGATGATGTATGACTAACTGCCTACCTCTTGACTGCCCCTAAGCCCAAGGAAGGAAAATGCGAGCTTGTTAAAACAATTAGAAAACAATTGCTGCCACTTAATGCTAACTCATCGATCAGACTCAGCGAATCAGTAAGCAGCCACTGGAATCCATACTTCTTGTTTTGTTACACCCCCCCCTCCCCTCCTGCACCTTACCCTCACCATTACTGGGGAAGCTAATTCATCAAACCCCAGACCGAGATCCATCTATGTCAAGAGCCTCACACACCTGCGTGGTGGTCCGTGGTCACGCCCTCACCCTCCCCACCCCCCCGCCTGGCGGATTTGTCTCCATCACCAGGGGAGTTGTCTCCATCACCAGGGGGGGAAGTGGTCTCCATCACCTGGGGCTCGTCCCATCCTGTAAGTCCATCATATGGATGGAGTCCTGATGGAGTGGGTGTAGTGCCCTTTTTTTTTTTTGCTCCGTCCAAATAGGCCGAGATCCTGGTGAATGTAATTTTATCTGGGATATGTCTAGACAGCCCCCTGCTCCCATCAACATTTCAACATCTCAACCAGGCAATCAATAAATATTGACAAGCACGTGGTGGAGGGAGGGAGGGAGGTAGGGAGAAAAAAGAAAAAAAAAGGAAGAAAACAAGTAAGGAAGGAAAGAAGGAAGGAATAGACAGACAGATAGAGAAAGTGAGGAGGGGGTAAATAAAAGCATCTGCTGCAGGCTGCTCTCTCTTCTCTCTTTCTCTCTCTTCCTCTCTTCTTCTTCTTCTTCTTTCTGTCTGTTTGGTGAAGTGCTAGGGGCGGTCTGCTAGCTGTAGGCTGGATGCTGTAGGTGGTGCAGTGAAGACCAGTGCACCTCAAACCAGTCCAGGGTGTCTCAGGTGAAGTGTGTTTTCGCCAGGGGTGAGAACACAGGTAGGCAAGCAGCAAGAGCTGTGTGTGTGTGTGTGTGTGTGTGTGTGTGTGTGTGTGTGTGTGTGTGTGTGTGTGCGTGTGTATGAGAGAGAGAGAGGGGTTGTGTGTGTCTCAGGTGAAGTGTGTTTTAACCAGGTCTGGAAACACAGGGAGACAAGCAGCAAGAGCTATGTGTGTGTGTGTATGTGTGTGTGTGTGTGTGTGTGTGTGTGTGTGTGTGTGTGTGTATGTGAGAGTGTGTGTGTGACCTACTTAAAATGTCAAATGCAAAAGAAAAAGAGAAGAAGAATAAAAAAAGGCTGAGGGATGGAAGAGTGCATGCTGGCTTCAAAGGTAAGGAAATGAAAGCCTAGCAGCTTGTGTGTGTGTGTAGGTGTCTAGGTGTGTGTGTGCGTGTGTGTGTGTGTGTGTGTGCTCATTAATTTGTGTGTCATAAACAGTGTCTCAAACAGTTTATGCACTATTTTATTTTAATTTCTTGAATGTGAATGCAAATGAAGACATAATTGTGTGTTTGTTTGTGTGTATGTGTGTGTGCGTGCGCATGTACATGTGTGTTTTTGTGTATTCTTGCATGTACATGTGTGCATGCAAGTGTATGTGAGTGTGTTTGTGTATTTGTGCATGTACATGTGTACATGAAAGCATGTGTATGTGCATGTGTGTGTGTGTGTGTGTATGTGTGTGTGGGAGAGGCACGAGCGTGCTCTCCTGTGGTGGCTCTCAATAAAGCCGGAGACAGCCGAGGCCAGCGGTGGAGGCAGGAGGTGGAACAACCTGTCAGCGACACTGTCACACCTTAGCACACTTTTAAGGGCCTCCGCTGTGGGTTGTAGCAACAGGGCCGTGTACCTGCTCCCTCGCTCACTCGCTCACTTCCTCCCCCCTCTCCTCTCCTCTCCTCTCCTTGTTCCTTCCTGCTCCCTCGCTCACTCGCTCACTTCCTCCCCCTCTCCTCTCCTCTCCTTGTTCCTTCCTTCTCCTCCTCCTCACTCGCTCACTTCCTCCCCCTGTCCTCTCCTCTCCTTGTTCCTTCCTCCTCCTTCTCCTCCTCCTCCTCCTCCTCCTCATCCTCCTCCTCCTTTCTCCTCCTCACTCGCTCGAGACCTGACATTCTCCTCTCTCACTTTTAATTGCCCCCTCAGGGCCGTTGCTGGCCTTCAGTGTTCGCTAGCGAGCTCAGCCTTGACGCAATAGGGTGCTGCAACACACACATATGCACGTGCACACACACACACACACACACACACACAAACACACACACAAAGAGAGAGAGAATGAGAAAGAGACAGAGAGAAAGCGATCTACTCCTAGTTAGAGAGGCAAAGACAAAAGGAAGAAAGAGAGAGAGAGAATGACAGTGAGAGGAAAAATGGGAGAGCGTTTCATAGTATGGAGATATATCATTGGAGTATTTATAAGGATATCAACATTCATTAGATTGGTATGGCTGACCTATATTGATAGGTGTTTTTCTCTTTTTGTTTTTGTGTTGCTGTTACTCTGTTTCTCTGACTCTGACTCCCTTGCTCAATTCCTGATCCACCCCCTCACCCTCCCACCCTCCCACACACACACACACACACACACACACACCCCTCTCTCTCTCTCTCTCTCTCTCTGCAATCACTCTGTCCCTAATAGCTTATTTATCCTCCTTTCAGCAGCAGCAATAACTTCATTTAATGGATAATTGTTATGTTTTTGAAATGTTGTTTCATGCTTTTGTTGTGCCAGAGAATTACCCACAGTTCTGTGCCACCGTCAGATGCATTAATCTTGCTTAGTGAGCTACCAGTACTAAAACGCCTGGTATCACGGTAGCATGCGCACACACTCACACACACACAAACAAACACACAAACACACACATACAAACACATACACACACAGAGAGAAACAGGCCATTTGAAACAGATTCATTTCAGTCCTGCCCGCCCCCCCACCCCCCACCCCAAACGCCAGCAATTAAACAGAACTGAAATAGAGAGATGAGGACAAGTGTGAGACAAGAGGAGATGCGAGCTGGGGGGTGTTGGGGTGTGTGTGTGTGTGTGTGTGTGTGTTGGGGGGGGGTGCATTTGGGGGTGTAAGAGAGAAGCAGATAAAAGGAGACGGAGGAAGAAGGAGCTCTGAGTGCCGCCGTGAAAGAGCGGAAGGGAAGGATGACAGAGGGGGGTGAGGGGGGGACACGTACAAAAGAAAGTCTAGTGAGAGAGTGAGCAAGCCAGTGAGTGCCTGAGAGAGAGATAGAGATGGAGAGAGAGAGAGAGAGAGAGAGAGAGAGAGAGAGAGAGAGAGAGAGAGAGAGAGAGAAAGGGAAGGTCTAGTGAGAGAGTGAACAAGCCAGTGAGTGGCTGAGAGAGAGAGAGAGAGAGGGAGAGAGAGAGAAAGACAGAGAGAGCAAGACAGATAGATCATATTGCAGTGGGTCCTGTGATATGTTGTAAGCACACTCTCAACTGTTCGAGTATAATTAAGGTGTCATGTTCTATTATGGCATGACACACATGGAAGACAGGGTTTGTAAAAGAGGTTCTTTCTTGCTTTCTTTCTGTTTTTCTTGCTTTCTTTTCTTTCTTTCTTTGTTTTTTTTTCTTTCTTGCTTGCTGTCTTTCTTTCTTTCATTTTTTCTTCTCCACTGACCTGTCCTGTCTCTGACATTTGATGGACTGAAGAAAAGCTTCTAATATGGTCGAGTGGGTTTGGCATGGCTGAGTGGTCTGGAAGTGACATCAGGTCAAAGAGCAGCATATATAAAATGGCCGTCAAGTTCATGACCAACGTGGTCAAGAGGGCAGCGGCCCCTCAGGGATTGGAAGTGTCTCCAGAGGGAGGGAGAGAGACTTCAGGATGTCCATTGGGGATAAGAAAAAAAGTTCTGGAGAACTGTAATCATTAAAAAATGTTAGCAAATTAGAATTGAGAGTGAGTGATCATTGAGAGAGAGAGAGAGAGAGGGGGATGAAAAGGAGGGAGAGAGGGAGGAATGCAGGAAAGGGCAGCTCCCTTGTGTCGTGTGTGGAGCAAGGCGGTGGCCTCTTAAAAAAAAAGCTGTGTGTGTGTGGAAGAGAGAGAGAGAGAAAGAGAGAGACAGGGATGGAAAGAGAGAGAAAAGAGAGGGAGAGAGGGAGAGATACAGGGAGAGATAGAGCTCCAGAGGACTAGTGGCATTTGCAGCCATGCTGATTCCTAAAGCAGATCAATACTGCAGCCAGCCAGCCTCCACTACCAATTAAAGACTATTCATAAAGCTCAGCAGGCGTGTGTGTGTGTGTGTGTGTGTGTGTGTGTGTGGGTGTGCATGTTTCTGAGTGTATGTTTGGTTGTGTGTGTGTGTGTGTGGGTGTGCATGTTTCTTAGTGTATGTTTGGTTGTGTGTGTGTGTGTGTGTGTGTGTGGGTGTGGGTGTGGGTGTGCATGTTTCTGAGTGTATGTTTGTTTGTGTGTGTGTGTGTGTGTGTGTGTGTGTGTGTGTGTGTGTGTGTGTGTGCATGCATGTTTCTGAGTGTATGTTTGGTTGTGTGTGTGTGTGTGCATGCATGTTTCTGAGTGTATGTTTGGTTGTGTGTGTGTGTGTGTATGTGTGTGTGTGTGTGTGGAGGTGTGCATTTATACACTTACTGTACAAATCCAGGAGTAATGTTTTCAAACCAACTGGAGGAAGCTTAAACCCTTACACACGTACCACACACACACACACACACACACACACACACACACACACACACACACACTCCTCTGCAGTACTTTATTAAGAGGCATGGAAGGACCTCACACACTCACCTTCCCCGTCAGCTTGGCGGCCGTGACCCATAATCCCACTCTTTTCCTGCTGACGATGGCACCAGACACACACACACACACACACACACACACACACACACTTACACACACACATAGACACGTTCACACGCATGCAAGGCCCAAAGTGACTCTGTGAGCATAAAATGGCCATAATGCAGATCGTCAGAGAGCTGGCGCTGGCCTGCACAGCTGAAATGGAGGGTGGGGAAGAGAGGGAGGGTAGCAGGGAGAGAGATGGAGACAGCCAGCCAGGAGATGAATGGAGGGAGAGAGAGAGGGGGGAGCTTGTAAGGGATAGAGAGAGTTTAAGGAGGAGACAGGGAGAAAGGAGGGAGATAGCATGGAGGAGTGCGTGGGATTAGGATTCTGTGTGTGTGGATGTGCCTACGTGTGTGTGTGTGTGTGTGTGTGTGTGTGTGTGTGTGCGCATGCATGCGTGTGTGTCTGCGTGTGTGTGTGTGTGTGCATGCGTGTGTGTCTGAATGTGTCTGAATGTGTGTGTGTGTGTGTGTGTGTGTGTGTGTGTGTGTGTGAGTGTGTGTGTGTGTGTGTGCAAGGAACTTGGCAGGATCAAAGACAGGTGAGCTTATTGATGGGACAAACGCCAGCATCCCTGACTGCTGACGCTGCTGGGACAAGACATTCTCTCTCTCTCTCTCTCTCTCTCTTTCTCTCTCTCTCTCTCTCTCTCTCTCTCTCTCTCTCTCTCTCTCTCACCTCTCTCTCTCTCTCTCTCTCTCTCTCTCTCACCTCTCTCTCTGTCTTTTTCTCTCTCTCTCTCCCCTCCCATACCCTTCCATCCCCTCCCACCCTGTGCCTCCCACATTTCCGGTTTGTGGCTCTGATTGGGTTTGGCTCAGGCCGTTTTGTCTGGTTGTGGTCAGGTGCCACCACATGCAAACATAAAGCAGGCAATCTCTATGCAAATCCAACCTGACCCCCCCCCCCACACACACCACCCCCCAACACACAAAGATCAGGGCCCTGGCTTCTCAGAAGTCTTCAAAGCTGAACTGGTGGAGCAAGCAAATACACAAACACATATCTAAACATACACATACATACACACACACACACACACACACACATTTATACAGTACATGAGGTACACATGCACACACACCCAGTCACATACAAATGCACACATACTGTCTCTCTACTGTCTCACTCACTCACTTACTCACAGAAACACACTACACTCACTACACACACACACACACCCCCCCACACACCCACGCATACATAGTATTCACACACACACACACTTATCACTGGACCTGAAGAGGCAGAGGAATCCTGGCTGACAGAAGGAGAACACCTCCCCACCCAAAACTAGGGCTGTCTGGGCCTCAGTGCGCTCAGCGAGCCGACAGCCAGAATGCGCTCCAGCAAGGGCGGAGGAAAGGAGTGGAGCACGAGCAGTGTGTCTGTGTGTGAGTGTGTGTGTGTGTGTGTGTGTGTCTGCATGTCTGTGTGTGTGTGTGTGTGTGTCTGCATGTCTGTGTGTGAGTGTGTGTGTGTGTGTGTGTGTGTGTGTGTGTGTGTGTGTGTGTGTGTGTGTGTGTGTGTGTGTCTGCATGTCTGTGTGTGTGTGTGTGTGTGAGCGTGAGCGCATGTCTGTGTGTGTGTGTGAAAAAGAGCGTGGTGGAAGGTGGGGGGGGTGGAATTCCCTGGAGTGGTCGCCGCTAGCGACGCCGCGCCGATTTGAGCCCCCGAGGTGGAATACGGTTGGCCTGGATATGGCGAGAGAGAGTTCCAGAATAACGAGCAGCGCTGGAGGAATAATAACATTACACGGCCCTCTTTTCTTCCACTCAAAGCGCTCTCTTCTCTTTTTTCTCATTTTATTTCAACTACTGTTAGCCTTCTCTTTCTTCCTTTCTTTCTCTCTCTCCTTTCCTCTCTTCCTTTCTCTCTGCCTCTGTCTTTTCTCTTCTCTTCCCCTCCTCTCCTGCTGTAGTTTGGGTTGGGCTATTTAAAGGCTTTTGTGTGGTCCCCGGCCCTTCCCATTCTCTCTCAAGGCTGACGCATAAAACAGGCTCTAGCCTCTTCCATACAGCTGTGAGGTGGTCAGATAACCACAATGCTAATGTAAAGCTTTGAAGCATATATCCTGCATGGCACACACTGACCCACCCACACCCACACACACACACACACACACACACACCCACACACACACACACACACACACACACACATACACACCTGCAAGGTTGTTCTGCCCACAGTGAGCACGTGACAACCAACCACTACCAAGGACCTGTCAGCGTGAGGCTTGCTTACAAAGCGAGAGTGGGAGTTAGTGAACGTATGTGTGGGTGTGTGTGTGTGTGTGTGTGTGTGTGCACGCTAACCTGGGGGGTGGAGAGACGGAAGTAGCAGGGGCGTAAGTGAGAGCCGAGATCTGTGAGACTGCTGCTATTCAGAGAGAGAGAGAAAGAGAGAGAGAGAGAGAGAGAGAAAGAGAGAGAAAACATTCCAAATAGAGTCACACAGTTGCGAGTTCTTAATGGAAAAAGTGAGCCTGTTCGCTCACTCCTTCTCTCACCTCCTCACTTTCTTTCCACCTGTTTCTACCCCTCCTCACACACCTCTTATGTATGAGTGTGTTTTTTCTTCCTTTGCCTGCAGGAACAGCGGGGAGCAGACGGGAGCTGATGGACTAAATACCAGCCGACAGCAGACAGCCATGAGGCTGCAGCCGGTCCCCTGAGTAGACGGCACGCGCCACGCCAGGCAACCAGAGAGAGAGAGGGAGAGAGAGAAAGAGAGAGAAAGAGAGAGAGAGACGTGTGAAAGAGAGAGGAAAAGGCCAGAGAAAAGAAGAAGAAGAAGAAAAAGAAAAAGAAGAAAGAGAAGAAGGAGGTGTGAAAAAGCAAGACCTGAGGAGAGTGCAACTCGAAGTTGGTGGTGTCTCCTCTTTTTTTTTCATTCCAAATCAGTCGAGTGAAATTGGTGGAGGTTTTTCGGCCACCGGTCCGTAGCTCGGTCGGTCGGTCGGTCAGTTGGTTGGTTGGTTGGTCGGTTGGTTGGTCGGACAGCAGCCACCAACCAGAGGCAGCCATGTGGACTGTACTGCTGCTGCTGCTGCCGCTGTGGGCCCAGCAGTGTGGGCTAGCCCTGGCCACCCTTAGGACTATCGGGGGGCTGCACAGGCCTGCTGCTGCCGCCGCCGCCATCGGAGGGGGGGTGCCTGTGGCCATGGCCGTGGCTGTGGCAGGGACAGGGACAGGGGCAGGGACCGGGACAGGGACGGCTACTGCTCCGGCTATGGCTCCGGCCACAGGGCCTGGCAGCATGGAGCTGCTGCTGCGTCGCTCCAAGCGTGGCTGGGCCTGGAACCAGTTCTACTTGATGGAGGAGTACATGGGAGATGGGTCTCAGTACGTAGGCAAGGTAAGGCAGACAACACGTGTGTGTGTGTGTGTGTGTGTGTGTGTGTGTGTGTGTCTGTGTGTGAGTGTCTGTGTGTGTGTGTCTGTGTGTGTCTGTGTCTCTGTGTCTGTGCGTCTCTGTGTCTGTGCGTCTCTGTGTCTGTGTGTGTGTGGGAGAGTGAATTTAGAGAAGAGTTATGCTCTGCGGGTATGGTTACCTACTGATGAAACGTGCGTGCGTTTGTGTTTGTATGTCTGCTAACCATCCTGGCCCTGAGCTTGTTTGTGTTTCCATGTACCTGTCTGGCTTATGTTTGTTTAACATATACTGCATCTATCTCTCTGTCAATCTCGCTCTCTCTCTCTTTCCCTTTCTCTCTTTCTCTGTCTCTCTGTATCTCATCAGTGTGTGTGTCTAGTGAACATGTCTGTCTAGTGGGGACCTGGGTGTCCCAGGTCAGTCTACATCGCTGTCTGTCCACACTTCTGTCAACACACCTGTCTATTAGTGTCACTGTCTTACCACCTCCTCTCCCCCCCCGCCACCCTGCCACCCCGCCACCCCCGCCATCATTCACTCCTGACCCAAGCCCTGTCCTGTCTGTCTCACAGCTGCCTGCTAACCCATCCATCTGTGGTGTACTAAGGCTAGGGTTATGCTGGCTGCTTGCATTGCAGCTAATCTCTCCTGGAAGTGTGTAGAAGTCCTGTAGCCTCCATATACGCACACAAAGGGCTATGCGCCCCAAGCGCATGGCACTGGAAGTCTCCACTTGCCACTGGCAGACTACAGGATTCACACTGCATTTCCACACAGCTAGCCATTAGGACCAAGGGGTCAGGATTTAGCTGGCTAGCAAGGCACTTCCTCGTCACCATTTTCCAGAAATTGCATCATATCCATCCCTGTTTCCCCCCTGCTTATTGGTGGGTGCTCCACTCTCGGCTCATACATCAGGATGTGGCACACAATTGTACAATGGAGGCAAGAATAAGCCTCATGAAAATCCACTTTAAAACTTTGAAAAAATGTGTTCAGTTTTGGCTAGCATTTCTCATGGACATGAATTGGGACGAGACTTCCTCCCTTTCTCCAGTTAATATAATACCTCCATGATCGAGACAGCCATCTTGTCCGATGTCAGTGATCACTGGCAATGTCCCTGGCGTGACCATAAGTCATTAACCCTGCTAGCCGACATCTAACGACAGCCACGCACTCGTCAACCAAGGAAACGTTGACGCGAGCAGCCTACCTGCCAAATGGTCGTTGAATTTGCATGCGGATACAGATGTATCCGTATCTTAGCAGTAAGCATAACCCTGGCCTTACCTGTCTGTTTACATACCCGTCAGTACTAGCACACACTCCAGGCTGTCTTAGCTGTGTCTTTCTGTTTGTTGGATCACTATGTCTGTCGATGCGGGCGAGGGAAAGATTGCTTCATCCATTCAGTCAGTTAAAGCGTGGCTTAAGCTAGTCATCTCCTGCTTTTAATAAGAAATTGATCCGCTGAAGGGCAACGTCTACAGTTTGCCCTCTCTCTTGCTCTCTTTTTTCCCCTTCTTTCTGCCTCTCTTCTTTCTCTTTTTCATTCTCATTACCTCTGGAGCTTTCTCCTTCAATTTGGTCTGTTGCAAAGGCTTTACTTTAATTGGACAGAAAGCACGCGATAGCAGATCTTCGAAGGAGGACTGAGAAAACAAATAATAAAGATTGTCAATAAATAACAAAATAAAAAGAAAAGACAAAAAAATCAAGAACATAAATGGAATACTGTTTGTTCTCTTTGTCTCTCTCCACCCCCTCCCTCTCTCTGTTTTCTCGCCCTCTCTCTCTCTCTCTCTCTCTCTCTCTCTCTCTTTTCTTGCCCTCTCTTTCTTTCTCTCTCTCTCTCTGTCTGTCCTCGCCCTCTTTCTTTCTCTCTCTCTCTCTCTCTCCTCGCCCTCCATTCCATGACTGTCTGCAAAGCCACTCAGATGAAATCAGCGCTAGATTGGTTTTGCCGTTTGATCCTCTGTGCTGATAGTCGTGGCCGTAGCGTAGCGTAGCGTAGCGTAGAGTAGAGTAGAGTAGAGTGCTGTTTGTCAGGCAAGATCAGTCAGCAGCCATCGCTCTCGGGGCCATCTCAGACGGGCCAAAGACTTGACCCACGGCCAGCCGTCCCTCAAGCGAGCTGACTGCCTGACCTCAGATCAGCCCTGTGCATCTCACATGGCATCGCTTGGCGAGCGCCTCCCCTGCGAGGTACAGACTCCGGATCAGCAGCGAGCGGCCCACTCAGACTGACGTGACTTGGAAGAAGAACAGGACAAGAACTTTTAGCATGATGGAAATCCCTTGTAGCTACTTCACTCTGTCTCTCTCTGCCTTTCTTACCGCCTGCCCCCCAACCCCACCCCACCCCACCCCTGGCTCTCTCTGTCCTCTCTCTTTTCCTCCCTTTTCTCTCTATTATCTCTCTTTCTTTCTGTCCCTCTGGTGCTGTTTGTCAGACTGAAGGGATACAGCTGCTTGAGATGCCTTTGTGCCCACAGGGAGCATGTTGGCAGGCTGGCTCGCGTCCATGCCAGTCATGCGAGGGCATTGTGGGGCAGAGGGAGAAGGAGGCGGTGGAGGAGGAGGAGGAGGAGGAAGGGGGAGGGCAGGGAGGTGAGGGAGGGGTGAGGGAGGGTGAGGGAGGGGTGAGGGGCCTAAAGCACTGATTAGGGACCCCCTGTGTGGGGTTGAGTCAGACGCTCAGGGCAAACACTACACCCCACCTCCATCCACTCACCCACCCCTGACACACACACACACACACACCACTGCTGCACAAGTGCATTCACCAGTACAGACTAACCGACACTCAGTCAGTCAGACAGACAGCCACTGCTGCGCGCGTACCCTGATGCGGCAGTTGATGAGATTCCGAGAAACTGTCTCCAAGGTCAACAGGACGAGTGAAAGAAAAGAAAGGATCTCTCTCTCTCAGTTTTTTTTTTCATTTTCACTGTTATTGTATGCAGGGGAAAAACAGAAAGAAGGGGGCAATGAGGAAGAGAGGAGAGAACAGGAGATCGGAGAGAGAGAGAGAGAGAGACAGGAAAGATACTTTACATTCTGGCAGTGCAGGGTGAAGAGACGCTCGTGAGCCCCAAATGAGGTTTCACAAACACACAGCTCCCCACCACCACCACCACCCCCCTATTCACTATTCACCCACACACACACACACACACACACACACACACACACACGCACACAGACAGAGACACACTACCCCACCACACCTCCTACCCCCCCACCACCACACTCCGTGACCACAGAGGACTGACTTTCAGTGTCCGCATAAAATGGATTACAACAGCGGGCAAACAAGCAGAGAATGCAATGAGGGACAGAGAATGAGGGAGGAGAGAGAGAGAGAGAGAGAGAGAGAGAGAGAGAGAGAGAGAGAGAGAGACAGAGACAGAGACAGAGACAGAGAGAAACAGACAGAGACAGAGAGAGAATGAGGGAGGAGGGAGAGGACAAAAGGGATAAAGAAATTAGGCCCAAACTCATGCTCGTTGTATGTTTTTTTTTTTCTATGTATATAAAAAAAGAAAAGGGGACATAACAGAGGGATATGGGAAGAGCATGATAAAACCAGATTGATTTCGTCTCTTTAGTGAAGCAGCCCCAATGGTTTCATTTACTCAGCTTAGAAACAGAGTACGGGAAATGTGAAGTAGGAAGTGGAGATAAGTAGAAGAGCAGCAGAAAAACAATAACAGCCACACTCCTCAATTTAAGTGTACTTTTTTTCCCCCCGATGTTCATGTTTAGTTTTCCTGTATGAAGTTTTGATTTGTTCCTGTGTTGTTGCCACCACGTTTGCAACTTCTATCTAAATTGCCTGTGGCGATGTTGTTTGTGTAACAATCATGCCACTAAATCCCATATCGAATTTAAATGAATGAGTTGGGAAGAGGGAAAAGAAGAAGGAGGAGGAGGAGGAGGAGGAGAGAGAGGAGGAGGAGAGGGAGGGGTAAAAGGAAGAAGAGGAGAAACAAAAGAGAGGCAGCACACAGGGAAGAGAGGGAAGAGAGGCAAGGAGAAAGACAAGAGGGAAGGAGGAGGACCGTGAGAGGGACGATAGGTGGAGAGTTGATGAGGAAAAATGGAGAGGCGTGACTGAAAGCAGGGGAGGGCGTGTTGAGAGCAGAAGAGAGGCTCTTCGAGAGGAGAGGACAGAGAGAGAGAAAGAAGGAAAGCAATGAGGTAAAAGGGAGGTGAGAAAGAGAGGTAAGGAGAGGAGAAGCAGAAGACAGCCGCCATAGAGCCTGTGGGATTATTTTAGAGCTGTTCCCAGGCGCTCCACGCATTGCTTTGAACAGGAAGGCCATGACCTCACAAGGCTTCGGCAGAAGAGCGTGCGTGCGTGCGCGCGCGCACACACACACGCACGCACACACACACACACACACACACACACACACACACACACACAGGCACTGCCAAGGGTTAGCCACTCTACCCTTTGTACTGTACAAGGGACTATATCTTTCTCTCTCTGTCCTTCATT
>CM059285.1:22356757-22359257 GCA_030347295.1 Setipinna tenuifilis
ACAGAGAGATTAAGACAGAGAGAGAGAGACACAGACAGACAGAGACTGTGTGTGTGTGTGTGTGTGTGTGTGTGTGTGTGTGTGTGTGTGTGTGTGTGTGTGTGTGTGTGTGTGTGTGTGTGTTTTCTTCCTGAGAGATGATGAAGGTGTCATTTGTGTGTTCCTTCTGTATTCAGGGTGAGGGACGCTTGGCTGCTGTGAACTGTGTATGGGTGTGTGCGTGCATGCGTGTGTGTCTGTATGCAACTCAGTGTGTGTGTGTGTGTGTGTGTGTGTGTATGTGTGTGTGTTTGTGTGCAAGTGTGTGTATGTGTGGGTCACTGTTTGTGTGAGAGTGTGCTTGTGTCCTCGCTCTCCTGTCTAAGGGTTCAGAGGTGTTGATTGAGAGATGGAATAGGCGTGTCTGTCTGCGCACTACACAATGGTGAGAACACTCTGCGGCTCATTGAAATGCTGAGATGGAGTGAGTCAAAAGCTGAAGAGCAGGAGACATGTATGTGTGTGTGTGTGTTTGTCTGTGTGTGTGTCTGTGTGTGTGTCTGTGTGTCTGTATGTGTGTCTGTATGTGTGTGTGTTTGTCTGAAGTACAACAAGCTATTGTAAGAGGGAAGCTAGTGTACATGTCTGGGTTGCTGATTAATTTAGTAGCATAGCAACATTGTGTATGTGTATGTGTGTGTGTGTGTGTGTGTGTGTGTGTGTGTGTGTGTGTGTGTGTGTGTGTGTCTGTTTAATTAAGTGTACTTAACGGACTGTCATTGCACAAACTGGTTTGCACTAGAGCAAGGAACAACACCTACATGTCAGGGTGAACATTTTTGTTTTGTCCTCTTTCCTGGCCTTTTGTTTCTTCTTCAAGATCAAACCATATAATAGAAACTATAAATATGAAACACCATGAAATATAACTCAAAAAAACAGAAAAAAAAGAAACACACAAACACATGAAGCAAGAAGACAAAGCAGGAGGCATTTCACTTTTAGTCAGAGTTGTGTGTGTGTGTTTTTTTTTGGAGTGTGGAGAGAGAGCAGACAAATGTGGCGTTGATTAAATATGTTTACAGGCGAGAGGTGGCCATTTCTCTCCTGACTCTCCTCACAACAAGAGGCATTAGCTGTGCCATCCGGCACCTGAACCGCAATGAATTTATCATGAGGGAAGGGAAGACGCAGAGAGGGTGGGAGAAAGAGAGAGAGAGCAGGGAGAGCAGGTAGCGAGGGAGAGAGAGAGAGAGAGAGAGAGAGGGACAGAGAGAGAGGGAAGAGACAAGAGGGATGAGGAAGCAGGCAGGCGGGCACATACAGGAGTGAGGACAGAGAAAATGAGCGGCGGCTAGGCTAGGCGACAGGACGCAGGCCAGGCCCAGTGGAGATGGATCGGCTGTCTTGCATGCACTTAGTCACACAAACACACACACACACACACAAACGCACACACACACACACAAACACACACACACACACACACACACACACAAACGCACACACACACACACACACACACACACACACACACACATGTGGGTAAGAACTGACCTGTTTGGTATCAAGGACTCTTCAGGCTTTTTCTCAACTCTAACATTCAGGTGTTAATTCCTTATTAATGCTTCATCCAAACACTTCCTCTGCGTCTAAGGTATTTACGAAACAGCACAACACAATGCACAATCGACATGATGAACTTGACCTCAAACTGTACAGGTCGCGGGGTGGTTATTGGCATTGGCAGACGCACGCTCTACATTATGCACCCTCATGCAAGATGCACACACGATCCCCCGCAAGCCTTACACCCGCTGCATCAGTAAACAGGACTGCCTTAATGCCTTTTCCCGTTAATGGACTTATAGTCATTAATCAACCAAACGGCGGCACGCATAACATGATTGCGCGCAACAAACACGTCTTGGCTACATCACGCAGCCCCC
Source organism: Setipinna tenuifilis (assembly GCA_030347295.1). NCBI lineage: Eukaryota > Metazoa > Chordata > Actinopteri > Clupeiformes > Engraulidae > Setipinna > Setipinna tenuifilis. The sequence continues at coordinate 22,358,686 of CM059285.1, forward strand.
CCCCCTCTCCACCCTCCACTACAATCCCCTTTTTGAGTGATGAACGGCGTGATGTATGCTCTCTCTGATCGCTGCTTAGCGATAATGCGGCGCATTAAGCAGCGCTACATGCCGTGGCCATTAGGGGAGGCTTTTTAAAGCGCCCGTGTGTCTCGCAGGTAAGAGAGCCCATATCTCACCGCCGCCGCCGCCAACTCCACTCCGCTTGGGTCGCTCGGGGAAAAGCCTGCATTAATCTGCGCTCCCTCTCTCTCTCTCCCTCTCTCTCTCTCTCTCTCTCTCTCTCTCTCTCTCTCTCTCTCCCTCTCTCCCTCCTGGTGCTGGAGCTCTGGAAGAAAAGGGGGGCATAATATGAGTCCAGGGGCCCAGGGAGGCTCGCGCTGTTAAGTGATGACAGTGGAGTATATGATATTGATCACGTCCTTATTAACCTCACGGGGCACGGGCGGGGAAGGTAATTGAAATAAAAAGTATTGATTTCAGAAGCTGTAATAAAATGCATTATCATCATGATGATTGAATGATGCTGTAGATTATGTACCAGAGAACCCAAATGGAGCCACATTTGCCAT
>CM059285.1:22371757-22389257 GCA_030347295.1 Setipinna tenuifilis
TATGTAATTGTAATGCATAAGTTAGGTGAAGGTCCCTCCTGACACATGAGGGAGACACCCTAGCTATCGACTAAGATAGATCTATGATCAAAAGTGCATCTCCACTGAACTGTGCAGTCAACACAATGCAGGTTACAAATGCAATATCATCGGTCTATATTGCAATTTACTTATCTCTAGGCATTTCATTGTACCTTTGATAACAATAATATTACCTTGCAATACATTTCACTGTGCAGGGAAAGTCTTCTAACTGTACATATGACAATGAACTTGAACTTGAAAATACTGGTTCCTGCCATGCCCACTTCTTTGCACATTTGCCTGACCCGCTATATTTGGAACATTCCCTTTGTATTTGTCTGTTTATTTTCCCATATCATTTTTTTTCACTGTTTTCTCACTGTTGCATACTTCTGATACTGTGAGCTTCTTTATTCCTGCACTTTGCAACTCAGTGGCTCACTTACAGCCAAGAAAGCATGAGGCTTTGACACTGCCGCCCTATATGGTGTTTACTTTACCTCTCTCTATGAGGAGCAGAGCAGACCCCGGGCTCATTATCATGCCACAGCTTTTATTTAGTACTGAGGCCAACACTGTTGTTTTTTTTTTTTTTTTTTTTTACCAACAGTAAAATCAGCATGTTAAAACAACACAGCCATAGTGTCCCAGAGCCACCATTATTTCCCACAGTAGTCCACGTTTTAATGAGCTAATGTAGACTCAGCACCTACCTCAATGGAAAGTACAGTACGTGGGCAATGCTAAAAAGGTGAATAAAAAAAAACTGTCAGAGAGAGAAAATATTAACTAACTTCCACTGTAGTATGAACCATGGCCTACAAACAAACAGTTGCAATAACATTTTAACATGTGACGTTCAGTTGTTTCCTATGCTTTGGCAAGGCTGTACTTCAACACTCATGCTAATAAAAGCAACTCTAAAATTGAAATTTGAATTCAGATTTGACCCAAACGCACAAGCAGTCTTCTGATCATCATATGAATAATTAACGTAGGATATGGTTCCCTGGATATCCCTTTTTTTGAACTTGCTTCTGCTTAAGTCAGTAGTGCAACTACACAGACTATACAAACGTGGACAGATGATATCGCCAGAGTTCAAGACATTCTACTGACCTGAAACCAAGTAGAGTATACTGAACATTTGGTAAAGAGCCGCTGCATTGTTCTTTAAGTTTTGTATGTGTATTCCCATGTGGGTGGGGGTGTTTTTTGTGTTGTTTTGTTCTTACATGCTATATATATGATGCATTTCCATCTTAAAATGCAATAAAAAATGAACACTGAAAAAAAAACAGAACTGGTTTTCTGCCCTTCCAGCAAGTGGACTACGAGACCAAGCGCATGTACACCCTGCGGGTCCAGGTGGAGAACCGCTACTTGGACCCGCGGTTCCGCTCGCTTGGGCCGTTCCACGACACGGCGCTGGTGAAGGTGGCAGTGACCGACGAGAACGAGCCGCCGGTGTTCCAGAGGTCCTCCTACCTGATGGAGGTGTTGGAGAGTGCTCCCGTGGGCACCATCATCGCCTCGGTCAGCGCCATGGACCCTGACCACATCCGCAGCCCCGTCAAGTGAGGAAGGAAGCACAAACATAAACACACACACACACATGAACATACTCGCACACACACACACACACACACATGAACATACTCGCACACGCACACACACACACACACACCTACATACTCACACACGCACACACACACACACACACACACACACACACACACACACACACAACTACACATACACATACACATACACACACACACACACACACACAATTACACATACACATACATATCCACACACACACACGCACACACAATTACACACACACAAACATAGACAGTCGCGCACACACACAGTTTTGGAGGGAAGTACAACCACAAACACACACACACTCGCCCACACAAATCAAACACACACAAACGCGGCCTTGACATTTTTAGCCACAGACATTTTGGTAGGTGCACCCAGAGGTGTACACAGATCATGTCTTTAATGTCACACACAATTCAAGAACAACTACAGTAGGATAGAGAAAGGTGGGTTAAGTAAACAGTTCTTCCTCTTTGACATAAAAGCAATCACTTTGGTAAATGTACTACCACACATATGGGCCTAGTATTTTGAAGTGACATTCTGAATGATCAAAATGAATGAAAATGTCTGTATGGTTGAGAAATATGGCAAATAGTGAAAAACTACTGGCGCTTGTCTAGTGGATACAGTTGGTATGGTGAAGCTGTTGCTTTTATATTAGCTCTCTAGTTATTTGCGTGCGTGTGTGTGGGTGTGTGGGTGGAAGTACTGAATGCCCTTTTTGCTGCCAATGAAGTGGGGGAGAGGAGAGAAAAAACACAGCGGACCACTTCAAAGAAACACCTGCTTGCTCTCCTGGGCACGCTAGCTTACAAGGGCTGGCTGACCAAAGCCCTTGCTTTAGACTAAACACAAAACAACAAGAGATTCAACTCCAGAATAGAACAGAACACATTAAATACATAAACACTTGCAAACTTTTCTCTCTCCGTGCCTATTTCTTTGTGCTTGTGCCTTGCGGAGAGGCATTGGATGGGGATCTGGGCTTCTCTCCTCTCCACTCTCTTTAACCCCCTCTGCCAGTACCCTCCGTGGGTGTCTGGATCCCCACCAAAGCCCCCTCGAGCTCAGCAGGCAAACATGGCCGCCCATACTGCCTCCGCCACAGGAGCTCCTATGCTCCCCAGGCCAGCAGGAAGTGGGTGTAAACGGGAGCAAAAACATGGATGTGACTGGCATGGGTGATGGGTGGGGCGCAGTGGGGATGAGTGGGGTTGGGGTGGGAATATACTGTTATGGGGGGGGTGGTGGGGTCCCTGCTGCGAACAGCTCCTGGGGCCTGGCATTAAAACACCATTATCTCCCGGCGCTAATCAGAGGAGGAGTCTGCCGCCCACTGAATTATGGCGGATATTAGAAAAGCAATTAGCCATTGAACAAACGCCACCAACCAAATGAGAGGAGATGTACAGCTGGGGGAAGGAAGCGGGATAGGGGAGCAGAGATAGAGCCAGATACAGAAAATGAGGGAGTGAGGGGGGAAAAAAAAGAAAGGAACACAGCCAGTAAGAGAGAGAGAGAGAGAGAGTAGAGAGAGAGAGAGTAGAGAGAGAGTAGAGGAAGAGAGTAGAGGGAGAGAGAGAGAGAGAGAGTAGAGGGGGAGAGAGAGAGAGAGAGAGAGTAGAGAGAGAAAGATAATAAGAGAGATAGGGAGAAAGAGGTAGGGGGGATTCAGCGAGCAGATAAAATCCCATAGGTTGACAGTTAAGGTGTGGAGGTGGAGATGCAGTGGAGGGGTTAGGGTGAGTAGTGGGGACACAAAGAGCTGCACACTTACATGCACACACACACACACACACACATCCCGCAGGGAGGGCAACATCCTCCTCCCATCTCCTGTGCTGCTTGTCCACCCCATTAATCAAACTGATGTATGGTGTTCATCAGAGAGCATGCAAGAGAGAAACAAAACACAAGTGTGTAAACTGTGAGTGTGCCTACACACACACACTGACACACACACACACACACACGCGTGTTGGTATCTGCGCATGTGTATTCCCTCATCCACCGATCAGTGTCAGCGATTAACACCCTTGGGTCGCACTATTATCTTATTAGAGAGCGAGCGCGGCAGAAGTGTGTCAGGCTCTCCCGCTTTAGACACCTCTCGTCGTCGCCACCACCGCCGCCGCCATCGCCATCTCCACCGCCACTGACGCCAGACGCTCGCCGCAGCTCTAAATAGGTCAGGCGCCAGAGATCGCCGTGGCAACGCTGGCTGGCCGGCCACGTGAAAAAAAAAAAACAAAAGCCCCGGCTAATGACAAACTTCATCAGGCGCAGAGAGAGAGAGAGAGCAGGGCGTACTTACCTATGCCCCCGGTCTCCTTGGGTCCGCCTAGGACACCCAGGGCTAATAATGACTAATGCCGCCATTACACGGAAGCGCTGTTAACAACGGACATTAGATGTTCTGCCGGCGGGATCATTTCATTTTTTTTTGCCTCGTGCACTTTGGAGCAATACAATTATTTTCACATGGTTTCACAAATAGGCTTTATTAGCCAGAGACTGAAACATGTTTTTCTTTATATATATATATAATATAGAAAACATTACTTCATTGACTGACTGTCAAGACAGTGAGTCACACAAGAGCTTGTTGTTGCTGTTGTTGTTATTCAGATAGGTATACTCACAACATCTGCATCTGTCTTGGTCTTCCTTTTTTGGGCAGGTACTCTGTGGATCGGCACACTGACATGGACCACGTCTTCAATGTGTACCCGGGCAATGGCTCCGTCTACCTCCAGAAGGCACTTGACCGAGAAGAAGATTCCTGGCACAACATCTCCATCAGGGCTGAGGAGTTCAGTAAGTAGCCCAATACAGTGCCTGGAACCTCTCTGCTAAATGCTGACACTAGGTTTGAAAATGGCCAGTCTTTCATCAGGCAAGCTAAGGCTCTGTGAATAATCCATAAGAGATTGATAGTCAATTAACTACATTAAATACAGTTTTGATGTGCATAATTATTACCCCTACTTCTGGTGCCTTGCCACATTTTCTTACATAGCCAAGCTGAAGATGTATTCAAAACACCAATGGTGCTTGCATCTGACATAAGTATATGGAGTGTTTATTTTGTTGATGCTAAACACTGATAATCCTCTATATCCTTGAAGACATGTATGTGCTCAATCCCTAGAAATATTGCAATACTTACTTACTAGTAGCTATGGTTGCATGACGTCTACTTCTGTCACCTCCCAGACAACCTGAACCGGATAAGCCGTGTACCCGTCTCCATCAAAGTCCTGGATGTCAATGACAACCCCCCAACCTTCGCCACCTTGTACGAGACCTTTGTCTGTGAAAATGCCAAAGCTGGACAGGTGAATGTGCCCCCCCCCCACCCCTTCATTCCTTCCTTCACCTCCCCACCCCCCCACCCCCTTTCTTATTCTGTACCTCTCCACCTCTCATCTAACCCTCTCATTCTGCATTTACTTCTGCTAACGACCCCTGCTAGCTCTCCCCATTTCTCCCTCTCTCTCCCCTGAGCAATGTATCCGTTTTTTTCTCATCTGATTGCGCTCTCCATCTTTCTCACTTCATCACCCTCGTCCCTGCCAGCATAGACACTATTGGTGTGCCTTTGAGTGTGACCTTCCTCTGGAGAATGAAATCTGATAAACCTGACTGGGGGGGGGGGTGGTGGTGGAGAGGATTGGGGGGGTGGATGCTGAGAAAAGCAGGAGGGGGGGGGGGGGGGGGGGGGGGGAAAAAAGAGAGGAAATGTATTGTACTGTAAGTCGGGCATTCCAGTGGGGCTTTCTACAGCCTTGTGTTGTGTGTGTGCGCGTCTCAGTACATTAATAAACCATTGAAGTCCATTATCTGACAAATTCATGAAAATGTCGAAATAAACGCAGTGTGCCGTGAAAGGTATGGTCCTCATTCTTCTCAGAAACAACACCCCCCCCCCCCCCCCCTTCCCCCCTCCCTCCAAGAATGCTCATCACCTTGTTGCAGATTCAGACACGATGGAGAGTCGAGCAAAATGTGACTGAATTGTACTTTGACAGAGAAATACTTGAGGGCTGTCCCTGATGCTCATATTGTGTGTGTGTGTGTGTGTGTGTGTGTGTGTGTGTGTGTGTGTGTGTTCTGACATCTCAGAGGATTCAGATGATCAGCGCCACTGATCCAGACGAGCCAATCGGGGGCCAGCGTTTTTCGTTCCGTCTGGCGCCCGAAGCCACGGTCAAAGCCAACTTCACAGTCCGTGACAATAACGGTGTGTTCCCATGACAACAGGCACCATCTGGGGCATAATGAGAACATTCATAATGCATTAATTAGGAGTTATAGCTCTTTCACACAAGATTTATAACCTTTCCACAGCCCTGACAGAGAGCAGAATGTGTCATAAATCATTACAGATCCAGACTTAAAGTTTCACTTCTTTAACTTCGTTTCATTAGTAACACATGCATATGATTTTTCTTTTTTTTCTTCATTCAATTCTGCACTACAGGCCATTAATAATATGTCATCATGTAACTACAGCTGCAAAGGCTTAGATATGAGATCCAGTTGAACAGGCAGTAGTCAAGGAATAACACTGTAATAAAACTCTGCGTTGTCATGAACGGACAGCGGAGAGTTTAAAACTCTGTGATGAATGTTGAACAGACAACACGGCCATGGTCCTGACGCTGCGCAGCGGCTACAGCCGCATCCAGCACAGCCGCTACCTGGTTCCCGTGGTGATCTCGGACGGAGACACGCCCGTGCAGAGCAGCACCAACACGCTGACGGTGCGCGTGTGCTCGTGCGACCGCGACGGCAACATGAAGCTGTGCAACGCCGAAGCCCTCGCCCTTTCCGGCCGGACTCAGCACCGAGGCACTGGTGGCCTATACTGCTCTGCGTCTGCATTCTTCTGAGTGAGTACGACTTACTCAACCAAAGACCAGACCATATCACCTGTTGGGCTTGTTTGAAATGAGTGACTAGCTTAAAGCAATGCATTCTGGACTTTAAAACAGTGATGTTTTTGGACAATCTCGTCCCAACGTCATCGTCCCCACACATGTCTAAAAGTGTCACTATTTCAAGTCGAGAATGAATTGTTTTGAGCCAGCCCCTCATTTCAAACAAGCCCACTGTCATAGAGTATGGAACACTATTTAGAGTGACAGTAGGTCTATACAACAAACTCCATACAGTAATATGATCATTGATGCCAGACTACTGTATTTTTATATACTCTTATATACTATACACTACGTCAATCTTTATATGAATGCCATAGAAACTCTGTGAAGTATATAAAATAAGTATATAAAGGTATATAAAATAAATTAAAAAATATTCTGCATTACAATATTCAGTGTAATATTGTCAAAACAAATTAATGCTGTAGTATAAAATGTAATCTTTCCAAGTATCTCGTTTGATTCAGAGAAAACCAGCATCTGTACCACTGTTCTCCATTATCGTTATGGGTTAATACTTAGCTGTTAATTAAGAATCTTAAATGTTTTGTTGTGTGTATGTATTTATGTGTGTGAATGTGACTTTTTTTCCTCTTGCGCTGATCACAACTTAATGTCTCCCCTGTCCCTGTAACCTTGATGTCTCTCGCCACAGTAATCATGGGTCAGTTTCTTTGTTGGCCATTATCATTATGCTGTCGCTGCCTCACCTCACCTCTCTTCTCCTCTCCTCATCGCTACTCAGCTTTGCTGCCTCCCCTTCGTATTTCAATGTCACATTTTGGTATTGTCTCAAGAGTCCTTCAGAATCATGTTGTTATCCCTGTTCTTTTCAATATATAAAAAGTCCTGCTGCTGCTGCTGCTGCTACTGCCATCTCTGTCTCACTCCCTCTCTAACTCACTCTCCCTCTCTCGCTCGCTTTTTGGCTGGCTGGCTCTTTGTATGTCTTTGTTTTTTTCTCTCTTTTTTACTTTCCCCTCAAAGTCATGTTGTTCACTGTCTCCATAGTGACCATGTTGTCGCCTCTTTCTTTCTCTCTCCCTATCCCCCCCCCCCTACCCACCCTGCTCTCCCCGCCCCCTCTTGCTGTCCCTTTTTTTCTTTCTTTCTTCCTTTCTTTCTTTTTCTTTATTTTCCTTCTTTCTTTCCGCTCTTTCTGTCTCTCTCTCCACAGTGCTGGTGGTGCTTTTTCGCTGCCCTACGCCGCCAGCGCAAGAAGGAGCCGCTGATCATCTCCAAGGAGGACGTGCGCGACAACGTGGTGAGCTACAACGACGAGGGCGGCGGAGAGGAGGACACGCAGGCCTTCGACATCGGCACGCTGCGCAACCCCGAGGCACTGGACGACAGCAAGCTGCGGCGCGACATCATGCCCGACGCCCTCTACCCGCCTCTCCCACGCAGACCGCCGCCGTCCTCCCTCGCTGCTGCTGCCGCCGCGGCCGCGGGAGGAGGGGTCGGCGGAGTGGCGGGGGCGCTGCGCGACAACGCCGACGTGCGGGACTTCATCGCCCAGCGGCTGGCCGAGAACGACTCGGACCCCACGGCGCCGCCGTACGACTCACTGGCCACCTACGCCTACGAGGGCAGCGGCTCGGTGGCGCACAGCCTGAGCTCGCTGGAGTCGGCCGCCAGCGACGGAGACCACGACTACAACTACCTGAGCGACTGGGGGCCGCGCTTCAAGAAGCTGGCAGACATGTACGGCACCGAGGACAGCGACAAGGACTCGTAACGCTCCACCGGCCATCAGGCGCTTGGAGGAAACACGGCCGAGCAAACACACTTACAGACACACACACACACACACACACACACCCTGACCCATATTTTCTCTTACACACACACACACAGACAAACTAGAGCTTGACTGCGAGTTCCGCAGGCTCTGGAGGTAAACCAGCTCCAGTCGGCGCTGTGGTTTAGACATTCGTCACGAGAGAGAGATGGGAACTCCTGCAAAGGCTTCGACTTCCTATCTCTATTTTCTTTTCTCTTTTTGTTTGTTTGTTTTTTTCTTCGGTTTCCCCAAGTGCCCTTTTAACAAAAAAAAGAAAGAAAGAAAGAAAGAAAGAAATGAAACGCTGTCACACCACTAAGCCTGAGCCTTTGGGACAACCAGGAAGTACCTCTGATTGCCTGACCTCAAGCCACACATGATTGAGCTCCGGCTTTGACCTTTGGGCTGATCTTTGTCAGTATTAAGTCGCTCACTCTCTTGAGCAGGGAGCACTCAGAAAACAAAACGAAAACGAAAACAAAAACAAACAACAGACAATGTAAGACTGACAGAGCTCCTCTCAGCCTTGACTCTGTATAGGAAAAAAAAAACCTTTACTTTTGTCCTTATTTTTTATTTTTTGTCAAAGCATCTGGTACTCTGAAAGAGAAGACAGTCCCTAGATGATGTGTACACACATCCACACATGTGCAGATGCGATCTCCTTACAACCCATGAAAAATGGTCATACACACATTGCAGTCTTTTTTCTTTTTTTGTTTGGGGTGGGGTTGGGTAGGGTGGGGGGTTAAGTGTATAGTGTGTTTGACAATTATGTTTACTGTAACTCAGATACAATATGCTGCCTTATTGTGTTTGTGGGTTAGGTGCAAACAGCACACACATACACGCACACACACATACACACTCACATGCATATATGTAGTGGACACATCCATGGGACAGAGCCCTCAAGACACCATGTTTTACACAAACATCTTTTTTGGCTTTACACCTAAAACAGACACCTCAAAATCAGGGGGCCATTGAAAATAAATGAGTATAAACAAAGTTATGTTGCTGTGGTTAAAGCTAGAAGACTGTGTGTGTGGGTGTATGTGTATGTGAGTGTGTGCTACTGTGTGTGTGTGTGTGTGTGTGTGTGTGTGTGTGTGTGTGTGTAATTGAGCTGGTATTTGTTTAGTTATTCTTGCACCAAGTGCAATGTCACACCACCAGTTTTTTTTTAAAAAACTTGGTGTGTTAATGACATATTTGTTGGCTGAACATAGTATAGTATGGTTTCAGTCAAGACACTTACTACACACACAAAAAACTGAGAAATGAAGTGAGACTGAAGAAAAAAAGGAAGAAAAGTAGAAAGATGCTGAAGAAAATGGAAAGGAAGAAGAAAAAGATAGAGCAGCTAGAGATTTAATCTTAAAGGGCAGGATGGTAAAATCAATAGGACTGAAAGAGGAACGATTTGAGACAACCTGCATCCACACACACACACACACACATACACACACATACACACATTGGCAGTGCGGAGCACTTGTATAGGCTAGCATTTAACAAAAAAAACAACAAAAAAAACAAAACAACCAAGCAAAGATCATACAGCAAAATAACCCCGCCACACTACCCCCGCCCCGCCCCCCCAACCCAAGTCACCCTCATGACACAATGACATATTTATAACACATGAACACTGTAATTACAAACCACCTCACGTCAGCATCTCTCTTCAGGCTTCTTGTACACATCAAAAGAGATTCAATAAAACACAGACACACACGCCATTCCACCAATTATATACTAGCTATATGGCACTGTTTTGCAGTAGCAGGTGGAGTAGAGTAGACAATCGGTGGGAAGGGTCAGGGTTAGATATGTGTGTGGTGACTATTTGTGAAAGCTTATCAATGTGGCTTCTTTTCAAGCCTGTAGCGGAGAGTTTTTGGTTTTGTTTTTTTTAACACAGAACTCACACAGACAGATTGCTGGATATCGCGCTGAAAAAGAAAAAAAAAGGAAAAAGAAGAAAACAAACTGAGTGTTGTTTGTTGCTGCTGTTTGGTTCAGGAGGACACTGTAGGAACTCGCTGACGGTGTGTGTGTGTGTGTGTTGCCCTTTTACATTTCCGTCACTGGCTGTCACGCTGACATAAAGAGCTTATACATACAGTGGAGCAGCCACCTGGGTCATGGCAGCTCAGGGTTAGGACTGGACCCAGGACACACCGATGAGAAAAGAAAAAAAAATACAGAACAACATCATGAAACACACAAGGTGGTTTTTCTCTCGGAGTCGTCAAATGAACGCACGAATGAACTGATGAATTCATGAACGAACAACTAACAATCGAACGACCAAAAGGATTAGCTGGACAGTTCGCTCTAGCTCTCTCTGAATGTCTGTGTAGATAGAGGAAGCCTGGCTGCTGAGACTGCTGTGTCTTATGTCCCGTGGGTGAAGTCGTGTAGTCCGACCGTGCGAGTTTGTGCATTCTTTGTTTCTCTCTTCTCTCTCTCTCTTTTTTTCCCTCCATTTGTCAGGACTGCGAGAGCATCACACAGGCAGGCGCCACCCACCCTTCATCAACGCTTTGTACGATGTGATATTTTGTACCAAAATATTTATATAACTCTGTATGATTAAAAATACATTGAAACACCAGTCTGATTTTTTTTTTTGTGTGTGTGTATGTTTGTGTAATCATTGTTGGGAGGGAGTTTCACAAAACTAAAACAAAAAAAATCTTTGATGAGGCTTGTGTTCACCCACTGCAGGCCTGAACTTGGGTAGACCAAGTCAGTTTCATAGGCTGATTACATGCTAACTAAACGGAAGTGTTTCTTAATTAGACACAATCTATAATTAAGATCTTTTGGCAACACAAATTGGGAGAGAGAGCACGGGAGTCTGAGAGAAAGAGAGAGAGAAAGAATGGTTGAGGCAAAAAAAAAAAAAAATTAAATTGTTTGCAGAGCAGGAGCAGATGCAAGGCAGATGGTTCCATTTTAGATAATATTCTGTCTAATTGAATCCGATTAACCCTTTCACCGCTGGCTAGCTCAGCTCGAGTCCTTCCTTTTACAGATAGGCTTGGCTGCTGCTCGCCAGCTTGTGAATGCGACCACAGCCTGACTCAGCAACAGATACAGTACATGCTTAAAAAAAAAAAACGAAAACAAAACATAATTACAAAACAGTCGACCAACCAACCACAGAGATGGCATTTGCTTCAGTTGCTATTTATTATCAAGACAATGGTTTGTTCAAAATGTGTATACACAGATAACTCCATGACATACAAAATCACACACAACCATACAGCACACACACACATAACAAACATTCATAAGAAACATCAATTTTAAGGGAAAGTTCAAGCAAAACAATGTAAACTTGCCTTCTCTGATTCACCCTTATCATAATACAGCGTCCCCATACCAGCTCTCTCAGCTCCACCCTAGACCCCCCATTAGGTACTTAGTGTTTTGATGGATTCCAGTGAAAAATCAGAATATTAAACGTCTCTCTGCTGCAATGCTCTATTTCTCAGATTCTTCTTATGACTTCTTGCCGCTCGTGGTATTAAATGAGCAATAAAAATTGTCATGTGTCACGTTGTCAAAATTCCAAATCCCCTTGGTGTCTCAGTATTTTTACATGGTTCAAGTCAGTGAATAACAGACATTTCTTCATCAAAAACCCATACTTGTCACGTACAACACCCAGTTGGAAAGAATTGAACAGCATGATTTCTACCGTAAAGGCATGTCTTGTTCCTTACATAAAGGCATTTAATTACAGTCAGGACTGTTTACAAGGTTCTCTCACGTTTAACACAAAACATTGGACACTAAAATACAAGGCCACTGTGGATTCCAAATCTTTAAAAACAAGCTGCTTGTTACTCTCTTCTTTACTTTTTCACTGAGGCAAAGAAACCTGTTCTTGCTTGAACTGACCCCCACCCCACCCACCCCTTTCCCCAGCAGTCTATGACATCACTTCCTGCTGTCTTCGCCGTCGTCACTCTCCCGCTCCTGACGTTCACGCTCTCTCCTCATCTCCTTCAGCTCCTGGCGATACTTTCTCTCGATGAAACGCTTCTGGTGGGCCATCTGTGGGAAGTTATCTAGAGAAGCATACACACACACACACACACACAAACACACGCGCACACACACACACACACACACACACAGCAGCAAGAGCAGGTTAATCTCTCTCGATCTGCACTGGCCCACAGCTGTGGAGCGCTACGCTAAGTTTAACCTCTTTACGTCAAAGGAATTGGCTAATGGCTACTCAAGAACTGAGGACAATTACACACACTGAAACATGTGTACTCAAATGACTTCACTACGCGTCTTTCAACCGTGACAATTATGTGTATTCACACAGACGTGGTGTAGGTGTAGGTGTGTGTGCGTGTGTGTGTGCGTGTGTGTTTTGATGAAGACACAGATTAACAGTCAAGAATAATTTGTTAACGGTTGCTAAGCTGCCAGTGTGCATCTGCATCAAAAAGTGCTAAAGCGCAAAATACACACGTACATGTGCACACACGTGCACACAGACACACGCGCACACATGCACGCACACACGCACACACATACAAACACACACACACACACACACACACACACACACACACACACACACACACACACACACACACACACACAGGTAGCCAAGCATTAACATCCTCCACCATGGCAGCCACTACATGCAAAAGCAGCACAAAGTGTAGTTGTTACAGAGAGTGTGTGTCCAAGAAATGGCAGAGACAAACAAATTCCTCATTGAAAGTATTTTCAAAATCCAAAAAAGGATCATGTGCTCAGTGCTTAACTAGTTTTCTTTGTCTGCTTAGTATATGTTGCCCACTGTCTACACACACACACACACACACACACGCACGCACGCACACCGGACACAGCTACCTTTCTATGCTAGCCTTTAACATAAAATCCACTTAAACTTAAAATCCACTCTGGTGGTGTGTAGAAAGAGGAGAGGGGGAGGCGAAAATAAAGCGGAAAGAAAAAGAGCAAAGACTTTAGAAGGGAGACGGCAGGAGTTACTGGTCTGCCATGGAATGACTCATGCAGACTAATGCTGTTACAGTCCCTACTGTGTGTGTGTGTGTGTGTGTGTGTGTGTGTACATCCGTTTGAAGCAGTCGTGCTTGAAAGAAAGTGTACGTAGGTGGACACTTGGTATGATTATGTGGCTTATCATGATTCGTGATGGGTGGCCTGTGCACATGGCTTTTGGGGGTGTATATAGTTGTGTGTGTGTGTGTGTGTGTATATGAGGGGGTGTACATCGATGCATGTGTACGTTACTGGGTGTGCATGATGTTTGTGTGTGTGTGTGTGTCAAAGAGAAAAAGGGACAGAGAGAGAAAAAAGAAACTGAAAATAAAAAAAATAAAACTGCCTCTCTTGCCACACCCTATGTCGTTCCCTATGTCGTTCTCTCTCTCTCTCTCTCTCTCTCTCTCTCTCTCTCTCTCTCTCTCTCTCTCTCTCTCCCTCTCTCCCTCCCTCCCTCTCCCAACGAAAGAGAGCGAGTGTGATAGTTAGACAGGTGTGGGGCTGATGCATGCTGTCACGGGTCCTGCTGCTGCGATGTAACCCCACCCCCCCATCTCCCCAGGCGGCCCCCCACCCCTCACACACAAGCCACTGGGAGGGGGCCAGTGGGGTGAGAGTGCAGACAAACATGTCCATCATCAGTCATTAGTGCTGTGATCCTGCCTCCCCCCCCCCCCTCCCTCAGGCTGCCTGCTCTCCACTCCACACTGCCGCAAGACTTTGGAGCCGACGGCAGCAATTAGCCAACCACTCTGGCCCCCCCCGGACAGACACAAGTCACAATCAAACACACACACACACACAAAACACACAAACACACAGAGTAACGCTCAAAGGGAGACCTACCACAGCACAGGGGCATACATGCAGCCTCTCCCACGCCCCCCCTCACACATACAGATTATGCCACCAACAGACATAAACAAATGACACACACACACACACACACATCCAATGACACACATCCAGAGGCATAGCGTCACACACAGCCATACAGACACACAGATATACAGCTCAAATCACACAGATGGACATAATGACAAAATGACAGTGAGATGCACAACAACAGATATACAAGGACACACCCACACAGAAAGACACAAATTGGCAATCACAAGCATACAAAAACGAAATTACAAACTCAGAGAGACAAAAGGTAACACTCAAACCAGAAACATACAATGTCATACACAAATACTGCAAGATGTGCACACAAAGGCAGATACACATTTATGCACACACACACACACACACACACACACACACACACACACACACACACACACACAGGGACAGAGACGCACACAAAGCAGCTCCTCAGCCTATCTGAAGCGTCTCCTAACTCAATGACGGCCCCAAAATTAAAAAGACGAGAGAAGAGAGCGCTCGTCGTTGGCCTTTTCTAATCTCTTTCTAATTTCTTGCAAATGCGCGCCGACGCTACCAGCGCACTGGGCCGACCGTCAGGCTGCTGCTGACGCCACTCATCCAATTTGGCAGCACAAGGCAAAAGGTCACCCTCTTTTCCCAGAACCCCTCAGCCAGAACACTCCGGAACATTCTCTAAGGGCAACGAGGCAGTTCTGTTCTTTTCTCCCTGAGAGCTAAGCTGGGGAAAGGGAGTGGGGTGGGGGATGGGGCTGCTTTAGGACCATACAATAGAAAGGGGAGTGACCATAGTCTGCACTATATTTAATTGTTTTTCATAAATGTTGTTGTAAACATTTGGTACAGTTTGGTTTGGCTTTAAGTTGCAATTTAGCAAACGCACGAGAGAACTTTTTTTTATGACGCAACGTATGGGGGTGCTTTAGGACCATACAATAGAAAGGGGAGTGACCAAAGTCTGCACTATATTTAATTGGTTTACATTACTGTTGTTGTAAACATTTGGTACAGTTTGGTTTGGCTTCAAGTTGCAATTTAGCAATCGCACGAAAGAACTTCAACGTATATCCGGTCATCACCCTCATGGCCTACACACTGATGACGGCCTGACGCCAAAATGCGTTTCCAGCCAAGGACACGGTGCAATAAATTGTTTTAAAAAGCATGTAGAAAAGCTTAGTGAGTGCGGATTCTTCCTTATCTACTTGACGTCTTTAACTTGCACTCAAAGTACCCTTGGAGTTTGAGCGCGCCTACTTTAAAACCGTCATTATCCTGGCTTCCTGTGTCTTTTCCTGGCTTCCTGCATCTTCCCACACTTGACGCTAATTGGAAGGCAAGCGGGCATCTGCAATTAGATTGTTTAATTGTCCGTTAACAGGAAAAATTAATGAGCATATTGCAACAATTGGCTATGTATTTTTAACCCATTTGTTAAGCTATCCTACTTTGTAGATGCACTGATTTTCTGATATCATCACAAACCACTTGGTTTCACAACTGCCATAGTAACTTTATCTTAAGGTAGCTTTGGCATCCTTTCACTGTCGTTTGGCTCTCTCATTTTCTCAGAAAGTAAGTTTTGGGTCTAGATTTCAGTGTTTTTCTACATTGTTTGAAGTTGACTTTTTGTATTCTCTTTAAGGGCTGTTAACAAAATGCAATGTTTCATCTCCATCTCTCTAAGTGGTCGCATGACTCATTATCTTAGACATACAATTAAGTCGCGCTATGGTTATGCAACTCGACAAAACTGTACTATAGTGCCTTTTACACCTTCTGTTTTCGTTTTTTTTTTCCTATTGTTTATCGGGTGTTGGCATCCTGCCTCGACTCCTTATACACTAATTGGCCTGAGTCTAAAGCATCCAAGATGTGTTTTTACATTGCAAACTGAACCATGGTCCAGTTTGATGTGGACCGAGACCTTTGGCACAGAGCACGATCCAAGGCACCTTTAAAGAGAAAGAAAAAAAAAAGAGAGAGAAAGCGCGTGAGAGAGAGAGTTTGTGAGTGTGTGTTTGAGTGAGAGAAAGAAAAAAAGAGAGAGAGAAAGTTGCGAGAGAGTGAAAATTTTGTGTGTGTTTGAGAGAAAGAAAGAAAGAAAGAAAGAAAGAGGAGAGAGAACCCAAAGAGTGGTCCAGTCTGATGCAGGCAGAGACCTTTAGTGCAGACTACAGTCCAAGGCACCTTTCGCCCCTGCTATTTTGCTTCGGTGAAAGCACCCCAAGTGGAGGAGACCGAGAGGGAAGGGAAGGAGAAGATAATGGGGGTGTTGCCAACGAGAGGACAACCGCAGAGAGGAAGCCGGCAACTTAGAGACAAAAAAGCATAGAAAGAGGAAGAAAAGAGACAGAGGAGGCGGAGGCGGTGGAGGAAGAGGAAGAGGAGGAGGAGGAGGAGGAGGAAAAAACAAAACAAGGAGGCCAAGGCAGGAAGAGCGCCTGGGAGCGGCCCGAGGAGCCCAATGGATGATATTAAACGCAGTGACCTTTTCAAGAGGCATCGCTAGTCTAGTCACACGAAACGGCAATTTATGAGGAGGGGAAACGTTCATTTACCAGCAATGAGCGTCATTCAATCACCCTGACAGCTGGCTGCACCCGAAAGAGAGAGATAGGGAGAGGGAGAGGGAAAGGGAGAGAGAGAGAGACGGAGAGAGAGAGAAAAAGAGTAGCCAGGATAGCAGACTACAAGAGGGGGTAAGAGGAAGGGAAGAGGAAAAAATGTGAAGTTGAGAAAAGGAGAATGAAAGTAAGCAAGCTCAAAAGAACAGAAGATACATATGGTGAGCGGGAGACAAAGAAGTTGATCAGAATATAGGAGAAAAGAAAAATAAGGAAATGGGAAGGACACTGCAGAGAAAAGAGGCATTTTAAAAAAAGGCTACATGGATTCAATACTATAGCAACAAGAGGTGTGAGAAGGGGATCCAGAAAGAGAGGAAGAGAGGGAGAGAGAGGGTGAGAGAGAGAGAGAGGGAGAGAGGGAGAGAGAGAGAAACTTCTCTCAGATAAGCACTGCTTTTAAACTAAATGTCAACAGGACTAAAGAAACATACCAGTTACACTGGCAAAATGAAACAAAAACCCAACGCAAACTACAATAGAACTGATCTGAATTTATCTGACACGACAGGACAAATAAAAAACACAACTAAAAAGAATTAAAACACATACAGACATTT
>CM059285.1:22401757-22404257 GCA_030347295.1 Setipinna tenuifilis
ACACACACACACACACACACACAGGCAGACACACACAGGCAGACACACACACACGCAGACAGACAGACAGACGGACGTACGGACGGACGGACGGACACACACACACACACACACACACACACACACACACAGACAGAAGGACAGACGGACAGAGACAGACACACACACACAGACAAAAGGACAGACGGACAGAGACAGACACACACACATGGGCCCCAAGCCTCTAAGGCAGACCTGACCAATCATATTGGTCGCCCTGGTGACACTCCATCACTCATGCACTGGCACTTTTTCTTTTGACTCTCACTCACTCTCTCTCTCTCTTCTTGTCTATCTCTCTCTCTCACGCTCTCTTTCTCTGTGGCCCTCTTTCCCTATCTCTCTTTTTGTCTATCTCTCTCTCTCTCTCGCTCGCTCTCTCTCTGCCTCTTTTTCTTTCTCTCTCTCTATCTATCTCTTATCTCTCTCTCTCTCTCTCTCTCTCTCTCTGTCCGTCTGTCCCGTCCGTCCATCTGTCTTTCCCTTTCTCTGTCTGAAATATTCAGTTCGGCCGTTTCATCCAGTGAAGAGCCAGCGCTTCTAGGGCAGGCTTGTCTTTCTTTCTTTCTTTCTCTCTCTCTCTCTCTACTTCTCGCTCTTTCTAGTTTTCTCTATCGTCCTCTGCCCCCCCCCTGCTTTTGTGGCTCTGTAGGCTAGCCTTTGAAGATGAGATGGACAGAATGTATTATGTTACATTCTGATGATACTGTGTGTGTGTGTGTGTATAAGGCATATATGTGTGTGTGTGATATTGTGTGTTTGTGTATACAGCATATATAGATATATGTGTGTGTGTGTGTGTGTGTAGCATGGGTGTTTGTACAGCATGTGTATTATTTACCATGTGTGTGTGTGGCATGCATGTGTGTACAGCATGTGTATTACTTAGCGCGCATGTGTGTGTCATCATGCATGTGTGTACAGCTAGTGTATTACTTAGCATGTGAGTGTGGGTATGCGTGTGTTTACAGCCTATGAATGTGTACAACATGTGAGTTAGTTAGAGCACGTGTGTACAGCGTGTGTGTGTGTGTGTGTTTATGTGTTTGTGTGTGTTTATGTGTTTGTGTGTGTGTGTGTGTGTGTGTGTGTGTGTGTCTTGATGCTTTTGTGTGTGCACTGATGCCAGCTTTAGCTGCCTGGTGCAGGGGAGAGTGTCTGGCAGACGGATGTGAGGAGTGCACAAAGCGAGGGATAAGAGAGAGGTGAACGAGTGAAAAGAGGTGTCAAGTGCAGAGATACTCACGTATCAAAACACACACACACACACACACACACACACACACACACACACACACACACACACACACACACACACACACACACACACACACACACACACACACACACACACAGGGGCAAGCTCCCACTTAGCACTAAAGCCTGACCACATTTTAAGACATGCAGAATGCAAGGACCTTGTAAAAGGCACTACAAAGTTTAGGATGTGGTAGAATACAGTGTGTGTGTGTGTGTGTGTGTGTGTGTGTGTGCGCGCATCTATGTGTGTGTGCATCTGTGTGTGTGTGAGTGTGTGTGTGTGCGTGTGTCTGTATCTGTGTGTGTGTGTGTGCGTCTGTATGTGTGTGTGCATGTGTGTGCGTCTGTATCTGTATGTGTGTGCGTGCGTCTGTATGTGTGTGTGCATGTGTGTGCGTGTGTGTGTCTGTATCTGTATGTGTTTGCGTCTGCATGTGTGTGCATATGTGTAACTCACACTCCAGCAGATCGGCCAGGGTCTTGGTGCGCAGTGCCACGGGGCGTTTGGTCTTGTCGTTGGTGATGGCAAACTCCTGCATGCCCAGCTCCTCCGCCACCTTGGCCTGCGTGCGGTTATTTACCAGGGAACTCCTGAGGAGCTACACACACACACACACACACACACACACACACAGACACAGACACAGGTTATTACATTACCAAATCCAGCATGATTTAACTATACTAAGTCAAAAGACTACATCCCCCGCCCATAGTATTGGGAAACACCACTGTGTTTTGTACCAATTACAAATGATATTCACATGCAAATATGCGTGTTCATGGTTTTTTTTTTTTTACCTTTCTGCTTCCCACACACACATTTTCGCTCTCTCTCTCACTCTTTCACTCTCTCTCTCACACACACACACACACACACACACACACACACACACACACACACACACAGAAAAGGGTATTTGTGCTGTCCATTCAGCAATGCTGCATATTTCATGTGGACATAAGGGGTTACCTCTGCAGGAAGAATACTTTCCTTGGCTAAAAAAGGAAAGAGAGAAACTCACAGAAATGTATCAGAGGGAGGGAGGGAGAGAGAGGGAGGGAGAGAGAGAGGGAGAGAGAGAGGGAGAGAGAGAGGGAGAGAGGGAGGGAGAGAGACACCTCAGGGGGCACAATGGGACAAACACATATGGCCCTGTCTGATACACACACACACACACACACACACACACACACACAC
>CM059285.1:22414257-22421757 GCA_030347295.1 Setipinna tenuifilis
ATAGAGAGAGAGAGAAAGAAAGAAACAAAGAGAGAGACACATTTGCCCACCTGCAGTGGATGTGGTGGATAGTTGAGCCAAACCTCCCGCAGATCCTGTAAAACACACACACACACACACACACACACACACACACACAAAAAACAAAGAGAGAGAAAAAAAGTGAGAATGAGTGACTGGCTGCAGATGAACATTCCAACAACAACAACTTTTGAAGTGAACCCCCCAACCCCCCCACCCCCCACAACACACATCCGGTCCCCCCACTAATCTGTGAGTCAGAGAATGACAGCAGAACAGACGTCACACGTCACCCCTGTGCCCACTCTTCCTCCTCCTCCTCCTCCTCCTCCTCCTCCTCACGGGACCCCACCCACCCATTCTGCCCTGGAGGAGAGGCCCAGACACACTGGATCACAGTAGGGGAAAAAAAGACATAAAATAAAATAATTAAATCAAAGAAAGAAGGAAATAAAGTAAGAAGGAAAGGAAGAGGGAAAGAAAGAAGGAAACAAAGAAAGAAAAAAAAAAGAAAAAGAAAGAAAAGAAAACAACACAAATCAAATCAAATCAGTCTGACCCACTCCAGGGCCTGCTACAGACACATGACCAGAGAGTGAGTCGGAGGGGGAGCTGGCTGGGCGGCACAAAAGGGGAGGGTTCAAGGGTCAACGGAGTTGGCAGCAAAGTGATTTCACTCTTTCCATTTGGGGCCCATCTGCTGAGTTTCTCTGCCTGCTGTTTGGTCTGTGTTCCATGCTTCTTTGTGTGTGTGTGTGTGTGTGTGTCTGCTATGCTGTATAATAACACCACGAGTGGTTCTAGGCTGGCAGGCACTGTACAGTTTGGTCACTGTTGGCTGACGAGGAGAGCAAGGCATTATGGGTAGACTCACAGTGAAGACGAGCACAGAGAAAGAGTGTTGCGGATAATTCTGGCTCTAGCCTGCTTGTGTGGCACTTGAAACTGTGTGTGGAGGGGAAACAATGCCTAAGTGGCATCACAAGTATGGACAGAAAATGCATTTGTGTGTGTATGTGTGTGTGTGTGTGTGTGTGTCTGTGCTTGTGTGGGTGTGTTGGTGTCAGTGCTTATGTATGTGTGTGTGTGTGTGTGTGTGTGTGTGCTGTGTGTGTGTGTCTGTGTGTGTGTAAAACCAGAAGAGTGGCCACATGATAATTACAGCCTCCCAATCATGATTACTAGCATCACAAAAATCAAATCCCACATTATGAAGATAAATACAGGGCATCTCCATCTCTCACAAACACCCAAGCACACACACACACACACCACTGTGTTGTAAAGATAATCATTGTGCACAGTACAAACACACACACACACACACACACACACACACACACACACCATTGTGTTGAACAGATAATTATTATGTGTAGTGCAAACACACAGACAGCACACACACACACACACACACACACACACACCCAAATGAGTGAATCACGTTGTGTGGTACCTCGCAAATGGAAATGGGGAAAGGGGTACAGGCCTGTTGTCCAATAGGAGCTAATTCAGAGAGGCAGCAGTCTCCTGTGTTTCATAATTAAACCCCAATCCACCCACCCACCCCTCTTTAATAACAGCTCCTAATCACACCTAGCCCTGTGGCAGCATTTAGTGTGTGTGTCTGTGTGTGTTTGTGTGTGTGTGTGTGTGTGTGTGTGTGTGTGTGTGTGAGTGTGTGAGTATTTGTGTATGTGTTTTGTGCACGACATGTGAATGTGTGAAAATGTATATGCAGTCATGTGACTGTTTGTGTGTGTGTGTGTGTGTGTGTGTGTGTGTGTGTGTGTGTGTGTGTGTGTGTGTGCGCGTCTCTTTGAGGTATATGGTAACGTTTTGCATGGGCATTCCTGCAGATACCTAGCCAGGGTAGCGTCGGCTAGCGCCTCTGCTTAAGTTTCATTTACCTCCAGCAACCATGTCAAGGAGCATAAACACAAGTTTCAGCCCTCCATCTGTTCGCAGACAGGACGAGATAAAACTCATGACATTGGACTTAAACTATCAAATTGAGGATTCAAAGCCAGAACAAAAAGAATGGGTGAGGAACTGTTTGAAGCATAAAGTATCCACCCACTGTAGCAGAAACAAATGCCAAAGCAGAGTCAAATGAGCTAAGTTGTAAGCAACTGAACTTCTTTTTAGTAGTTTGAAGACGTCTCACCTTTCATCGAAAAGGCTTCTTCAGTTCTGGCATGATGGTAGGGAACCAGGAGCTAAAAAACTCTGGATCACTGAAGGTGGAGCTGGAAGCCACACCCATCATCACATGACAAAGGGTCACATCAGTCTCCCCTTAAAGTGTGAATTGGAGTGAGAGTTATGGTCACATTATCCAGACAGTGAAATTGCTCTGATAGTGGATAGCAGTTAAACTTCCTGGGATGAGATCTCAAGGCAGAATGGTATGTTGCTTACAACTTGGCTCATTTAACATGGATGAATGAGAACACGACCTGAATGTATGAAAATTCTCACAGACATATTGCCAATGCAGAGGTTTCAGACGCTTTGCATGAAGGGAAACGACGGGGAAGGGGCTGATGCATAGCGGATTTCTATTTTGTGCACACATCTTCAGCACACACACCTACAATGGCCTCGGTTCCGTATGCACACACACAAAAGTGTATGCACACCTTTATGTGTGCCTGTACACACTGGCTGGCAAGTTTTTTTTTTTTTCTCTCAAAAAGTAGGCGAATAAAGCAACCCACACAAAGAGAAACACACAGTACACACACACACACACACACACACACACACACACACACACACACACACACACACACACACACACAGACGCACACAAGCACGCACCCAGACACAGACACACACACACACGCTGCTGTAAAAAGGAGGGGAAAAGGGAGGGGGGCGGTGGGCAGCTTGTGTCGATTGTCTGATTGTCTGAGAGGGTCAGCCTATGGCATCTACACATGGATGCAGCATTTCCCTCGTGTGTGTGTGTGTGTGTGTGTGTGTGTGTGTGTGTGTGTGTGTGCCTGCATGCACACCCACATTTCTTTGTGTGTGGGCGCATGTCTTGCCTGTGTGTGTATAAGAAAAGGACAAAAGAGACACACCAACATGAGGGGAGGGTAGGGATAGGTGGGAAAAGGGAAAAAGAGAAGACAAAAAAAAAAGAGAACGAGAGATACATCAGGAGAAAATTCAACTAGTGGTAATAGAAAGAATCAAAAGGGGAGGGGGGGGTGGTAAACAGAAAGGAAGTATTTTTTTCTGAACTGATGCATTTGTTGGCCATAGTATTTTAGTTCACACCATGATACAGCCAAAAGTGAGAAACAGACAAGGTTGACAGACAGAGAGTTTGGAAACTCTACTTCCAACACTACACACACACACACATGCACGCACACACTCTCTCTTTCTCTCTTAACAGGCACCCACCCTAGGTACACATACATTTGTACATAAATGCAACGGTCATTATAGACACACACAAACACACACACACACACACACACACAAACACAAACACATACACACAAACACATACATACACACAAACACAGACACAGACAAGAGACACACATACAGGAAAAGGCCACTGTGACACAAGCAGGGCACATAATGCTGAATCGATGAGAAGTGTCTTTCAGACCACCCATTGTCAACAGACAAAAGAGACCTGACCTCAGTGAAAGACACATACACACACACACACCACTACATACACACATCATGTAGAGGAGGTGACAAAGGACATGCCGTGACATCACAATTAGAGCCAGGAAATGTGAACCTCACATGGCTAAACACACACACACACACACACACACACACACACACACACACGCACAGACACATGCACGCACACGCACACAAATAACTCATAAATGGGAACAAGAGAACAGTTCATCACAATGGAGTCAAACCATAATGTCTGACAAAGACATCCCTCTAGGATGATGAGCTAAAAACAGCTTCATTTAGCTTGTCACTGATTTGATAATTAATAATGACTTCGACAATTATCTGTATCAAAATTAGCCACGAGGAACTGTTCCGCTGGCAACATAAAAATGAAACTCCTCGTCTTTAACGGTTTCCGTAGGCCTTCCGCTCTCTCTACTGTCCCCAGAGTCATGACCGCCATCAGAGAGAATTAATGTTGTTTAGGTTCGCACATAATCTGATCTCTCAAGTTCTGCTCAACACTTGTCTTCGCAAAATAGCTGAAGGCACTTCATCACTCACACTCATACACACACAAACGCGCGCACATACACACACAAACGCACACACACACACACACACACACACACACACACAACGCACACAATGCTTGTTATAGCAACAGTGAATCATCTGTACAAAAATCTAATTTGAATGTGTGCAAGAGCAGCAAAAAAGAAAGAGAGAAAAAGTGAGAGAGTGAGAGAGAGACAGTTGACTTTTTAAAGTCACACGCCTTATGCACACTGGCTAAATTACCTATGATTCATCGTTGTTGCTTGGAAGGACATTCTAAACACGGAGACGGAAAAAAAGAAAAGTATGTATAATGTACTTTTTCTCCACTTTGATTCTGAGCTCCCTCCACAGAACGCTAATGACCCGAAATAAAGTCTACCCTTCAACGAGCTTCACAGACTCCCCACGGACCCCCCCGCCCACCCCCCCCCCCCCCCCTTAAAATCCGTGCCTCGACACAAAACCCGTAATCCTGCCACCTCACCTCTCTACCTGTCACTTGCAAGTAAAAACAGACCAACAATGCAATGCGCACACTCTCGTCTGCAAGTGCCCTTAGGCAGGTGGGGAGGACGCCGTTGGGAACAGGGGCGCCAGTGGAGATTAAGGGAACTCGGACGACCCTGAGGTTGGGCACACAGGACGCCGTGGCGGTGTGGAAATGAAGAATTTCCCGGCTGCCTGGCTTTGCCTCCCAGCAGCATGCCGAGCACCCAGTCCCGCAGATGCCCATGTGTCCTGTCCTGAACGATCAATTTTGTACGGGGGGAGGAGGGAGGGAGAGGGGGAGGTGGGAAAGAGAGCGGGGGGGGGGTGTGGCATGGCACAGGAGGAGGGGAGCGAGAAAGGTGATGCTTCAGCTGACAACAGCAAAGAAATATTAGCATCTCTTTCTCTCTCTCTACACCGGTGCATTATTCACACTTCTCTAATTACTAAGCCTAACACACACACACACACACACACACACACACACACACACACAGGGAAACACACAAAACTGCAAGCACATACATGCTGGCAGTACACTGCCACACATCTTTACACATGGACACACAGTCTTCATTGTCTTTGGTGTGAAGAAACATAGGCCTATTTTAATTAAGTGTGACCACACACACCTGCAGCACACGTTTCTGCTCTTCTGATTGTTTCACTTACTGCCTCCCACACACACTCAGACACACACACACACACACACACACACACACACACAGACACACAAAAATGAACATCCATGCAGCTTTTCTTTGAGGGCCTCTTCTGCGTACAGTTTTTTTTTGGGCAACCACCAAAACGAAATTCTAGTCCACATCCAGCAAAAACGAAAATCACCCCGATTCACAAGTTAAGTCAATTAACCCAAACGACTTCCTTTAGCCTCTCTATTACCAAACAACAAACACATAAAGCCTCTTTGACTTTGGGTATGTGTACTCTCAAATCCGCATCTCATCCTCAAAGAGAGACAAAAGAGTTAAGAGTGAATTCACTAGTGTCTTTATTCTACTGTGCATGTCTCTTTAGGACTGTGTACCACAGGTCTCAATCCATTTTTTTCATTTCTGAAGTGGGTTGCGGGGAGCTGGGGTTGACATCTCTACTGTGCACATTCCCCTTAAGGGGGCACATATCCGGCAAAACCTTAGGGGAGTTTCTCATTTGGTTCATCAACGGTTGTTTAGCAATGCTAAGTATTAGAATGTTAATAGATATGACTGTACACACTGTACACAGTATTGCTGTTCTAAAATTCAAAAGGTCTCAGACATGACAAAAGTTACATGTGCCTAAAACCGTATTTGGAAAACCCTAGCTTCTTAGCACAGACATCTTGGCATGTACTGGTTTCATCGAAGCACATAGGAAGAACAGCTGTGCCAGTTAA
This sequence comes from Setipinna tenuifilis, assembly GCA_030347295.1. Taxonomy (NCBI): domain Eukaryota; kingdom Metazoa; phylum Chordata; class Actinopteri; order Clupeiformes; family Engraulidae; genus Setipinna; species Setipinna tenuifilis. Next base: position 22,420,391 of record CM059285.1, read on the forward strand.
GATCATATGGTTTTATGGGCGGTAAACACATGAGGAGTTCACGGGAAAAAATGGGCATAGTCACAAAATCACATTTTTCAAATTACTTCCCCTATCGGTAGTTGCACTGAAACATGAATAAACGACCATAGTCTGGAGGCTTAAAGCATTTTAAAATAGCATTTACTTACAAAATCAAATGAAATGTCAAACTTATTAATTACAATTTGTCCATTTCTGCATTGCATTACCATGCCCGCTTTTCCCATGGACTCCTTAAATATGTGGTACCGCCTTTTGCTTTCCCAAGCCAAATTCCCCACCTCTGCCTCACACACCCTTGTCTTATGTAAGCCAAATCTATGCAAATGCATGCAATCCTTCTCTTTCTTTCTCTTTGGCATGTACCCACATACTGTACACACACAAAAAAAAACACAAGTCAATTAGTGTGCTGTAATTATTTGGTTTCTGTGGAAAGCACCTGGGGATATGCACATGACCTTTACCAGTCGGCTCACTTGCCTCATTTAAACATGGGCGGTCAATGTGAGTGATTGAGTGTACGTTCCTGTACAAGTAGGTGTGTGTGTGCGTGTGTGTGTGTGTGCGTGTGCGTGTGTGTGTGTGTGCGTGTGCGCGTGTGTGCGTGTGTGCGTGTGCGTGTGTGCGTGTGTGCGTGTGTGCGTGCGTGTGTGCGTGCGTGTGTGCGTGTGCGCGTGTGCGCGTGTGTGTGTGTGTGCGTGTGTGCGTGTGCGCGTGTGCGCGTGTGTGTGTGTGTGTGTGTGCGTGTGTGCGTGTGTGTGTGTGTGTGTGTGTGTGTGTGTTCTTCATACAGCGAACTTCCCCAAATCCTCTACATACATTAATAAATGACATGGTTCCACTAAGGTCATTCTTGATTGCCTCCAATGGGGCAATAATTATTGTGGTATATCTGAATGGGAAGCCTTGGAAACGGGGATGCCAGAAGTCTTTTTTTCCCTTGTCCTTGTACGGAATTTGCCCTATGAGCAGTAGAACAAGAGAGGATAGCTGCTGACAGATCAAGACAACTCCTTCTCTGCTTCTTTTTCTGTCCCCAAAACACTGTGAGGGGCTACTGTAGTCCATGACTGGTACACGCATGTGTGTGTCCAACAGCAGCACCTGTTGTAACTCCCAGCACTGATGCAGGAAATGAGTCTATTCTGATGTGGCTGACAAAGGCAATAGAAGGACCTGTAAAAGTTTATAAGCCTTGTAGATCCGTCACCTTGTCAATAACTCTTCCTAAAGTATGTGGACGTTGTGTACGTGTTGGTTGCCTTTCGGATCCAAATAAAAGCAATTAAATGTTCATGCACGTGTGAATGCGCTTGTGCCCTTGCGGTGGAGAATGCGACGTA
>CM059285.1:22426757-22434257 GCA_030347295.1 Setipinna tenuifilis
TGAAATGTGATGTGTGAGAGGGGGGTGAGCTTTATGAACTGCCTTTGAAGCCTCACTGAGCACTGTCTGACAAATGCCTGCAGTGTTTGAGATGCAACAAGCAAGCACACAAACTCACTCATTTACTCACACACACACATGCTTTGACACACATGCACTCTTACACTTTCTCACTTTCTCTCTCTCCCCACACACACACACACACACACTCTTTTTTATCGATGACCCTGAAACCACAACCCGACCCCATGCATCCAAGCAAACACACCTCTCCACAGAGCCATCCTACTGTCTGAAGTGCACTCTCAACCACTCCAGCACACTCTCGACATCTGCTAGCTGCGCGCTAACAACACCTTCAACTTCACCTGCAGTCCTTCTGAGCCACTGCTGTGCTTAGGTTGGCCTGGCCCTCAATCACTGAGGGATTGACTGCGACGGAACAGACACGCGGCGGTGGCTACAAAATGTGCTGGCTAATAGCGTGACTCCTTTCTGTGTGGTTAGCGCTCCTCACTCACTCGCTGCTCCGTGGCTAATTGCCTGCCGCTCAGGGCTTGGCCGCGCTCCCAGCCTTAGCCGCGGGCGCTATAGGGGCTACGCTAGCTAGCTAGCGCTGCTGCTGGCTGCTAACGCTGCAAAAGGAAGAAGTCATGCCTGCTGGCTACATTCATCCTTCTCATAATGCCCTCTCAACAGCAGAACTTCTTCCGTTGCAGTATCGGCCAAGGATGCTTTTTCCCCAACTGCCTGACACAGAGAAAAAAAAGCAGCTTCCAGTGTGTAATGTGCTTAAGAAGAACAATCGAATGTTGTTTGCCCATTTGCCAACACCTGCCAAGGACTGGAGATTGGGGAAGCTAATGATTTGTTGCCCTGTTGTCTTTGAGTTAGTGCAAGGAGAGTCAGAGGGGGATGCCAAGGGGGGAAGCTCTGTAGAGCAATCTGCTAACTTGCTTGGCTTCCTGCGTACACAACATACCTTTTTTTTTTTATTGCGCATCCTTGTGTTTCTGTAGGTTATCTTACACAGGTGCATTTAAGAAATCTAAAAAGAATATACAGTACAGGCCAAAAGTGTAGACACCTTCTCATTCAATGTGTTTTTTTATTTTCATTACTACTTACATTGTAGATTCTCACTGAAGGCATCAAAACTGTGAATGAACACATATGGAATTATGTAATTAACAAAAACGTGTTAAGTCTTAACTTTTTTGTTAAGTACATAATACCATATGTGTTCATTCACAGTTTTGATGCCTTCACTGAGAATCTCCAATGTAAAAAAGCATGAAAATAAAGAAAAGACATTAAACGAGAAGGTGTCCAAACCTTTGGCCTGTACTGTACATTCCATCTAAAAAATATGTCTTTCGTACATAATGACGCCCTGTTGCAACAGAAGCGAAGCTGTGCACTCCTAACAAAATGAAAAGTTAAAAAAGAGAAAAGTTCATCCAACAGGCCTGCACTTTGACCAGCCTTCGTCAGCATAATACACACACACACACGCACACGCACACGCACACACACACACACACACACACACATTTTAAGGGTGCTACAGTTCAAACTGTGCATCACCCTTTTTTTCAGTCCATGGGGTGTAACAGAGAGTTCCATTTCAATTTGTTCACTCAGGACTTTTTTGATCGATTCTGCTTTTTTTTTTTCTTTCTTTCTTTAAAAAAAAGAAAGAAAAAAACACCTCACAGAGACCAATCTGCAAAACGGTGGTTAAGAAAGACACAGGTGTGATCTCCCTGTGATGGAGGCAGGCTCTGTGCTCCAATAGCCAATCAGCAAGCACAGCATGGGCCCTGCACCAATCAGAGAGTCACAGGATGACTCAACTCCACAGGAAGGATACGTCTTGTACTTTCTCTTCATGTTGCACTGCTGCTGCGATTTCTGTGAGAACCCACACTACCGATCAAAAGTTTTAGAACCACACACCACACTTTTTCCAATTTTTTTTACTGAAAATTCAGTTTATTGTGTCATTGCATTCTAAAAATGAAAGCAATTGAATGCAAATGAAAGCAAAACAAATAAGCAATTTAAGTTGAAAAAAAAAATCATGAAATCAATTTATAAACCAAAATGTATTCTAAACTTTTGACTTATCAAAGTAGCCCCCTGAGCATACTTGTGGCATTCTTTCTGCAAGGGAAATCAAATCTTCTTCAGAAAGTTCTTCCAAACTTTGTTGCAGAAGTTCTCATAAATGTGTAGCACTTGTAGGTTGCTTGAGTTTCACTCTTCTGTCCAGTTCTTCCCGAACCAGCTCGATGGGGTTTAAGTCTGGAGATTGTGCTGGCCATTCCATGTTTTCAAGCTTACCATCTTGTTTATTTTTCCTGGGGTAGTTTTGGCATAGTTTGGACTAGTGTTTTGGGTCATTTTCTTGCTGTAGGATGAACCTCTGACCAACTAGGGTCATACCAGAGGGTATTGCATGGCGCTGCAAAATGCTGTGGTAGCCATGTTGGTTGCTTGAAGTTGTTGTCCTGTGAGCTGCCTATCACACAATTTGTTAACTCTTAGAGACATGTTCTTTAATTCAGTTGTGGCTTTGGGTCTGCCAGACCACTTCCTGTCAGTTTCCCCCAGTTTTTGAGTGCCTTTTGATGGCACCTTGACACCTTGACTTTCTTTTGCAATTTTCCTGTAGGAAAGACTAACGCTTTTAAGTGCCATGATGGTCTGTCTCTCTCCCAATGTTAATTGCCCCTTTCTTGCCATTTTTGTAGCACTACACTACTTTCTGCAGTACAATACTGTTCACCTGATGCTCGTGATGGTCTGGTACCACAGTGTGTGTTTCAACACTACTTACAACACCCAATGTTGGTATAAAAGCAATCAAAAAAAGTTGGAACACCTATAGGAATTAATAGCACTAGCTGTCAAGGCTGAGTTAACCTTCATTACTGGTAACCAACTTTGTGTTCCCTGAAAAAGGCCTTTTTGTATAATTCTGAAATGTACACTATTTTTCGGTTTTAGGTAACCATTTTTTTAAAAAAAACCTCTGGCTGTTCAGTACTTACCTTTTTACCATTTCAGGGTATTCATTGAACTTTCACTACTTGAATTGCAATAAATAACTAAAAAATAGGGTGTTCTAAAACTTTTGACCGGTAGTGTAAATGTACAATGTATGCATTTGTGTATTGCATATTTATAAATATACATATTTAGGCAAACAAATAAACAAATGAATAAATCTCTACCACAATGAGGTTCGAATCCATCAAAAAGCAAAATCAATGTGTTTCTTCGTTGCAGAGCAAATGCCAGCAAAACTGATAAATAACAACAAAAAAAACCAAATCATCATCCGGTCTTAGTGCCATACACAGGCTGCATAAGAGAACTGGACAGACCCTGTGTGACGTCATGCATAAACTTTCCTACAGCCAAAATGAGGCTTAAATTAAAGGTTCTGGGCGTAGCCATTTTTGTCAGTTCATTCCATTGATGTCAATGTTAATTATCTGGCCATTACAATAATGAATTCTAAAAAAAAAAAAATTCACCCCCCTCAGAGTTATCATGGACTCGAAAACTATGAAAACATACCAAAACTGCGTTTTGAACCAGGCTGTAAAAATATGTTTATTTTTGCTGTGAAAATTAGCTTTTTAACATGGGAGTGTATGGGGAGTTGCTCGCTTGCGCAGCCGGCCCCCAAAGGATGAAAGAGGTATTACACCCTTAGAACTTTCATTTCTGGCTTTATTGTTTAGCCTGAAACATTGCCGCTTGGTGCCATGCATGGGAGCTCATAAAACTTTCAAAATGAACAAAGGTCAGGAAGAGAAATACATTTTCCTTTTTCTTTCATATGGTTTCACATGGTCTTCATCTGTTTTTATTGGTCAAAACAACACTGATATATACAGTTGTGCACAAAATTATTCAACCCCCAATGCTGTAAAGGGTTTTAGGGAATTCAGTGTACATTTGTAATTGTGATCATAATGAAATCTTACAAGGACTTGTTAAAGAACGAAATGCAACTAAAATGACATCAGTTGTTTTTGTCATAAAGTATTAAATGGCTTTTTTGTGATTTCTTCATTGACACAATTATTCAACCCCTTTAAGACTACCACTCTTGAGAGGCTCTTGAGAGCCGTGCCTCATTCAAGTATTTTCAATTAGGTATTGGAAATACCTGTGGATGTTAACGAGCAGAAATTAAGCATAATAAGCACCAATTGGGCAGATTTAAAAGGACTGTGATACTCTGCTCCTTTCTAGACATTTACTGGTGTGTTTACAACATGGTGAAGTCAAGAGAATGGTCCCAGAAGACAAGAGAAGAGGTTATTCGCTTTCACAAGAATGGCAATGGATATAAGAAGATCTCAAAGATGTTAAATATCTCAAGAGACACTATCGGAAGCATCATACGAAAATTCAAAGTGAAGGGCACAGTGGAAACGCTACCTGGTCGTGGTAGGAAGAAGATCCTGACAGCAACTGCTGTGCGCTACCTGAAGCGCAAGGTGGAGAAAAATCCCTGAGTGACTGCTGAGGAACTGAGAAAAGATCTGTCAGATGTGGGCACTGAGGTTTCAGCACAGACAATAGGGCGCACACTGCATAATGAAGACCTCCATGCCAGAACACCCAGGTGTACCACCTTGCTGACCCCAAAGAATAAGAAACGTCGACTGGAGTATGCAAAAAGTCATGTGGACAAGCCACAAAAGTTCTGGAACCACGTTCTGTGGTCTGATGAATCTAAATTAGAGTTGTTTGGGCCCATGGACCAGCGCTTGTTTGAAGGAGGAAAAACCAGGCCTATGAAGAAAAGAACACCTTGCCTACTGTGAAGCATGGCAGGGGATCAATAATGCTTTGGGGCTGTTTTGCTTCTAATGGTACAGGGAAGCTTCAATGTATACAGGGCACCATGAATTCCCTTCAGTACCAAGAGATCTTGGAAGCAAATGTAATGGAGTCCGTCACAAACCTGTGGCTTGGGCGACGTTGGACATTTCAACAGGACAATTATCCAAAGCACACATCCAAGTCCACTACAGCATGGTTGAAGATGAAGGGCTGGAACATTCTAGAGTGGCCATCGCAGCCACCAGACTTGAATCCGATTGAGAACCTCTGGTGGGACCTGAAGAAGGCAGTTGCAGTGTGCAAGCCTAAGAACCTGACTGAACTGGAGGCTTTTGCCCGTGAAGAATGGGCCAAGATACCTGTAGGTCGCTGCAAGACACTTGTGTCAAGCTATGCTTCATGCTTGGAAGCTGTAAAAACTAGAAAAGGATGTTGTACAAAGTACTAAAAATGAATTTCACTTGGGGGTTGAATAAAACTTACAATGATGTGAGCACAGAAAAGACATTTGTGGTTATTTCAGTGTAAATGCTGTGTTATATTTGTAAAATTTTCAAGTGCTTCTTTGATTTAATGGTAAATAAGATGACTAAAATGATCAAAATTGATGTCAAACTGGTCAAAGACTTAATTTCAGTGGGGGTTGAATAATTTCGTACATAACTGTATATATATATTTTTTTTTTGTTTGTTTTTTTTGGGGGGGGGGGGGGGGGTGTTGTGTTTTAAATACACACAGATATAAATTAACGGAGTTAAGTTCTCCCCCACCTCCCCCCTTTTCCAATTTGAATTCAAGCTAGCACCAGGATCACGGAGACGGGACAATCCTTTAAAAATTCCCTTTTGCTTTCTACCCCTCTTTTATTTATTCAATAAAACCGTGCTCGTCTGCTCCTCTGTGTGTGGGAGTTTGTGTGGGTGGGTGGGTGTGTGTGTGTGTGTGTGCATGTGTGTGTGTGTGTGTGTGCTTCTGTGCACACAAGCATGCACTTCAGGGAACCAACTACAAGCCATGTACATTCTGTTCTGAGACATCGAAATGCGGGCCTCTTTAAATGCTCGTGTCTTCCACGAATGAGCTGGGGGGAGGAGAAGCGGTGCCCGTGCATCGTCGGTGTGTGACATCCATGTCACCTCCAGAGACACGCGCATGAAAAGGAACTTCAAAAGAGCCCGGCATCTCCTTTGGAGACTGCTCCATGTTTATTTGTGTCACAATGCTCTCTTTCTCAGTGCGTGTGTGTGTGTGTGTGTGTGTGTGTGTGAGGAAGGGAGCTGTTTTTACAAAGAGGCAACTTGAGAGTTTAGACAACAGCTTGTGGAATACGCAAGTATACCTCTTGAGAGGAAAATACTGTAGAAAGAAAGAAATACAGAGAAACAGAAAGAACAAAAAGAGAGAAAGAAACAGACAAATGACAGAAAGAGAGAGAGAAAGAGAGAGAGAGAGAGAAAGAAAGAAAGAAGAAAGACAAAAAAGAAAGAAAGAGAGAAGGCAAGATTGTGATTGGTGGGGAAAGCCAGGAGTAAAAGGAAGCGATCAGAGGTAGAGGGGTGTGTGTGTGTGTGTGTGTGTGTGTGTGTGTGTGTGTGTGTGTGTGTGTGTGTGTGTGTGTGCGCGTGCGTGTGTGTGTGTGCATGTGTGTGTGCATGTGTGTGTGTGGGGGCAAAACATTTGCTAAAGCTGAAAGAGGGGTGAGGGGAGAGGAAGGAGGGTGGATGGAGAAAGACTGAGAATCACAAAGGCACAAATAGCTATCCATCCATCTGCAAGTATACCCCAAAAGCCCCTGTTCATTTCTGACAGCTATTGTACACAATCTTTGACAAACAAAAACAACAAGAATAGAGGGGGAGAGAAAAGAGAGAGAGAGAGAGAGAGACAGACAGAGAAACAGATAAAACAGAGGTGGCGAAAGAAGAAAGAAACGGGGAGCTTGGTGCCACAGTCGCCTCTGCAGGTGTTGTGTGCACAAGCTTTGGGAGCGCATAAAACAGGCCACTCAGCCAAAGGCCAGAAAGAGCTCCCTCACCTGTGACTGCAACAGCTGACTGTGCTGCTCTGAAAAATGTCATCATCAATTAACGAGTTCTTCCATTATATTGGGTGATTCAACAAACAAACAAGAGTCTCAAGCAGTTCTGTGATAGGTCAATCAGAACTGTGCAGAAGAATAGTGGCATTTATGGATGGATGGATGGATAAATGCATGAATCGCAAAATACAAAAGTTGGTGGCTGTCGCAGCAGTGGAGATGTGCATTGTGTAATGTATCTAAAAGAGGTAAGAAATCTTTTCATCGCCCACACAGCTCTCACATCTCGTCGACTTTACACTTTGATGGGGGCACGGAACCAGAGTGAGTGTTGAGTACAGTAGGATTCTGTCTAGATTTGATGTGCTAAAGATATCATTTAAAAAAATAAAAAAGATAAATAAATAAAGTTGTAGCTCTTGACCTCAACAATATGGCTGATGCTTTGGGATGCATTTTGCCTGCAGGCCTGGAAACGTTTACCGAGTAACTGTAGTTATGCACTGTGTGGGCACAGGCCATGATTTTAATGGGCACTGGGCTACTGGAGAGTAAAACACCAAGTGTGTTCTCAAGCCAAAAATAATAGACA
>CM059285.1:22439257-22451757 GCA_030347295.1 Setipinna tenuifilis
TTGAAAGGCAATGGGGGTTCAAAGAACACTGTGGCGATAGTTCAGACAGCAGGCTCTGCTGAATGCTCTACAACTAATTATATAAATTAATGTAGCCCATTTTAGTATGATGAAAAATTTTCAGCACAAGAAAGTATCTGAAACTACTTTAGCTCCTGACTAATACCGTAAAAAAATTACAGTTATGATACTCAGTAGGTCTGTTTTAACAGTGACAAATTATAAACCAGTGAACAATCACTAGAGGGGGGCGAGCTTTCATTCAGCCTGTAATGAGCCATTTAACCATCAAACTGACTACAAAGCTGGTAAACTAACATAAAAACAGCATAAAATGTTGCCTGGTGTGCCTTTAACAAAATCCATGTTTGGGAAAGTCCTAAAATGGAATGTATTAAAATGTCCACTAAAACGTAGTTTGTAAAGTTTGTAAAGCATTAAAAAAGGCCCAAGGAGACCAAGCTTAAAGAAATGCAGTGTAAAATGAACTTTGTTAAATGTTAAAACATAAGGAGTTGGTATATTTGCTGAGGATCAAAACTACACTAGCCTGTTACATTCCAAGCTTTGTTATTTTTATCGTTTTTGTTGAAAGGCGCACCATGCTAGTGATCAGGGAGAGTGAGCTTGTTCTACTGTCCAAGACTCGATGGGCATGCCAACTCCAGTCAGTTACGGCAGTTATTGCCAATGTGACTGCAGTGTTAAGGTGCTTATGAGAAAAAAACAATCCCACAGCAGTTGGACTGCTATCAAACCTTTCATGTGTTTACATGCTGGTAATGTTTAAGAGTCTGTTGTCAACCACAGAGGGACTGCACACGTGCCTTCAGAAACACAACATTCAGTTCAGTCACCATTCTGTCACAGCATAAGAGATTTGGTGGTATGGGGGAAGACCCCATGAAAGACATCTGAGCTTGCCATCCAGAAATAGATGACTTTCTGTGTGAAGAATCACCAGCATGTATTGCCAAAAACACTACAAGATCACAGTCAGCAAAGAGGAGATTGCAGATGCTAAACAGTTCCTGATGAGAAGACACAAAGGTGTGGTTTCAGATGTGGAAAGTGTGTATATGCTCCTTCATCCTAACATGTTCCCAAGCCTGAGATCAGTCTTTCAAACATCACTAACAATTCCTGTCTGCAGCTGTAGCTGTGAAAGATCATTCATTGCTTTGCGTTGCATTCACGCGTCGTTGAGAAGGACTATAGGTGAGCAGAGGCCCAATAGCCTGGCTGTGATGGTCACTGAGAGAGGAGCTGTGCGTGTCACACACCATAACAGTGTCATTGACCAATCAAGAAGATATACTTTAAAGATTCCACCCTATTGTAAATGATCGAGAGACCGACCGACCGACTGACTGACTGACTGACTGACTAACTGACAGAGAACTGTACTGAGAGCAAACAACTGAGTCAAAGACAGCAACAGATAGAACAGCAGATTGATAGAAAGACAGTACCAATAATGGGACAAAACATTAAGACAAGTGATGGCAAGGTCAACAGTGAGTGATGGGAAGGACAACAGGAAGTGGTAAAAGAGAAGAGAAAGTGATGAGAAAAGACAGAGAAACAGACTGAGACAGAACAGACAGATGGAGACACAGCAGCAAGTGATGGGGCAAACAACTCAAGTGATGACAGAGACAAGAGGAAGGGATGACAGAGAGCCAACTGCAGGTTAGGAGAGCGAACTGCACGTTACTAGCAAACTGCAGAAAAAACAGCAAGTGATATGAAAGACACGTGCTGGGAGATAGTGTGAAAGGGACCAGGAGACACCAGTAAGTGATGAACCGCACAAGCACGTGGTGTGTGTGTGTGTGTGTGTGTGTGTGTGTGTGTGTGTGGGTGTGTGTGGGTTTGTGTGGGTTTGTGTGTGTGTGGGTGTGTGTGTGTCGGTGTGTCGGTGTGATCCTATTTTAACACCAAACATTCTACCGTCTTTTTGGTAGCTGTCTGACATAGAGCACCAACAAAAGAGCAGTCAGGTGACGTAGAGAGAAGGGAGATCAACAGAAGGAGGTGCAGAACAGAGGTAAACTGCAATTGTTTGACTCAAAATGGCAACACTTCACACTGTTTAAATGTGCTTGCACCCAGAAATTAAATAATAAATAATTTAGGCAGTCTAATGTAGTCTGTTGTCTACTGTAATAACACCTTTTATGTACACAAATTAAAAAAAATATCCTAGGCTTAGCTTTACATTCACATCCCGTCTCGATGGCTAAGCCCAGGTTGTCCTTAAAGTCTAGAAACACTCATGGCAGGACCATTACAGTCTTATTTAGCCCTGGGGAGATGGTCAATAGGAGGTGGCTGTGCTATGCCTAAAGCCTGTTTTACGGTTGTCTGACTCTGTAAGCACGCAGAGTCTAGCCTATTGCATTGCTGTATGGTCCCCATGCTGAAGCCCTTGTGTTGTTGCATGCACCTACCAAGATTTTTAACTACCTATGTAAAATGACATATGATGCAAGTCAATGTTTGGTTCGTTAACTATGTGATTTTCGGAAACACACTTTGCCGGTTTGATTCACACATCTTACAACAACAAACTTACAAACTCTGCTAACGGAATATGGGAAATTGGGAATATGTAAATTGTGGTATAATGACCCTGCAATATAGTGTCTGCATCTTTTGCCATAGAGTTACAGGTTCTTGAAGGCTATCATTATCCTGACTTAACAAAAGAACAACTGTCGCTGTGTCTGACTCCTTAAATATCATCACATATTGATAAAATCAACCTATGACATGCCTGAAATGAAACATTGAACAGTTGCCTTTTCTCCCTTTTGCTCAAACTGAAATGTAAACAAGTTCCCAGTGACAACATTACGCCGATCCCGATGAAGAACTCTGAAAGGTTTATGGCTCTGTCGATTCGACTCCATGGCCACCTGATGATTGAGTCGGAGAGGCATAACGAGGCCCTTAAGGCTGCTTCTCACCCGCTGCCTTTCTCACACCATACTGATGGCTACAGTATAACTCCCCACCGATCAGGCATCGTGGATGCTTCTTGTTTTCTGTAGCCTCAAACAAGCCTGGCGTCCTGCATAGTCGAGAGTTTTGCAGTGTGACTCTGCAGTTTTTTGGCTTCTGGAAGCTCCCACCAAATAATTGCCCGCAGCAACAGACTGGAGACATGCTGAGTGTATAGGTTGATTCCAGAGGTATGGCAGACCTAATGGAAAAAGTCTTTAACCGGTGCTCATTGCAGTACCATGCCAGGCACAGTGGAGGACCACCACAGGGGATTTTTGGCAAATGTGGAAGTTGCAGGAGTATAGTTTTGCGCATGTGCTGCTTTTAACACAGTCCACAAGAAACAAAATTTGAAAGGAAAAGGGCAGACTGCTTATGTTGCAATGATAACGCAATATTTATCCCCGCTCATCGCAGGAGGTGTGTGTGTGTGTGTGTGTGTGTGTGTGTGCGTGTGTGTGTGTGAGAAAGTCTACTATAGGCTTTACAGTGCCACTGGTTCCCCATCTGCTTCCCCAAGCGTTATCCTTTTTTTCTTTTCTTTTTGTTTGTAATGTCCCTCTATTCTCAGGTACAGCGAGCACAAACGCACTACACTGGGAAAATGACTCACTGTGACGTCTATGCCTTGGTATATTACTGCGGCCAACATGACATCTGTGTAAAGTGCATGTAGCAGCATCTGAGTCAACTGAAATTTTACTGCACGCACAGTAATCATGTCTTATTAATTTCAGGCAAGGCAGGCCGAGTGAAGATTGCCCTGCCCGACAGGCCTGTATGGCACAACATATTTGCATGTTATGCTAATTTGCTAATATCTTCTTAAAATAACAAACTGCCTAAGGCTCTTGTAGGTATAAGTAAGTTGAAGGCAGTGGAAAAAAAAACACCAAAGCCACGAGACTGTTAGAAGTCCACAGTTGTTGAGAGGCCTTGTCTCTGGTGTTTTAAATTCTTTAAGAGAAGACCATGTTTGCAGTACCATTCCATCAAGCACTACGCTAACATCACTACTGTGATCAGTGTGCATCAAAACACAAACTTTAAAAATAAACTACAAACACACACAATTTTAATATTTCACAACCCATTACTTACTACAACCAGAAGTATAAACACTGCCATCATTATTATCCTTTCATCCATCAATAACAGTATTCTGTAAAGTTCAATTGTCAAAATTATTCGGATTATTGTAGTATTGGGATAAGAGTAATGTATAATAAAGCGGTTGATTATAATCTTTTCAGAGCAGCACAGTCAGCTGTTGCAGTCACAGGTGAGGGAGCTCTTTCTGGCCTTTGGCTGAGTGGCCTGTTTTATGCACTCCCAAAGCTTGCGCACACAACACCTGCAGAGGCGACTGTGGCACCGTTGGCAAACAACGAAAGCTCCCCATTCCTTTCTTTTGCTACATTGCTCTTTAGTCTGCTTCTCATTCTCTCTCTGTTTCAGTCTCACTCTTTATCCCTCCCTCTTTTTCACTCCTCCTGATGGTGGGATACCATAACTGTCAGAAATAAACAGTGCACCAAGTACAGAGACATAAATCAAGACCTTCACACATCATCGCTGAAAATGTTTGTTTTCTGAGCTCATCAACTCAAATTACAGCTTTCTCAATCGCATGCAGTGCATTCATGGAGTATTGAGACTCCTTTCGCTTTTTTAGATTTTGTAAATTTGGAGTCTTTATGTAGGTTAGGTTCTCAGGTGTCTTTGATTTTATTTTTTCCCCCCAAACACACTAAAGTAAAAAATAAATAAAAGTTTACAGTGAATGTTCTAATCCTCTGCCCCAACACTTACATTTTAGCTTAAGTACCTCACATTTCTCCTTTGTTTGAGTCTTCCAGGGCTAAAGTCAATTGCCTGGACAGAATTTAGAAAACCCTATGCCTGTCCATATGTCCCACACAGGACAACACACGCAAGAGCAAAACCTAAGCCATGACTTCCATCCTATTGCTTGCAGAGCCCAGATGTGGGGCAGTAGTGGTAGTACGTTTGCCCTAATTGGGGCCATTTTCGCAGCAATAACACAGACACACACAGAGACACAAACTCATAGACACACTGCTGGAAACAATAAATATATGACATATCAAAAACAAAAAAGTTTAAATGCTCCAAATATAAATTAAAGATGACAGAGGATATGGAAAACAAAGTTATCCTTGTTTCCCAGTGAAGTTCCACAGCAGAAAAGTTGAGCCTGCACAAAGGAGTGCTTCTACTGGTTGCTCCTAGCTAAGGGGTATAGAAGGAGAGAGCCAGAGGGCCAGGCCTGCAATTGAAGATGCAGAGGGTGAATACTGTCGAACAGAACAGATTCTGCCTTTTTAGATTGTACCCGTTTCCCATACAACGCAGGCTGACGTTTTTTTTTGTTGAACATCCGATGCCAGAGCTAGAGGGCACTGGTCTTGGGAAGGCTTCAAAAACATTTCTGCTGCATTAAAAGCTTTCCAGGCGTACACAGACCTCCGTAGCTCTTCTGTGGAAGCAGTCTGGAGCAACAAGGTCTCTCGCTTCAGCTGGCCAGTCTGCCCTAACTAAGCCATCAGGGAGAAGGGTCTTAGCACAGTAACCCTTTGCTGAGCCACAGAGATCCTCTGTGAAGAAACTTCGAGAAGGACAACAACTGTTGCAATGCTCCACCAATCACGGCTTGTAGGGCAGAGTGGCCAGGGGGAAGCCTCTCCTTAGTGAAAAGCACAGCTAAGCCTCAGGAGCTTGGGGAAAAAAAACATTTTAAGGACCTTCAGACTATAAGGAACAACAGTCTCTGAGGAAACTATGGTTGAACCTCAAGCCATAACTGTCAGAAATAAACAGTGTCCTCAAGCCAATCATTTCCAGAAAAAAACAGACACCAATCATCACTTGCCCCATACCAACCCACTGGCAACAATGGTGGTGGTTGCATCATGTTGTGGTTGAGAGTAGTGGCAAAAGGGACTGGTTGACTACTTTCGCTTGATGGGAAGCATAGCAGAGCAAAACACAGATGCTATGTGCTGCAGGGAAATACACTATGTTGGTCCCAAGGCTCCCCTACCAACAGGACAGTGACCCTGAATGACCCACAGCCAAGACAAAGTCGCTCAGGGACGACTGGACTGTGAACCTGAACTGAGAGGGGCCCTGTCATGCTCCTGAAATGAAGCTAATCAAACATGAGTGGAGAGACCCGTCAACCTGCCAACAGTCAACTGATGCTCCTCGTCCAACCTGAAGAAGATCTGAGGATCTGCAAAGATAAAAGGTTGGGGAGCTGCCAAGACCCAGGTATGCCAAGCTTGGTGTGTAACATTCGTGAAGACTTAGGCCTGTAATCACTAACAAAGGTGCTTTAACTAGGCACAAGTGACAATGTCTGAATGCACTGGTTAATGGTACCAATACAGTTTTTTATCGTTTTAATGAATGTAAAAAAAAAACCTTTTAAAATTCCTTGTGCATCATCACGGGGTATTTAGAGTATATTGATCAGGACACAAATGAATTTAAATCATTTTAGGATTAGCCTTCCCATATCAAATCAGACCATGTAAATAAAAAGAAGAGGTCTAAACATTCTTTGAATGCATGATGAATCCACTTTCAGCCACACAGAGAGAGAGAGAGAGAGAGAGAGAGAGAGAGAGACAGAGACAGAGACAGAGACAGAGAGACAGAGAGACAGAGAACAGAGAGACAGAGAGACAGAGAGACAGAGAGACGTTCCTAAAACCTAGTTATGGAACAGATTAGGTTTGAAGAGAGTATGATTCTGCTTGCGAGATGACATGAGTCAGGCTGGTTGAGAGTTGCTGGCTCACAGGAGACGTTTTCTCCTCATGCCATAATTACAAGTGTTCTTGGCGCAGCGGCTTGAAGGAGACGGGTAAACAAGCTGGCAAGTGAGCTCATTGTATCACCGCTCCACTCTTTCTAAAAACACACACACACATATACACACAGACACACACATATACACACATATACACACAGAGACACACATATACACACATATACACACAGACACACACATACACACACAGAGACACACAGAGACACACAGAGACACATACACACAGACACACACACACACAGACACACACACACACAGACACACACACACACACACACACACACACACACTCCCTGGTGAGCAAATTGGAACAGGGTGGAGATTGTGAGCACAAGAAACCAAATGAAAGAATGAGTGTGTGTGACTGTGTGTGTTTGTGACTGTGTGACTGTGTATGTACAGGTTGGTGTGTGTGTGTGTGTGTGTGTGTTTGGGGGGAGGCACTAATGTGAACATCCGCAGCTGTATCTCCACATTCAAGGGGGAACAACATGAAAGATTACAGTTTTAATTGCTTTCTCAACACCTTGAAAATGGTTGCTCTACAGTTCTTCAGTATAGGCCCAGGGAGACACCAAGCAAGAGAGACAGGGAGAGAGAGAAAGACAGAAAGAGAGCGAGCAAGAGAGAAGAGAGAGAGAGAGACAGAGAGAGAAAGAAACAAAGAGGAAGGGCGAGAGGGAGAGAGACAGTAAAGAGTGTTTAGGAGAGAGACACAAAAAGATGCAAGAGACAGAAAAACAACAGGCGGAGAAAAAGGGAAAAAAAACAAAGAGAGAGAGAGAGAGAATAAGAGAAGAGGGGGAATAGTTATTCAAGTAGTCTGTGGTAAAGACGTTTCAATAGGCAATGCTGAACAGTAGGGCGTAGGAAGGAGAGCTAAAGGGAAAAGAATGTTAGCAAAAAAACAGGGAGGGAGGGAGCGCATCTTGAGAGAAATAGAGAAAGATGGTGAAAGAAAGAGTGAGAGAGGGAGACAGACAGACAGACAGAGAGAGAGAGAGAGAGAAACATAGACAGAGGGAAAGAGAAGAAGCGCAAGCATCTAGAGCATGTCAGAGAAGTGCGCAGAAGCTCCAGTGGGCTTGTTTTTTGTCTGGGGGGAAATCTAAAACCTCTTCTCTAAAGACCTACAACACAATAACCTCTGAGCTCTAATTACAAGGCTTCCCAAAACAGTCCACATACAAAGTAGGCGAGAGGAGGAATGAAAGAGGGTGAGAGAAAGGGAGAACGAGGGAAAAAAAAAAAAACTCTCTACCCTCACAAAATACATCTCTCCCTGATGTATTCAGGCCTGCAAAGCAGCTGACCAAAAACCAGAGCCAATATGGCTGCCTGACAAGAAGTGACATTGAAAGTGTCCTCTGGACCAGGATAGTAATAAAAGAGCATGAGATGTATGTGGGCACTTGGAGCCAAAATGGAGACACATGGGCGCACAGCTGCAACTCACCTTAGCCAGCATGGCCAGGTGCTGGTTCTGGACAATAGCGGTGCGGTAGGTGGCCAGCCCCCCCTCCTCCAGACTAGGAAACAGGAAGTACAGGTGCACGCTGTGAAGAGAAACACACAGATAAACACACACATACACACACACACACAAACACACAGTAAGACACCGCTGAGTCAGGCTAGACGTTTGCTGAGTCAAGAGGACTCTCAACGGAATGCTGAGTCACAAACACACACCCACCCTGAGTCAGCATGACTGAACAACCCAACTGGGACAAAAGTATTACAAAGTATTTGTTCACGAACATCCTAAAGTCACCACAGGAGGGATCTCGACTGAAAGCGGCAGGACTGCCCATTCATGACTGCTGATTGTCAATGAGCAGTGTGATGTCAGGCCGGGCTAACAGGGTCTTTGAGGAATCACAGCAGAAAAGCACTACTGATTTTGAGCCAAATGCACACTAAGTCAACTACAGAAAGGCTCAGCTTAGACCCAGCTTCAGAGAGTGGAAATACTTTTCACCTGAGCTTTTAACACAGGTATTTATACTGTGTTAATTATACACTATTACACGTGTCAGTGCTTCCCCAGTTATGCTAGAAAATCGTAACCTTTTTTTTATAATGTGGACATAGTTGATGATTTTCTTACACGGTGTAGCATGACTAAAGAGAAGCAGGCGGTGGGAGTCGTTTCAATGGTACAGTGTGCAGTTTAGAAACCGGTGGGCCGGGGGGGGGGGGTTGGCACCCAAGGAGTAGAGGAAGTTTGGTTTGAACACAATCTATTAAAATTACATGGAGCATTACAAATTCAAGGAGAGCCAGCTGGAAATGCACACAAGGACAGCCAAACACACAAATGGTCACACACATACATCCCCATGCAAGCGCGTGCGCACACACACACACACACACACACACAGACACACAGACACACAGACACACACACACACACACACACACGTTCACTCATAAAGGCAACACTCATTAAATTAAGGAACATTCCGGCATATTAAATTAGAAACCAATAAAAGCTTTAAAAAAAGAGGAAGGGGGGGGGGGTATTATTTAATCAGAGACTGTTGGGGATTACTCGCCAAGGCTGATGCAAGCTGAGGCACAGCTTCAAACGCCAAAGTGCTTAAATTGAGCCGTGCATTCGCATAAAAACAAACCTCTCCTTCCAGGACATCTCATTCTCAGAGTCTCTGTGACACTGTGTGTGTGTGTGTGTGTGTGTGTGTGGAAAGGGTCTATTTACTTTGTGTATAACACAGTGCTGAAGTGTGCAATAGTATACCAGAGCAATCTTCAAGTTTGTTATTCTGTCTAATGCTTTAATTGCCTAAAACATTCACCACGACCTCCACAAGTATGGCTAAGGAGGAGGTATCCGTTCGCGAACATATACGAATATATACAAATATGAACATTTGCATCCGTGTGTTTCAGGCACACTTCCTTTCCGAAAGGCAGACAGAGTCATCTTCTCACATGCGCAATATCCCCTATGTTTTCAGAACATGTCTGATGAGAAGTCTAAGCTATTTCCTTAAAGCGTCCGGGTGGAAAGTTTAAATATGCTTAATGTAGCCGCTAAAAACCATATTCTTTCCCTTTTCCATTTGCACACTGCCAGACAACGTGGTTCAGGGTGGGTGCAAATCAATAGACTGCAGTATTTTCCTATGCTCAATTTGTTTCAAAGCAGCGAGTGGACCAGCTCATCAAATCTGTCCATGTCCTAGGTGATGGCACCTGTCTTGCTCCGGGCCAGAGGATTTAAATCCCTTAATAAGCTTACAATCGCTTCACAAATTTCATTCTATTGATTTCTCAGCCTATAACTTCACGATCACATTCCCACTTGCAAGGAATTTTTTTATGCACAAACTGTCAGTAGTGCACAAACGACAGCACAACCCATTCATATGACGAAACAAGTCATGCAGAAAATACTGCGACCCTTAGCACAGTCTTTCCACAGACGTATACAGAAGTCTTTATGTGCGTGTGTGTCTGTGCGTGTGTGTCTGTGCGTGTGTGTCTGTGCGTGTGTGCGCACGGGTAGGTTCTGAATAGTGCTGATTGTAACACGGACCTGGATGAGGTGTTTACCTCTGGGAAAAATACTGGGCCCACTTTTCATCAAAGTAAACAGGCACACACACACACACACACACACACACACACACACACACACAAAGACACACACCTTTTTCAAATCATGCCATTACACAGCCACCAACAGGCACCCCAGGTGATCATGGCTGCTCCTGTGGAGATGGACAAACCAAGTAGGCAGACCCACAGTGTGCTTTTGGTTGTGCTGTGGAGTTGCTGGGCAACGGGCCAATGCACCATCGCGACACAGGTCGCAATTTGGAGTTGCTCGGAACGGAAGCATTGATTTTCATCAGACACTGAATCAGCCCATAGGTCCCGCAATGCTCACTCAGTTAATAGCACAACAGTAGGCAGGCAAGCGCTGAAGGACTTTAAAAATAATAATAATAAAAATAATATAAAAAAGAGAAAATTGAATTGAAAATACAAAGAAAAAACAGAACAGAAGGAAGCACAAGACAAAGCGAAAGAAACGCTCGGTGATGTTTGATTAGCCTGGATATATTGTGCAAAACCACATACAATGACGTGAAGGTCAGAGAAAGACTTTGAGTGCCCCCATTACTGCAGATTGCAGAAAGCCTATTTTCGGGTTTCAAAAGCACTTAAAGAGGGAATGACAGTTTTGTCCAAGTGTTCAAACATGGAACAGTGAAGGAAGATGGGAAGCGGATGAGGAAAAAAAAGAAAAAGCAGGGAACAGAGAAACCAGAGAAGAAGAAGGGGAAGATCTAGGGTGGGATGGATGGTGGAGGGGAGATAAAGAGAGAGAGAGAGAGAGAGAGAGACAGAGAGAGACAGAGAGAGACAGAGAGAGACAGAGAGACAGAAGGGGAGAGGGCATAAGGTGGAAAGAAAAGGTTGATTAGGAGATGTGTTTTGTCCTAATGTGGGTAAATGGGGGCAAGCGTTGGTGATTTGTAGCAAAATATTGCTAGCCTTTACGCCCCGTTCCGACAGGGCGAAATTTCGCTTCGCTCCCATTGACTTTGAATGGATGCGAAATTTCGCCTTCCGAGGGCGAAGGCAGGCGAATTTGCCAAGGGAGGCGAAATACAGTTGGCGAAACCTGAACTTCATGCAAATTAGACCACACAAGCACCAGTTCAATTCAGCGGGTGATGTGTATTGTACGTGACGTCTTGTGTAAAGGCGGGAGTATCAAAAAAAGTCTGACCAACATGGTGGCCACCAGTGGAGTCAGTAGCGTGAAAACATTTACATGATTAAAAGGTTTCTTGTTGACCAAAAGTGTGTTCATCAGCACGCATTGTTGTTTAGATGTGATGTGAATATAATCGAGGCAAATAGACGACCGTAGATTGCCATCTAAGCATTCGGTTTTTTTTTAGCTAGCTAGGCGCTAGCTAGGTAGCTAACTAGCTACGTCTCGAATCCGTTTTACCGTATTTTGAAGAGGTCTAACATCAGGGAAACACTGGATGGTTAAAATGATATAGGGTGACCTTGTAGTAACCATGAATACAGATGAATTATGTTCTTAGTAGAGGTAACTAATCACCGTATAGCTTATACAACATAGTCCGGAAAGTACACCACTGCAGATATTTTGAGCACTCAAACATTTTCGCCGACCACGCCCCCAGGCGAAATTCGCCTGGCATTACACCCTGTCGGAATGGGGCGTTATGGGTGGGGAGGCGGGGGGGGATTTGTTACTGTGCAAACATGACGACCACAGAGGGAGAGATGAACTGCGTTTAAACCTGCTCCCCAGTGTCTCATCATAAAGGCCTTCCTCTCCCTCCCGCTCTTCCTCTCTTTCTTTCCCTTGCTTTCTCTCTCGCCGAAGGCCTCCTTAATGGGGTCACGTCCTTATGCGAATCCTTCTTTTCAACAGCCTGTCTTAAAACATGCACAAACAGCCAAACAAATAAATGAAAAAAGGAAAAAGGGAGGGATGGATAGATAAACAAATGCATGAATAAATCATGAGCGTTGAAGATGAGGAAAGTCCCTGGACGTGTGCCTAAATGCATGCAGACGATGGTCAGACTTGGCTTGGCCCTTCTCTCTTCCTCCT
>CM059285.1:22456757-22464257 GCA_030347295.1 Setipinna tenuifilis
ACTGCCCACACACACACACACACAAACACACGCACACAAACACACACCTGCTATTACACAACCCCAAATTGCGTCATTCTGCCTCTTTGAATTGGCTACTGTACAAAAATAAAGGAGAGAAGGGAAGAGGTGAGGAAAGGAAAGGAAAGGAGAGGAAAGGAGAGGAGAGGAGAGGAGAGAAGGGCAGAGAAGAGAAGAGGAGAGGAGAGGAGAAGAGGGGATAAGAGAGGGAGATGAGAGGAGAGGAGAGGAGAGGAGAGGAAAGAAGGACAGAGAAGGAAAGGTGAGGAGAGGAAAGGAGAGGATAGGAGAGGAGAGGAGAGGAGAGAAGGGAAGAGGTGAGGAGAGGAGAAGAGATGAGATGAGAAGAGAAGAGGGGATAAGAGAGGGAGATGAGAGGAGAGAGGAGTAAAGAGGAGAGGAGAGGAGAGAAGGACAGAGAAGGAGAGAGGTGAGCAGAGGAGAGGAAAGAAGGGCAGAAAAGGGAAGAGGTGAGGAGAGGAGAAGAGGTGAGAAGAGAAGAGAGGGAGATGAGAGGAAAGAGGAGTAAAGAGGAGAGGAGAGAAGAGAAGGACAGAGAAGGAGAGAGGTGAGCAGAGGAGAGCAGAGGAGAGGTAAGGAAAGGACAGAAGAGGAGAGGAAAGCAGAGGGAAAGGAGAGGAGAGGTGAAGAGGGGATAAGTGAGGTGAGGAGTTGCGGATTATCAGGTGCAATCATGCATGTATGTGCAAACATGCAGACAGAGGCGCAGGCACGTACACACATACACACACACACACACACACAGACACACACACACAGGTGTGCTGTAGAGTGTGGAACTTCCATCCAAAATAGGCAGCAAAAATATCAATAATTAACTCATGGTCTCTCGCGCACACACATACACACACACACACACACACACACACACACACACACATTGACAGACAGACTCTCTCTCTCTCTCTCACACACACACACACACACACACACACACACACACACACACACACACACACACACCTTGCATATGTGAAAAAAAGCTTTTGTGCCACCTCGAAGACTAAGCACGCGCGCGCACACACACACGCACGCACACACACACACACACACACAGCCTTCCTCTTTCTTCTTCCTAACGCTTCAGTTCTTTCAGTCTTTTTGATGACGAGTGTCGAGTGTCTCTCTCCCTCACCGTTTCTCTGGAGCCCTTCACACAGCGATGACTGAGAGCCTCCATATTGCTCCTCTTTGCGCCCAAATAAAACTCATTGATTGGTGATGCATCAGAGCGTGACAGCTCTCCAATACTGCTACAGGCTGTACATGGAGGGGAACGAACACACACACACACACACACACACACACACACAAGTGCGGGCGCTCATCACACTCACACTCACACACACACACACACCTGTCCTTGCTATTTGTGGAAAGCTTTGTGCTTTGTCTGCCCACTCACCGTTGTGCTTTAGTCTTCAGTGTGTGAGCAGGCACATTCGTGTGTGTGTGTGTGTGTGAGAGAAAGAGTGTGTGTGAGTGTGTGTGTGTGTGTGTGTGTCTGTGTGTGTGTGAGTGTGACTGTGTGTGTGTGTGTGTAGTCCAGAGACAAGACCACCATTAAATCAGCAAACTAATTAAGGCCCAACTAGAGCCCTCTGCAGCCCACCTCAGTACAGCCAATTACAGTCACTCCAGCCCCCTCACACAGGCTGCCTCAGTGTCTCCCTCTCTATTTCTGTGTCTGTCTCCCTCTCTCTCTCTGTCTCTCTCTCTCTCTCTGTCTGTCTGTCTGTGTGTGTGTGTGTGTGTGTGTCTCTCTGTCTGTGTCTGTGTGTGTGTGTGTGTGTGTCTCTGTCTGTCTCTCTGTGTCTGTACCTGGGTCTGTGTGTGTCTCTCTCTGTGTCTCTCTCTCTGTGCCTCTCTCTCTCGTGTGTCTGTGTGTTTGTGTGTCGGTCTCTCTCTCTCTGTGTCCGTCTCTCTGTGTCTGCATGTGTATGCATAGATACAGACAGACAGACAAAAACACATGCCGACGAACACTAACACAAGCTCGCTCTCTCTCTCTCACACACACACACACACACACACACACACACACACACACACACACACACACACACACACACAGCTGTCACCTGCAGCAGGCAGCGGTCCTCAAACACGTAGCCGATGAGCTCATCCAGGTGCATGAGGCACTGGTGGTAGCGGATGTGGTGGGTCAGGACCGGCAGCATCATGGCATGCTGTGGAAACACACACACACACACACAGAACAGTTACACACAAAACATTGACAATATTGTCTCTTCATGAAATACAAAACACACTACTGTGTAGTGCACACACAACATTTTCAGCACATTCTGTGGCAAAATATTCCTTAAAGTTGGCGCAACAAGCCAGAAAGATACACACACACTGATCGTTTGAGATAGCCTGATAGCGAGAGTCTGATCTGTCGAGAGACAGAAAGATGGACAAATAAAATACAAGAGGAAAATCACAGTGATGCAGAAGAGATTAAGGAGATAAGGACACAACAAGAAAAGATTTCTGAGGAAAAATAAAACCCACAGAAGAAAAAAAGTAGGAAGACAGCAAGAAAAAGAGAAAGAATAGAAGCAAAGATATGAGAGTAACAGAGACAGAGAGAGAGAGAAAGGGATGAGGGATACGTAATAGAAAGTGGGGGAGTGGGGGGTGGGGGCAGGGGGTGGGGGGTTGGGATTGGGGTGGGGGGTTACGTGTGGAGAGGAACATGGGCAGACAGAAATCAATCAGCCGGTCATTATTTATTAAGAAGTGCTCCGACAGAGCGACAGATCAAAGGATGAAAACCCAATCTGAGGACCAGGGCGAGAGGAAAAAAAGAGAGAGAGGGAGACAGGGAAAGAGGAAGAGACAGAGAGAGGGAGAGAGAGAGAGAGATGGGGAAAGAGGAAGAGAGAGAGAGAGAGAGAGAGAGAGAGAGAGAGACAGAGAGAGGGAAAGAGGAAGAGAGAGAGATGGGGAAAGAGGAAGAGAGAGAGACAGGAGAGAGAGAAAGAGAGAGGGAGGGAAAGAGAGAGAGAAAGAGAAAGAGACATAATGTTTGGAGTACAAGCAACTGTCATGGAGTGTGTATGCATGTGTCTGTGAGAGAGAGAGAGAGAGAGAGAGAGAGAGAGAGAGAGACAGGGATAGATAGAGAGAGAAAAGGAGAAAGAAACAGAAAGAGCAAAAAAAGAAGGGGAGAAAAGTAGGTAGGGAGAGGGGGAAAAGGGAAAAAAGGGAAGGAGAGAAGGAGAGGGGATGAGAGGAGTGATAGAGGGGGAATGAGACTGGAAGAAAATTCTCATTTTGGCACGCGCCGATCCATTCCAATCTCAGAGAGGAAGGACACACATGATTTGGGGCCCAGTGCAAAAAAAAAAAAAGATGGAAGAAGAGAGCCAGCACATGTGTGTGTAGAGAGAGGAGTGTGTGTGTGTGTGTGTGTGTGTGAGTGGGTGTGAGTGTGATCAGTTCTTACAGTGTCTAGGGTGTCTGTATTTGTGCAATGAGTGTGGGAGAAACTTCTGATGAGACTGGGGCACGTGTGTGTAAAAGATGAATGAGTGATTTGCATTCTCATTTTGCACATGCTGTGCGTGTATGAGTCTGAGAGAAGGAGAGTGAAAGTCAGAAAGTGTGCGCGTGCGAACGAACTTGCTTTTAGTAATGTGTGTGTGTGTGTGTGTGTGTGTGTGTGTGTGTGTGAGTGTACACACCTGCGGATAAGGGGGAGAGAAAAAGGGAGAGGCAGAAATTTAAAAAAAAATAAGAGAGAGATAGAGGAAGAAAGAGAAACAGAGAGAATGAGGGAGAGAGAAAGTGCCAATGCCAATGTGCGTATGTGGTGAGGTGCCAATGTCAGAGAGAGGAGTGGGATAAGGTGTGTGCTTGGGTATGTGTGTATGTGTGTGTGTGTGTGTGTGTGTGTGTGTGTGTGTGTGTGTGTGTGTGTGTGTGTGTGTGTGTGTCTACAGGTGTGGGTAGTGTAAGGTGTGTGCTGTGGTGTGTATGTGAGTGTGTGTGTGTGTGTGTGTGTGTGTCTACAGGTGTGGGTAGTGTAAGGTGTGTGCTTGTATGTGAGTGTGTGTGTATGTGTGTGTGTGTGTGTGTGTGTGTGTGTGTGTGTGTCTACAGGCGTGGGTAGGGTGTAAGGTGTGTGTTGACACCTGGCAGACATCAGAGCGAATGCCCGTCTTCCAGAAGCCCTGACTGCTCAGCTCCACAGTCACCTCCCTGCGCATGGTGTTCTTCTGACGGATCTTCTGAAGGGCTTCCTGAACACACACACACACACACACGCGCACACACACACACACACACACGTGCACACACACACACACACACACGTGCACACACACACACACACACACACACACACACACACACCCAGTGCAGTTGTCATTGTTTGTCATTGTGAGATTTTTTTTTTCTTTCAAATAATAAACTAGATGAACTCACTCATTGCTTTACACACGCACACACACACACACACTTACACCAACACAACTAATTTATAAAAGGATGCACACATGCTGTGTGACACAAGCACACACACACACATACACACGCACACACACACACACACCACACAAAAATAACCCACAAATCATCTTCTGTGCTCTCTCGCTCTCTAACACACACAGACACACAAAACTGAGACAGTCAAGATTATGATCAGAGCGCACCCCCAACCCCTCAAGCACACACACACACACACACACACACACAGAGCAGATGAATTCTCAGAAGACCAATAATTTGTGCCTTGTTCTGGTGTACGTGGCATGGGCCTGATTGTGGCTGTGGTCAGTTGATTGGATAACAGCTTCAAACAGATGACCAATCAAAGCATCTGTGCAGACAAACAGGAGGCCATCCATTAAGCCACAACTCTCATCACCACAACACACACACAAACACACACACACACACACACACACACACACACACACACACACACACACACAACACACTATAGTAAACTAACTCATGAAGGAAAAACAAAATCAAACATATGCGTAGGCACACAGGCATAGGCATGCACACACACGCACACACGCGCACACACACACACACACACACACACACACACACACACCAACATAAACACAAACACATATCCTCAATCACATGTGCTCAACCATAACAGATTGTGAAAGTGCCACCATCTTCCAACAGATGACCATCATGTGTCTCAGTGTTTGCGTGTGTGTGTGTGTGTGTGTGTGTGTGTGTGTGTGAGACCGGCAAAGCCAATAGTCTGTCTAGAGCCATTTGCCATTGAATAACAAGAACATGTATCTTATCCGACTGTCTGTCTGGCTTCCCCCCATCTTCTCCTCCATCTCCATCTCTCTCCATCTCTCTCTCCATCTCTCTCCATCTCTCTCTCCATCTCTCTCTCCTTCCTCTCCCTCCCTTGTCATCTTTTCATCTCTCCATCTCTCCTCTCCTTCGTCTCTCCCTCTCTCTCTCTCTCTCTCTGCCTGCAATGATGTGTGTAAATTGCTGGTGAACAGCAGGTTCGTGACACTGACGAAATAAGAACAACAAAGGCATGAATAAATAATGTCATTCCACTTTGAACTCTGCATCAAAGTGAATCACACACATATGCATGTGAACACATTTGTGTGCTACGTGTATGTATGTGTGTGTGTGTGTGTGTGTGTGTGCGCGCATGCTGTTTGTGCCGTGTGTGTGTGTGTGCTGTGTGTGTGTGTGTGCTGTGTGTGTGTGTGTGTGTGTGTGTGTGTGTGTGTGTGTGTGTGTGTGTGTGTGTGTGTGTCAGTGTCTGAGTCTGTACTGACAGTGTTTGATCCCCATCAAAGTGCCCACCCTCAAGGCTTCTGTACAGGGCAACATGGCCAGCGAGTTTGTGCATGTGCTCTATCGGTGTTCGTGTGTGTGTGTGTGTGTGTGTGTGTGTGTGTGTGTGTGTGTGTGTGTGTGCCACTGGCTGATGACGCTGACGGAAGGTATCTGGGGACTTGGGCTCCACAAAAGTCAGTGATCAAAGCCCTGGCCTTCTCCCTCTCTCTCGCCCTCTTTCTCTTACTCGCCCTCTCTCTCACTCTCTCTCTCTTTCTGCTTTGCCCCTCTCTCTCATGCCCTCTCTCTCACCCTCTTTCTCTCTCTCTCCCTCACCCCGTCTTTCTCTCCCTCTCTCCTCCTTCTCTCTCACTATGCCAGTGTGACATTCAAATTTATTGACAGTGCTACAAACTGTGTTTAACGTAATTCATTTCAGCAAAGATGTACATCTGAAGACTGTCTACGTTCTTTCACACACACACACACACACACACACACACACACACACACCTTCTTTCTCAGCTCTCAGCAGAAAAAATGCTCCAAGATGAATGTGTGTGTGTGTGTGTGTGTGGTTTTAGCACCAATCAATGACTACGGCTGTGGTTCATCCTGTGCTAGCAGAGTGATTTAGTGCCTTAACAAGAACTGCACTTACAGAACATTACCCTACAGTGGTTAAAAAAGTGTGTGTGTGTGTGTGTGTGAGTATGTATGAGTGTGTGTGTGTGTGTGTGTGTGTGTGTGTGTGTGTGTGTGAGAGAGAGAGAAATGTGTGTGTGTGTGTGTGTGTGTGTGAGTATGTATGACTGTGTGTGTGTGTGTGTGTGTGTGAGAGAGAGAGAGAAAATGTGTGTGCGTGTGTGTGTGTATGTTAGGAGGATAGGATAGGATAGGTTAGGTCACATGGTAGGGACAGCACGGACTGACCGGTAGGGCTTCAGTATCGTGACCAACTGCTTTTAATTATTTTTTATTGCCAACACCCGTCAACCTGGGGTCTCACAGTCACCGCAGGCCTTAGCAAGCATAAGGCTGGTTTCCCTCAGATATGTATGTATGTATGTATGTGTGTGTGTGTGTGTGTCTGTGTGTGTCTCCAGCGTACTACACTGCCCTACAAAGATAAAAGACCTTAACTCACCAGAGTGTGAAACTGAGAAAAAAGTTTGCACGTGTCTGAGTCAATATATTTGGCCACATGATAAAACTGATGTTCACTGTTCCATAAACTCATTTTCGCCCCAACTACTGCAGTTACGGTCTTCTGGCTTTGCACAGCACTACAGTGTGTTGGGGAAGGTGCATGAAGAGTATGAAGTTCAGTAAGAGTATGGTCACGGCCATTTTGGGCACATTTTGGTCATGGTCTTTGCTTGCATGTTACTGTTTCACATACGCATGCATAAGAACACATTTAAAATGCTAGCTGCATATAGCTATTTCCTGACACAGGAAAAGACGTGACTTAACACTTCTTCCCTCTATTCAGAGAAATCCATCTGCTCTAATAATTCAGCGAGAACGAGAGTGTGCTTTCAGCACAGTTGTGTTTTTTCACTCTTTGCCCTCTGCTAATGGTAAAGTTACACTGAAATGACTGGAGTTGGAGGACCGTTTGTGGCAGGGCAAAGGGATGCAGTGAAGACTGGTGTTAGTGAAAGC